>ML058361.1:600000-833239 GCA_003013855.2 Liriodendron chinense | reverse complement strand
CAATGCTTAAATAATAATAAAAAACCCTAGGACGAAGTATCATACTCATACTCCAACTAAAACTCTTAAAAAACGTGAGTTACTATTTATAAACATCTCCTATTCCTAGTAAACTCATGGTTTTTTGCCAGAAATAAAAAGTTCCAATCCGCCCAACTACATTGTTCTTCTAAGTTTTCTAAGCCTTTGCATGTTGGGCACAACTTCTAAAACTCAATGGATTAAAAGTTATACTACATCTAAAACTTACTATAAATAGTAAAAACGAATTAAAACTAGGCTAATTACCATCGATCTGGTCAAATCTTGTGAATCCGGCGCAGCGGGGTTGTTTGGATTTACTAGCTCGAGCTACTCTAAAATCATATATTATACAACCCATAACTCATCCCGAATGGCGAGATGCGACTGTTTTATTGTCCAGACGGCCCGGATCACTTCCAACTTTGAACGGGCTTCCTCTGGTCCATCAGTGACATAAAAGTGCTTAATTCGCACCCTTTATCAACGGCTCTTGTTCTACATCAACATCAAAGGTGGGCTCCACAATATAGGCAATTAATATTGAAGGTGGGCCCCACATAATGGACAGTTGACATCAAAGGTCGTCCCTAACGATGAATGGCCCATATCCAAGGTAGGCCCCGATGAAGGCCGACCTCCATCGAAGATGGGGCTCACATAATGGACAGTTTACATCAAAGGTGGGCTCCACATGATGGACGGTGGATATTTGACGCAGGGAGGACATGGTAGGTCGATCACCGTCTCCCTAACCGAGTGTTTCTCGAATCCACGAGAAGAAATAAAAGATAAAAAAAAAGGAAATTAATTCCGAATAATTGATTTATTGATAATTGAATGAATAAAAACGGAATTACAATGCATATAAATAGGAAATTAAACCCTAGGTAAAGTATCAGACTCCAACTCCAACTTAAACTCCTAGAAAACGCAACTTACTATAAATAGTAAACTTACTATTTATAGAAGTCGTTCAATCCTACTAGAACTCTTGGTTTTCGGCCAAAAATAGAAAGTTACCAAACGGCCTCAACCAAGTTGTTCTACTAAATATTCTAAGCCCTTTTCATGTTGTGCACTAACTCTAAAGCCCTATAGATCCCAAGTTATGATCGAATTAAAACTTACTATAAATAGTAAAACTGAAAATAAACTAGCCTAATGACCGTCGATACGGTCGAATCTCGCGATTCCGGCGTGGGCAACCCGGCATAGCGGGGTTAGTTGGCTAAAGTAGCTCGAGCTACCCCAAATTGATATATTATATGTCCCGAAACTCATTCCGGATTGCGAGATACGGCCGGTTTAAGGTCCTGACGGTCCGAATTACTTTCGACTCCGACCGGTCTTCTTTTGATCCATCTGGGCCATGAAATAATCAGCAACCCATTCTACATCAATATTGAAGGTGGGCTCCACATGATAAATGAACTATATCATGGTGGGCCCCACATGAGGATAGTTCACATCAAAGGTCGGCCCCTAATGATGAATGGTCCACATCCAAGATGGGTCCTGTACAACGGACAGCCCACTTCGAGTTGGGCCTCATATGATGGGTGGTCCACATTAAAGGTGGGCCCAGCATGATGAACGGGTCATATTTAATGTCTGACATGATGGATGGCCCATGTCTGAGGTGGCCCTGCATGATGAATAGCCTATATCAAAGGTGAGCCTCACAAAGTAGATGGTTCACATTGAAGGTAAGCCCCACACAATGGATGGTTCACATTGAAGAAAGGGCCAAGGTGGGTCCAACCTAATGAATGGTCCACATCAAAGGTTGGCCCCAGACGGTAGATATAAAGGGTGGACCAACCAAAATTAAGGGATAAGTACCTATGCCATGTTGGAAACCAAACATGCTTTTGTGGTAAGAATGTTGTTTATAAGTAGAAAAGAAGATGAGCTACCTGAGGCTTAAAGAGCTTACCTTA
The DNA here is from genome assembly GCA_003013855.2 of Liriodendron chinense. Classification (NCBI taxonomy): domain Eukaryota; kingdom Viridiplantae; phylum Streptophyta; class Magnoliopsida; order Magnoliales; family Magnoliaceae; genus Liriodendron; species Liriodendron chinense. The sequence goes on along the minus strand of ML058361.1, from coordinate 831,275 downwards.
AAGTAACTTGCGATCCAAACACGTCCTTACCGTCTGATAGAACAGAAACTTCTCGTTCTTTCAGATTCTGGATAGAGAGCACATCCGATCGGGCTATCTTATAAAAGCCCAAAGAAAATGCTTAGCTTCTTCAGCTTATGTTTGGCATCTTACTTTAACTGCTCCTTGCATTCTCTCCCTCTTTACTCCTTCCATGCATTCTCTCTTACTTGATCACTCTTTCCTTTATTCTATGATCCATCTTCATTCCTTACTTTATTATATGCTCCAGTTACTTAAGACCCATTTAGCATCTTCCTTTGCTTTTCTTTCCTTGTTAAGAAAGAATAAAAGCAAAATTCTTTTTTGGGATGACGAAGAAACCTAGATTACTCTTGTAATATCGGCAAGAGAAATTCTATTTGTTTCCGGTGCAGTTGGTTGCACCAACTTCATGGTATTTGATGAAGGTACGTCTTTGCATTGTAGGATGGAGATTAGCCTGGTGGGCCCCACAAATATTCTAGTCAACTATTGAAATAATGTGAAGATTTCTTGTGAGGATTTATTATTTCTAAATTAAATTGTAACTTTCTCAAGCCTTTATTAGAGTTGTGTAGGATCCATGACGTTCATGTCATGGATCTCGGCCTCGTTTGCAAGTTTAGTACAACTGTACAAGTTGGTGTTTGCTATAGACTGTAGAGTCAAATTACTTCACTTGTCAAGTCTTAACTTTCCCAAAGGCCATCACGCCTATGAGAATGGTTAATGGTCCGCACACATCAGGAAAAGCTGATGGCTACAACCATTTGTTTAAGAGTGCTCTAAATCTGAGAGGCCATTGAGGAATATGACCCACTGGACCAATGGACTGGATTCGCCACCCCACCTGCAACTTATTAGGTACTGGGTGACCAATGCAAGCGAAGTATGGTGATGGACGTCGAGCAGTTGCCAAGGGGCCCAGCTGAGCACAAGACACAAACACATGGAGGTGATGCTCAAGTAAACGCTCACGTGCAAACAATCGACACTAAATAGTTAAAAATCAACATTGTTACCGACGGCACATCAAACATGCTGACATGTATCATTTCAAGTGTTGCCCAATGCATGCTCGAATATGGAGATTTCCACAGGGCAGCACAACCATTGATCAAGTTAAACATAAGTCTGGAGAGAAGGAAAGATTTGACCACTTTTTGCAGCTCTGGCTGAAACATACAGATTTCTCACAAGGTTCTTGTTCGTTTCCCATGTGGAGGCTGGATAACATACAAAGAATCCAAGACATGTTCGCATGAAAATTTGGGGTCCAGATCCTTTACCGCCTCGCCTTTCTCGCCCATTACACTTTTGCTACAAAAATTGGAACTAGGGTTTCCTGACATGCTTTCACTGAGACATGCCATTTCCGGCTTCTCTGGCTCTCTTTCCACTACTGCCTTCCATCTAATCCCTACTGCTTCGGCCTGGTCCGCAAACAAGACCTTTGAGATTGGAGAACTGCAAATCTGTTTATAAATATCATAGTTTCCAGCACGAGTGCTACCGCCTTCCAATAACTTTGCAAGAGGGTGCAAAACTGATATTGGGTCATTTCTTCTCTCCAGTGTATCCTTCAGAACAAGAAAATCGGAGGCAAATTCCTCCTTGCTGAACTGAATGAATGTAGCCAGTTTCGTCCAAGTAGTAGATCGATGTGACAGAGTCCGGGCCGAACACTTTACAGATGCATTCTCTTAATTCTCTAGGCTTGAACTTGGACGGGAATCCCCAGACAAGGATGGTGTTGGCGAACACAATTTTTGGGTATCTCCGTTTGTAATTTTGAGAACCCAACTCTGGAATCTCAGTTCCAGTTTTCAAATCGACGAGAGTTCCACTGTTCCAGCTGAGGTATAGAAGATTGATGTGCTTCTGCAGCTTCTCGCTTTTACCTAATTCTGCAGATGGCGAATGGAGCTTGAAATCAATGCCTAAATGGTTGCAAGCCTGAGCAAAGACGCATCCGGTCATAAAAGCATCATACCCAGCTTCATGCTTCGCTCCTGAGTTCCAGCTAGATGACCTGTAGAGGAACATTGGTTAAGCATCAAGAGGGACCTTACAACAGCTGTTACATTTGTTTCTATTTATTAAAAACTTGCCGGTTGAAATGGAATTTTGATTGGGGACTTATTTAACAGTCTGGTGGAGTGTGATGGTTGATACTCAAGCACACTTGTATTTTAGTCATAGCATACTTCAAACATACTGTCCGAATTGCGTGACTTACCATGTATAGGCCATCGCCTCAAAATCAGATGATCTGAGCAATCAAAAACTCAGATTAGTGGACAATGGTTTGCTCAATTCGGACCATTGTTTATTTTTCATTTCAACCATCAATTAACTGTCCACCAATCATTTAGTTAGGAAATCAAATCGGTGTCCTGTTAAATTTTGTATCTGTTAAATTAGAGCCTGCAATTCATTGATTGTAATCAACCTATGTAATCGACTATTAGATAGGGCTTTGATTGTGATCAACCAATGCGGTAGTCAATTACATTGCTCCTGTGGGAGTTTTGTGCTCCCTTTACCAGTCCCAAGCCTGGATTAAGGAGGAGCATTGTGCCAGGTTGGCAGCAGGTGTCAAACTTATGCCATAACTTCCATGGATCCGAACAATATGACATTCCAGACTGTGGAATTAAACTTATGAGTAATGCTATGGAACTTTGGGAGAGAGTGATTGAGCGAAGACCAAGGCATGAGATGAATATATCACAAAATCTGTTTGATTTCATCTCAGGGAGGTCTATCACTCAAGCTATTTTTCCGCTAAGACAATTGATGCAGAAATATATGGAGAGGAGAAAGGATCTCCACATGGTCATTATTGACCAAGGGGAAGCTTACATAGGGTCCCTAGAGAGCTTTAATATGGTGAGTTTGGGGGAAGAAAAGAGTTTCTAGAGGATAAATCGACATGATTAAGGATATGAGGAAAAGGTAACAAATGTGAAGACCACCAGTGGAGAAACAAGTGAGCTTCCGATTGTTGTAGGCTTGCTCCAAGGGTTGGCATTGAGCACGTACCTTTCTGCATTGGTTATGAACAAATTGATGAGGGATTTGGAGGAAGAGATCCCATGTTGCATGTTGTTTGCAGATGACATGGTTTTTATCAACAAGACGAGGGTGGGCATACATACAAAGCTAGAATTATTGAGGGGTGCTTCAGCATCTATAGGATTTTCAAATTAGCCGGACTAAAATAGAGTACATGGAGTGAAATTTTAGAAACAATAGTTGTGGAAACAAGGAATTAGTTTCAGAGTACTAACCAGGAAGTTCCCAAAATGATCACTTTCGATATCTTGGGTCAATTATTCATGAGTGGAGAGATTAAGAAGGACGTTGCCCATGGAATTCAAGTTGGCTTGAATAAATGGAGATGTGCCTCTGGAGTTTTATGTGATTGTCGTGAACCACTCGAATTGAAAGAGAATTTTTATAGGATAGCTATAATACCAACCATGCTTTGTGGGACACAATGTTGGGTAGTTTAGAAACAACGTGCTCATAGGATCTGTAGCTGGAATAAGGATGTTAAGATCGATGAGTGGCAAGACGAGGAAGAATAGAATTCGAAATGAATGCATTTAAGGGAACTTGATCGTTTGGTCGTGTGAGATGGAGACCAAGAACTGAGCTGATTAGGACTGAATTTATACAAGTTGAAGGCTCTAACAGAGCAAGGGGAAAGCCCAAAAGGATGTGAGTGTAGGTAGTAAGAAAAGAATTGATAACCTATAGTCTAACTGAAGTATGGTCCTTGATCAAGTAAAATGGTGAAACAAGATTCATGTAGCTGACCACATTAGCTGGGATAAGGCTTAGATAACCATCATCATCATCATCATCATCTGAGCCTTATCCCTTCTTCTTCTTTTTCTTCTTCTTCTTCTTCTTCTTCCTTTGAGAGGTAACAATAATTTTATTGAAGAACTACTGAAGCGGGAAAAGAATACAACCTAGCCTAAACTAAAAAAGAGAACCAAGAATGAAGACCACCCTCGGCAGCCTTGACATAAACTACCTAGCTCGACACTAATCTTTTAACCTTACAGATAATTTCATCCACACCCACACACTCATTACTAAACACCGGCCATTCCTAGCTCCCCACAAGGACCAGAAAACCACCATAATGGTCAATCTCCAAATCGCCTTTCCGCATCTACCAACTCCTCCCTAGTGCCACGCCCAAAACAAATCTGACCGTCATTGACATTACCCAATCAACCTTCATGAAGCTGAGGAGGTTGCTCCAAACTCTATGAGCAACAGAGCAATGAATGAAGAGGTGATCAATGGACTCTCCATTTGCCATGCACATCAAGCAGATATTAGGTAGATAAGGGCTCTTCTCTATACGTTATCAATAGTAAGAATTCTTTTCTGGCCAAGAAGCAAAACAAACATCGCCACGCGAGAAGGAGCTCCATAAAACCAAAAATGGGAAGGATGAGGCAGCCCAGGCTGTAAGGATGATCCGATAAAAGCTCAAAGCAGGACTTAATCGAGAATTTTCCAGACTGATGCCTAGACCAGTGCATCAAATCATCTTCTAGAATCAAAGGGTTGGCATTCTTTAGGAGGTGCAAGAGTTCGGCCAGCTCCTCGATCTCACCCTCCAGCAAATTCCTTTGACACGGTGGTGCCCAAACCACCAAACCCTCAATTATGAAAAATCAACTAGCCACATTGACAAAGCAGTCGGGAGCAAGACGAGCAATCCTAGGGAAGAGGACTTGAAGTGCCTGATTGCCACACCATGGATCAATCCAAAAACGGATACGATCCCCCCTACAAAGCCTGAAAGAGATCCCACACTTGACCAAATGTTGAGTAGCCGCCACCGCTTTCCAGATAGCCAACGCTCTGTAAAGCGAAGATCTTCTCACAAACAAGCCGCCATATTGCATGTCGTATTTGGAAGCTATCATCTGTCTCCAAAGCCTGCCTTCCTCCGAAATACGAAATCAATTTCCCAAGAAGAGCTATATTCATGTTGCCCAACGACTTTAAGCGCCCTCCCCCCCCCCCCCCCCCCCCCCCCCCCCCCCCCCGAATAAGAGTGCAAGCTTCACCCCATTTGATGGAATTTCCTTTTATCACTCGAGCCATAGAAATTTCTTCTCAACTTTTTCAGCTTGTCTAACACATTCTTCGGACATTTGAAAAGGGACAAAAAGTAGATATGCATATTGGAAAAGGGCGTCTTTAAGAGAGTCAATTGCAGATATTGATACTTCCACGAGGTTAACTTCTTCTCAATTCTCTCTATCACCCCATACCAAAAGATGCTTAGCCAATTTCCCAATACATAAGGGAAGCCCTAAATATAGAAAAGGGAAGGAACCCACCTTGCATCCAAAAGCATTTCAAATTTTGAAACATTGATCTTTAATCCCGAAACAGCTTCAAAGCAAATCAGGTTTTTCGAATTATCCACAACCCTCTTTTGCATCACAAAAGAGAAGTGTATCATCCGCATGCTGGAGATGAGTGATCTGGCCACAATTGATCGGCATTTCAAACCCTCTGAACAACCCGATTGAAGCAACCTTCAATAACAAAGCACTAAGGGCCTCCCTAATAACCACAAACAGATACGGAAATAAAGGATCTCCCTGCTTGATCCCTCTAAAAGCCTTGAAGTAACCTTTCATCAATTCATTCACCAATATGGAAAAGGACTTTGAATACGCACATCCTCCATCACCTGCCAAAGCCATCCGAAGGAGCATGTAATCTAAAAAGCGCTGATTGACATGATCATAAGCCTTCTCAATGTCCAGCTTGCAAACCAATCCCTGCTTTCCTGACCCTAAATCTCGAGTTGATACTCTTGGGGGCCACTAGGGCGTTAACCAAGATTTGACTTCCTACAACAAAGGCCCCCTTAATTCTCTGAGTTTACCAAAGACAAAGCCGCCCTAAGCCTCAACGCAAGGATCTTAGCCAGAATCTTATAGAGACTCCCTATATGGCTGATCGGCCTAAAATCTTTCAAATGCTCAGCCCCATCGACTTTGGGGATAAGAATAATAAAAACGGCTCCCAACTCTCTAGAGAGTCGACTCCATTCCCAAAACTCCACCAGAAAATCCATAATATCCTTCTTAATAACATGCAAAAATTTCTAAAAGAATAGAATTGGAAATTCATCTCGGCCCGAAGCTTTATCCCCACACATCCAACCGATATTCATTTTCACCTCTTCTTTTGTAAAAGGCATTTCAAGATCAGCAGCTACCTGAGAAGATATCAAGTTAAACTCTAAGTTGTCCAGTTTCGGCATTTACCACTGATCTCCCGAAAGCAATTGCTTATAGAAGGAGACAATTGTATTGCAAACTTTGTCCTTGTCTATCATAGGAGTTCCATCAATCATGAGAAAGGATACCTCATTGATGCACGCCTGAGCACTGGCAATGCTTTGGAAGAACCGCGTATTCTTATCTCCTGCTTTCAGCCACACCGCCCTAGATCTTTAGCGCCACTTAATTTCCTCCTCTTTGGCCCGAATTGCGTAAAGCAGGGAAAGATCCATCCTTTTCTGCCCATCTTCAGGGGATAGATCGCTTCCCTCCTCAAGTAAGCTCATGGATTTCTTCCACTAACTTATCAAACTCATTCCTCATTCCTCAATTCTTACCCATGACTTCTTTCCTCCACATTCTAAACTTTTCTTTCAACATCTTTAGCTTTTTAAAATTTTGAATCCGGGGCCCCAATCTTCCTTGGCGACCTTGAGGATGATGGGACGATGATCCGAAGCCACTCTAGGGAAACCTCGCTGATTAACAAGAAGGAACTTCTTGATCCATTTCGCCAAAATCAAGAATCTATCCAGACGCGCCACAAAAGGGTTCTCCCTACCGTTTGACTATATGTAAGTGAAGAGCCACCGACTCATGGCTGCTAACCCAGTCGGAGAATCTGGACATTGTTTGGTAACCTAGCCCCCTCTAAGCTTTTCATAAGAAAAGCGTACGACATTGACATCCCCTCCCAGACACTAGGGGGCATCCCATTCTCGTCTAACGCCATCGAGCTCTACCCAAAACTATTCCACAAACTATTTGTACAAGGACCATACATGGAACCCACTAAAATCCCCAAGACTGATCACGCAACGAGAGCGAAAGCAAAAAGATCCTAAGAAAGAATCGATCTTTTTCGACATATCAGATTTCCAAGTAACCGAAATCCCCCCAACTGCTCCCAAAGCATTAAGAGAAACCCGATCAACATTTTTAATTCCCCAAAAAGAATTAATCATACATCTGTCCACTGCTTGCAATTTAGATTCATGAACAGTGATAATATCAGCTTTCAACCACTTGCACATCTTCCTAACCTTAGCTCTCTTGGAGCTACACCCCAACCCTTTTACGTTCCAAGACAAAATGATCATTGATTAGAGCCTTTGCCCACTCTTGCCCTTTTTACTCCGCTACCTTTTCCTACAAAATCATAATTAATAGAACACTCCAAGCTCATCAACTCTCTCCATCCCTTTGGGGATTTCCTGGGCTTCGGCATCTAAGCCAGTCTGCTTACACTGCACTGCCTGAGCTTGCACAAATTGATAGAACTCGTAAACATCCTCATCTCGAGTTCCATAAGACATGCCCACCAACCCCCCGACTCTAACAAGAACGTCTTTTGTCCATTGAAATTGCTCCTTTGTGGTCGCCCCATTCCTAAGCTGATATTGAGAAGTTGGAACGAGCATATCCCCAGTATAGCTACATGCCGATGTTGTACCTTCTCTGTGCTTTTCTGCACACAATGGAGTAACAACAATAGCTTCTCCAGGAGATCTTCCTGTGGGCATGCTACCAGCTGCAAGTTATGGACCTCAAATTCAGTCGATTCCCGACTTTCAATCTCCGATCCACCCCCTTCACCTTCTGCACCATCAGAACGTAGGGCCAAGCTAACATTGGTCTGGTCGTGATCCCTTCCCTGTAAGAAACTCACCAGAGCACCTTCCTCTAAAGACCCGGAGCACATAGGACCTCCTCCCCCTGCGCTACTAGAGAGATCCCGAGAAGATATAGCCTAGAGGTATTTGAAAGAGGACCTAATCTTATAGGAAAGAGTCGGGATGTCATCACACAAGAGTGCTCTCAGAAACGTGTGGGGATATTAGAAGGTTTCGCACGAGTTACATAAATCATTGCGCGTGACCGAGAACTGACCAATGCTAGTGAGTCCAAGCCATGTGCCAAGAGTGTCGCAACACTAGACCCTTCATCAGCCAAAGAGTGGCCCTCATCATGCCACGTGTTGATATCAAACAATACTTCTCCTTCTGATTCATAGGGAGGCTTGCAAGAGCCAGACGCCACATCCTTTCGACACTTCCTCCACCCCAACCCAAAAAAAGCATCTCCAACTACCACATGTCTCTTCAGACTCTTTGCAACACGTGTCCGTTTGATCAAATACGGGATAAATAGCTTCAACATGCAAAACTTAGTTCGGGCATCACAGGATCGTGGCAGAGCGTGCGACATCTCGAGCTCCCACGCCACAGTCATTGCCATGCGTCAACATCCCCGCTTCTCCGACTTCAACAACCTTTTTCCATCCACTCAGGATCGCACACGAGTCGAACTTAGACACTGGTGCTCCGACAAAACATCAACCCCATGCTCCATCGACACTGGGACGTCGAGATCCATGGTTGTTGAATTCACCTACTTCCTCGAGCTCTAGAAGGCCCCCCACCGCAGTTGCAATCCTTCCGCTTCCTCCCGTTGCACCCGCATTACCATTGTACTTCCCCCAACGATCATCGAAACTAATTCCAGAGCTCGTTGCTCCTTTCTCTTTATTCTCACTCTGGCCACTCCCATCTACTCTCTGTTTTCCTTTAGAGGGTCAAGCAGAAGCACTTCACATAAACGAGAAGCTATTGCGACGTAGAAGTCTCAGAGACATAGCTCGAGGGGAATCTGATGCAGGCCTACGACATAACTAGGACAACGGCCCATCTAGGCCTACTGTATGTCCCAACAAAACATAAGCACATAGCCCACCATAGGCCCAACCTGTCATAATTTTTTGGCTGATTACTCACAAATCTGGAGGCCTAAATCAAGGATTACAATATACAATTTTTGGGAGATGGGGAGCTAATTTGAAGATGTGATTGATATGATTGGTGATATGGGCTAGATTTAGAGATTTAATTGCTTTCTATATTTGCTTTTCATTAGGCTTTTGCTATATGAAAAAAGATTAGATTAGTTTGTAATAAATTGTGATTAATTCTCTTAGTTGTAAAGATTTCAACTAAGGATTCCTTTAAGATCTATAAAATGAATGTGGTGGTGTGGTGGTGTGGAACTAAATATGATTCTTCTTTAAGTTTTTGTGAGAGAAAAGGTTGATATCAATAAAAGTTTTCTCCCTCTCTACTCCATTGTTCTTGTGAGTATTCTTTTTTTAATTTCTTTGCAATTTGGGTATGGAGATTTCATTAACTCGGTAACCGGGTTCCACCAAAATCCCTCAAAAGAAAAACCATGCATCTTCATACCCGAAGAAAAGGTTTGTATCAGTAAAAGTTCTCTCCATCTCTACTCCATTGTTCTTGTGAGTATTCTTTTTTTAATTTTTTTCGAATTTAGGTATGGAGATCTCATTGACTCGATAATCAGGTCACACCAGAATCCCCCAAAAGAAAAACCATGTGTCTTCATACCTGAACAAGGAAAATTCCTCTCATCTACGGATTTGCAAAATAAGGCCATCTCCATGTAATGTTCCTGCCATTACTAGAAGTCCACCCTCACATCCAACCTTAAGCATATCCATACTTCATTGAATCCAATCGGTTTAAGTGAATACATCTCCAGCAGCAACTGACAAGACTCGTCGAGCCATTCCCTAATATGCGAAATCTCCACCCCTTCCTTGGTTATTGCGACCACCGATTAACAAAGAGATTCCTAGGAATCGGGGGGGGGGGGGCGCAAGATATCGTCCTTTGCCTGGTTCTCACCAAGAATAATCACTCCCTTTCCATTACGATCGATCGGGCCATCTCCAGCCCTACCGAAGACCCTCAAAAAATTGATGGGCAACCACCCCTCCAAGAACCCTTCAACATATAGGGTATGATAATCTGGTAGCAGAGGCTTGTTTGCCATCTTCCTCCCGAAGCTCAAATTCTTCTTCCTCACCATCTCCCATTCTCCATCCTCCTCCCCTAAGATATCTTCCCCGCCCTCACCTACTACACCGTTTGGAACTCCTCCACCCAACGTCCCCTATTGATTTGTGGTACTTCCTGTTGCATTCTATTCTGCTGATGATTGCTACCAACCAAGATATCATCCTTTGCCTGGTTCTCACCAAGAATAATCACTCCCTTTCCATTACGATCGGTCGGGCCATCTCCAGCCCTACCGAAGACCCACAAAAAATTGATGGGCAACCACCCCTCCAAGAACCCTTCAACAAAAAATTGATGGGCAACCACTCCTCCAAGAACCCTTCAACATATAAGGTATGATAATCTAATAGCAGAGGCTTGTTTGCAATCTTCCTCCCAAAGCTCAAATTCTTCTTCCTCGCCATCTCCCATTCTCCATCCTCCTCCCCTGAGATATCTTCCCCGCCCTTGCCTACTACATCGTTTGGAACTCCACCCAATGTCCTATTGATTTGTGGTACTTCCTATTGCATTCTATTCTGCTGATGATTGCTACCAGCCATCTTCGATGAAGCATTCTTTCTTCACCACTCCATCTTCACCCACTCCAAGTTTTATGGATAGGCACCTTCCCCATACATCCCGTTCTATACTCCTAGCTTAGATCATAAAGTTGGAATAGTTAGATGTAGCCTTATCCCAATTAATTGGTGTCAGCCACATAAATCGTGTTCCGCCATTCCACTCTATCAAGGGCTAGACCTTTGGTTAGACCATAGGTCGTCCGCATCCTTTGGGCCTTCCCCTTGCCCTTTTAAAACCTTCAACTTGTACCAACTCACTCCTAACTAGTGCAGTTCTTGGTCTCCGTTGCACACGACTAAACCATCTAAGTTTGCTTTCCTTAATGATAGTTCACCATACCATTCTAAGAATGGTGGAAACTCACCCTCCTCACATGTGGCACCATGTACTACCATGTAGAGCACCAAAATTGTGAGCACTTTATGGGGTGGGGGGTTGGGGGAGCATGTATTGAATAACACGCTAATCAACAAATTCTAAGATGGTTAAAAAAATTTACGAGATGACAATTTCAGTAAAGCTTCGAAAACAACATTATAATAGCAGTTGTGGAAGGTGGGTCTATCATCTCTTCACAAGATGCATGCTCCTGAACAGCAATACAGTACAATGCTATGACTCCCAGGCTCTTTCTTAGCATTTCAAACCCCCCCCCCCCCCCCCCCCCAAAAAAAGCACTGAATCCCATTCAATTCTCACTATGCAACACAGGATCCAGAAAATTCAGGAGTTTTATGGCCTCTCCCATTACCATGGAAGCAATAGCAAGCGAAATGGCCATGTTTGTTTTAGCTTTGTCCTTGAATATTCTTTCATTCCCCTCTTCCCATATTCCCCATATGACTGCACAGATCAGGGCCCAAATCCTTTTACCACACACATAAAAAGAACCTAAGCCTACCTACCCGGCATTGTCAAAGTAGATGATTCACTGATTCCTTCATCTGCATATAACACACAAACTAGCCATCGCCATCTTTCTTTTCTTTAGATTGTCCACCATCAGGATTTTATTGGCGACAACTATCCAAGTGAAAGCTTGGACCCTAGAGGAATGGGGGCTTGCCAATTTTTGTGCATGAATGGTTCCCTCCCCTGGTTCGCATAGCTTAATATAATAGTTTCTGTAGTGAATAGACCATTCTACCACTTCCAAGACTTATAGTCCTCTCTTGAGATCTCAATGCTAACCTCATGAAGGATACTCATCAAAGCAGCAAACTCATTAATTTCCTCCTCGTTTAAATTTCTCCGGAGCAATATACTCTATACCGTAGAATCCCTCAAGTATTCGTTAGATTTTTTTTCCTCTGAAAGATCCCAAGTCATCTTTGGTTAAAAGCAAAATATTAAGGGCACAATCAGAAGATTACTATCATCTGCAGTGTAATTTTTTCGGTTATGCACCATCCACAATTGGGCCAGCAATTTGGACAGTGTGGATTGTCAGACTACTAGGAAATGTTTACGGTGGAAGAGTTAGGCACCCTTTTGAAAAATAGTAGCGACTCATCCTCCTACATGTGGCATTCACATATGGCTATTCAGACAATACAAGTTGTGGTGCACATTTTGGATGAAGCATATCTTCAAATTACATAAATCATCCAGTCCTAACCATCTGATTGATGGTTATCAAATGGATGGTTAAAAGTTGAAATAGTGAGTGGCTCGAGTTACAGAGAAAATTCAGGGTAATTTTTTGGCGTATGCTCTATCCATAAAATGGGCCAGCAATTTGGAAGGTCTAGATTGACATACAACTAAGCATGTGTATCGTGGGACACCACCATTTCCAAAATGGCAGTGAACTATCACATTAGTCTAGACCAAGCATAAAGATAGGTGAAAGTCTATTAGAAACACACGCACTTTATCCATACGATGCATGCCAATGTGGCATGTGTATGATATCTAACACATGCAAAACTGTAGGCCCCACCATGAAGGTGACTAGACAATCAAGTAGCCCACTCATCAGGGAAGCCACCCTTCAATGAAAACAGGTAGACCATTTAGTATAAAAAATAATAATAATAAAATAAAAAAATTAAAAAAAAATTGTTTGAAAGCAGGGTCAGTGCACTCGTCAGGCAGGCCATCCCTTGTACCAAGAGAATTATATTGATGGTCTCTTACCCACATGTACTTTATGTCGGCAGGCACATGTGCAGGACATAATGTATTTTGTAATAGGGCTCAAAAAAATATAGTGGGTTGGTAACTAAATTATATTGGCATTGACTTTTTATAATACAATTTTTCAAACAGTGACATCCAAACAGCACTATAAAAGGAAAATGAGAAACAGACATTGTCATCAAAACAGCATTTCAAATGAAGTAAGTCTTCATAAACTACATTGCCACAAAATGAAGTTTTCATAAACTAATTTCTACACTGTCAACTAACCGGGCCTTATCTATCCCTTTATATTTACCAACCTGAAAATTGAATTTTATAACTCAGGAAGCCAAAACAGCAATGCATACACCAGCAGATTTCACAAGCCAACAGTCAAAAGCAGTGCCAAGATAAGAAGTTAACGTGCCAAACAAAAATATAGTGAGCATTTTGAAATTGAAAATCCTCTAGGAGAGAAAATTGCAAGCAAACCTCATGTCATCCACTTGAACTTCGACTTTCACACATGGACGAGAAGCCAAACCAGAAGTGTTTGAAGCATTAGCAATTTGCGGACACAAGATAGCAAAAGCCGAAGATAATGATGTGCTGTTTTTCTTCATCAGGTGCTGAATAATGGGGCTGCCCTTCAGAAGTCGCTTAGTGTCAATGATATAAGGAAAACTTTTGTTAATGGAAGAAGCAAATTCTTCTACTGTTGAAGGAAGAGGGCCAAAAAATTTACTGTATATATGTGCAAGATCTGTATCATGGAAAACAAATAAGATACATTATGACAATAGGGAAATGATAATTTTAACCATGCAAGAAAGACAGGCCAAGTTGCCCTTTGATTAGTTCACATAGGCAGGACTGATGCTCCTAAGTAGGGAAGTTTTCCTACATGACCAGTCAAAGGGCGTGAACTTTTTTTCTCTCTTGTAAGATTAGCATTTAGCATGCTTGTAAATATAATAAGATAGGCATGTCAATTTGTTTTAGGAAATTGAGATCTGCGTACCTAAAAAACAATTGTGACCCACAATCAATTTTTTTTCTGAGGCAAGAAGATCAATAACATGGCGAAAACCAACTGCAGCTTTGACCTTCCGCTCTACTTCCTTGCGCAAGTCCTCCTTGACCTCTTTCTGAGGGATAAGCAGATCAACGTGGTGCACATGAATTCCATGACTTAATAATGTGTGAGAAAGAGACTGATGTGGAATTTGTAAAAAAATTAAAAATATATCTGAGATTAGTTTGCATTTATTTTCAGAGAATGTTTGTTTTTCATGGACCACGGCCAGGAAATTCATATGCACTGTGAAATCAAGATATAGACTCAATACAATTGACTAGAAATATAGAGATCCATGTTTCCATCCTCTAGTTTGAACCTGGGCCCTGAAATTCCTGGAAGAACACCTTTTTAGAACAGCCATTTTTTAAAACAAAAAGCAACTAGCCAACGAAACAGTATTTTCATAGCATAGATGTCCCATAAACAGAAAAACTACACCGTCAAATTGTTATGAACATGTTTCAACCGTTGGTTCAAAACATTATACAAATAAGAAATGTTATGTACCATTTGATTCTTTTCTTTTGGTGATTTATGTTATTTACAACTGTCAAAAAAAGGACATGTATGCTCACATCAAAGTAATTTTCATCGTCTTTAATAGCTAATTAGAACTTCTAAGAAATTCCAATCATTTTGTTAGGGTATAATGTGACTCATTCGCAATTTCTTTCTGCATTTCTCCTTACCATAAGCAGGGGCCCTATTGTCCTCTGTATCTGTGTAAACTACTAACTTCTGCTCAGAAGAATTTTCACCCTCCACGGAAACATATGTCAGATCTTTGAAATGCTTCCTTATGACCTGCACATTTCCAGTTTCAGCTGTTAGTTATGCATGGAATGCTGCTATTTCATGTCCAATATAAATTTAAAAATAAAAATAAAAATAAAACCATCAGCAAAGAGTATCAAGAGCAAAGAGTATCAAGGATCTGTGATAAGGATATCCAAGCACCAATCAAAATATTCTAGAGGAGAGCTCCCATTTCTTTATAGCTAGGTGATGCATACATGGGGCCCCGTGGGCCCAATTCGAGCGCCTAGCCCGTTAAAGACCCTACATGCATGATTATACATCTTTGAAGGGCCCAAACTAGGAAGATACATGTGGGCTACTTAGTTGGACCATTCTGACCATTGGATCATCGTTATTGGACATCTTAATCGTCAGCCACAAAATAGTTTGGTTTGTTTAGTTGTTTATATGTTTTGTTTGTTTTTTTAGCTTATATTTTTGTTGAGCTTAGAAGGTTGGAAACAAATTTTATTTTATTGAGCGTTTTTATATGAAACTTTTTATCTGAGAGCGTATTTTTGTAAAAATTATTTTTTATGCTATGTAAGGCTTGGACGTCTAATTCTAGCAATTATTGAGCATATGAAATAAAGTTCTTATTTCTCTTACTTTATGATTAAGAAAAACCTCCTACGATTGGAGTAATTTGGTGCGATGCCATAGAGTGAATCCAAGTTATCCTTCTCTCCCATTCTCTTCAATCTTCAAGATATTTCTTCTTCTCCATCTCTACATCCCACTCGTCATTGTTTTTCTTCTTTCTTCTTATGTCTTCTTCTTTTAAACTTTGGTTCTTCTTCTTCCTACAATCCCTTCTTCCATCATAACCATCATCATCAAGCCTTAACCCAACTCATCCCTGACCACACCCCTGTAGGGACGGACTTGTCTATCCGTATGACTGTACAGACAAAGTCATACGGCTGTCCCCTCCCTCACTCTTTGTTTCTTCTTTTTCCCTCTCTCACCCAATTCCATTTCTTCCAACCCTGACCATAAAAACCTGACGCAGGACAACCTATCCACTTGCTCTAAAAGCTCGAACTGATAGAGCGTGGGGAATCAATCCATTTATCTCATAGCCCAGGCTCCTGCTTCACACAGGCCAAGCCCTCTCCTTCATGGGCATTTACACGAGTTCCGCTTCACATGTAGCCACCAGCTTCCCACGGGCGGGGCCCACTTCAAACGAGCCACCCGCCTCACAGGGGCTGCCCACCCCGAGTGTGCCCCCGCTTCACACAGGCTGCCCCACTCGAGCCCGATGTGAAAATGCCCCTGCATTTATCACCCCCGGTGAGGAGTCTCGAACATGAGACCTCCTACTCCGATACCAATTTAACGCAGGACAACTAACAACTTGCTTTAAAAGCTTCAACCAATAGAGTGTGGCGAATCAATCCCTTTATCTCATAGCCCAAGCTCTTGCTTCACACAGGCCAAGCACTCGGCCGAACCATCCTTCGTGGGCCCCACTTCACTTGGGTTCCGCTTCACACGTAGCCACCCGCTTCACATGAGCCACCCACCCTGAGTGTGCCCCCGCTTCATACAGGCTGCCCCACTCAAGCCCGGCGTGAAAATGCCCCTGCATTAAAACCCCACGTCTAAACCCCCTAAAACCCTAACCCTAATTTCCCCAAAATCCCCTAATTTCACAAAAACCCCGAAATTTCCAAAATCCTCAAATCCCAAAATCCTAGTTATTAAACCCTTTAATAAACCATGAGATTCCCTTTAGAATTAGATCAATTCCTATGCTAGATGGAAGTTCTATCTTCCATAGGTCATATCTAATCATGCTTTATAAGGTCCAACTGATGGGTTGTGATTGAGTCTTGAATCTGAGCATAGTTAAATGTTTGAATTCGTTAACTCGTGATTGATTAGCATTATTGTGTTTTGAATTGTTCTGGTTAATTCATTAATGATCTCATTGCATCATTCTAGGTTAGGCCATTTGTCCTGCATCAATCCTACTCCTAGAAATTAAGTCATTTGGTAAACCCCATCAAGAAAAAAAAATGAAGTGAGAATGATCATGTTTTTTTAGACATTTTCGAATCAATAGAAATTTTGCATCTTGAATAAGCACATTATACTCAAGGAAGTTGTGCTCTTTTTATAGCATAAAGAAGCAGTTGAAATTGGATGTATTTCATAGTTGACTTGAAGGTAGCAATGGTGAAAGATTCACTTCCAACAATCATATAGGGACGCATCAGGAATTTTTTTCTGCCAGGGTCTTTTTTTCCCACAAAGTGACCACATCAAAAAAGGTCTAGTTCATTGCTCCTTTGTGGAGATCAGTGGCATTGCCAAAAATCTCAACGTTCCAATCGTTAGTGATCCTCAACAAGCGCTTGACAGTAGAGAAATTGTAACACAGGGGTATTCCCTTACCAAGCATATGCATTATGTGCAACATCCAATGAGGAAAATGGTAATCACGTCTTCAACATTGTTCTATATCATCAACTTCATGGAGCAAAGGTTAACATCAGTTGGGAGATAGGAAGATGGAAATTGAATATGAAGACATTCATCAATAAGATTCTTTTTTTTAGAGATAACAACAAATTTATTAAGAAGCTGCAAAACAGGGACAAAGAATACAACACCCCAAAAATATCAAGAGAGAGACCCGCCCAGGGCCAACTTTATATAAATTGCCCAATTGGAAACTAGAAACTTAACTTTATTCACTACCTCCCCTATACAACCTTCCTCATTACGAAAACTACGACGATTCCGTGCACCCCAAAGCACCCAGCAAACCGCCATCAAAAGCAGCCGCCAGAAAACCTTCCCATATTTACCAACGCCCCCCCCCCCCCCCCCCCCCCCCCCCCCCCCCCCCCCCCCCCCCCCCCCCCCCCCATGCCCAAATGAATTCGCTGACCGACTTCGGCATGACCCAAGCAATCTCCAATTCATTGAGAGGTTCAAGATGGAGTGGGAGAAGGGGCAATGAATGAAAAGATGGTCTATCGATTCCCCATCTGCCATACACATAAGGCAAACAGTTGGATGGACCATCGACCTCCTCAACAAGTTGTCCACCGTCAGAACTCTTCCCCTACCCAAGAGCCACACAAAAACCGCCACCCTGAGAGGAGCTCCATAGAACCAAAAGATTAAAAGTTAACGAGTTATTGAGTGGGTGGTGCAACCCGGTTATTGAGTCAACACTCAACAATCATCGAAGGCCATGCAGCAAATGTGTGTGTGTGTGTCAGAGATTGGGCCATTCATCAAGTAGGGCACACTGGTAACATGCCATATGACGAAAATCAGGGTAGCACACTTATCAAGTGAACCACACTTGTATGTTGAATCCGGACTGTTGGAAATTTTTCTGGAGGCCTGTTTTTCCTATACAAGTTTGGCCTGGCCGATCAGCGGATCAATATTATTTTCAGTCCATTGCCTCTTCACAGTGTACCCTGCCCAAGGAATGGCCCAAATCTCTGACACATGTTCCATACCACACAAAATGCCTTCTCATGAACATTACTTCGAAAAGGCGGCTGCTACAATTTGAGCAGCGGCATCAACCAAAAGAATGGAGTTATTTGATTCATAATGCTTATATGCCAGCACTCTAAAATGATGAGTGTGGATAACGTAAGAAACTTACACTCGACAAATTTGATGGACATTGGATGGTTTAAATGAAACACATATAATGGTCCTCGTTCAACAGACAAGTTCCACAAATCAAAAGGTAGCACTGTTAATGCAGGGGCATTTTCACACCAGGCTCGAGTGGGGCGGCCTGTGAACTCATGAGCACACTCGGGGTGGGGTCAGCTGTGGGCTCAGGGGGACCGTGGATTCGGACCCACCCGTGAATTCGGGGCCCACGTAGGAGGTTTCGACCAAGGGCCTAGAGTGACCCCTGGATTCGGGGCCCTGAGGTGAACCCGTGGATTCGGGGCCCTCTTAACCTGGGCTATGAGATAAAGGGATTGATTTGTCACACTCTAACAGTTCGAGCTTTTAGAGCAAGTGGTTAGTTGTCCTGCATCAAATTGGTATCAGAGCAGGAGGTCTTGTGTTCGAAACTCCTCACCGGGGGTGAATAATGCAGGGGTATTTTCACACCGGGCTCGAGTGGAGCGACCTGTGGACTCAGGAGCACACTCGGGGTGGGGTCGGCTGTGGACTCGGCGCCTGTGGACTCAGGGGGACTGTGGATTCAGACCCACCCATGAATTGCAGGCCCACGTAGGAGGATTCGACCGAGGGCCTAGGGTGACCCGTGGATTCGAGGCCCTGAGGTGTACCCGTGGATTCGGGGCCCTGAGGTGTACCCGTGGATTCGGGGCCCTCTTAACTTGGGCTATGAGATAAAGGGATTGTTCGTCACACTCTAATAGTTCGAGCTTTTAAAGCAAGTGGTTAGTTGTCCTGCATCAACTGTTCAACCAATCTGATTTTGGGAAAGAGACTTAGAAATAGTGGGAATGTTGTTAAAATCGTTATCATATCGCAAATCGTAGTAGGGGTTGAATCGCATCAGATCGCAAATCGTATCGTAAATCATAAGATTTTTTTTACAATTTTCTTTAAATTTTGAAAAAATATGAAAAATATAAATAAATCAGTTTTTTTTTAAACTCATCTATCTTCCTTTTGCCATCAATGTGCATGAACTAATACCATGTCATAATAATATTAAAGAATTCTTATTCCTTCAATTTTTTTATTCCAAAAAATTTCCCTTTAAAAAACATACAAGGGCCCTTTAATAATTTATGTTCTTGTTACCTTTCTAGAATGTAAAATCACGATGGAAAAGTGCCCTTTGAATCTATAGACTGACAAAAAATGATATTTTGATTTGTAAACATCATTCCATAATACATATAAGTCATGCTGATCGTAACCATCCATAAAAACATTACAGGTAAGCTATACATCAATTTGGTGTTTCGACCATTTGAGAAGTAAGAAATCACTATTAAAAAAAAAAAAAAAAAGCTATGTGATTTAATGTTGAAGAGAATATATATCATTTAATCTCTTATAAAGAAAAATAAAAATAATTTACTTTTTCAAAACAATTCTTAAAGCCCCCGCCAATTTAAAAACATAAAATGAAAGCCAAGTGAAGAGTAAAGTAGAAGAAAACAACTATAATTTGAATCGTAAATCGTAGAATTCAAATCGTAAATCGAAGGATTCAAATCGTAAATCGTAAGATTCAAATCATAGAATCGTAGGATTCATATAAAAAGGGATTCAAGGTTGGGATTCAAATCGTTTTGCTTAAGATTTGACGAAAATCATATATCGTAAATTGTAAATCATAGGATTTTGACAACAGTGGGTTACACAATATAGCCTGTTTACTTTAACTTAGCAATAGCGGGAGGCCACATGTACAATTTAAGAGTGCCTGCATATCAAGCGTAATATGCTGCACATACAGTACATTACATGCCATACACAGGAGGTTCAACATATGTAACAAGTGTTTGATCTCCTCCCCATCCACCAGGTGGAACGCCCGGTCCTGTGGCCAAAAATCAACCCATTCCACAACTCAGGTGAGCCACACCACATGGAAGAAATGGAAGGTGATGTGGGGGTATGCGATGACCTAATTCTAAATGTACGTGAGATCAATAAGTAGACATTCAAGCAAAGAATTCATTTAACTATCCACTATCAACTAAGAGATTATGAGGTTTCAACAATGAGATGATGCTAACCCGTCAGGATCATACCCCATAGCATAAACGCACATAAACGAGTAAAAGGGGACCTAGGGATATGAGGACATCCCTAAACCAAGCATAGGTCAACCCACGTTCAAATCTGAATCAAGTTCTCATGGCCAGCAATCCCGCTTTTACCAATCATGCCAAAGGAGAAGATTCGAAGATGAAAAGGAAAAGATGAATTTCGAGAAGGAGAAGACAAGTATTCTCCACAAAAGAAGAAGATGGGTCTTACCTTCCCACACACCTTGAAGATTTAAGAAAGAGAAAACGTGGTACTCCGGGGTGGAATCCTCAACACCCGAGGGTCAATCCCGAAACCCTAGTCTCTTTGATAAAAGAGAAAGAAAGTATCTGCTTTTCATTCATTCAATAACAAATAAAATTAGGATTTCTCATAGGTATATATAAGCCATGAAAATACTAAGGTGCCTAAAACAAAAAAAAACAAAAAAAAAAAGAACAAAAAAACACCTAAAACTAAACAACGGCACTAAAGTGCCTAAAAACAAGAAAAAGAACAGAAGAGTGCCTAAAACTAAATCCACTCCACGATCTAACAGTTATGATGCTCCTATGCGGTCCTGCTACTCACGTAATCGTAGTGCGTCAGAAAATGGGTCCGATGGACCCAACGTCCATCCACATCAACTCCTCTGCTCCGGTGCTCTGTCGGCAACGCCTTCTCCTCTAGTACACTCTAAAGGGTGCACCACTGATGTCCTCATCAGAAGGGGATGCCAACTGTAGGTTTGTGTGTGGGGCCCACCATGATGTTTTTATTCCACAAAACTCATTCATCATGTGCACTCACTAAGACGAAGTAGGGCATGGGCCGGGGCCGGGCAAGCAAAATCAACTATTGAATAGGCCCATCTAGCAAGCCCAACCTGAATAGTTCAAAATCCAGGCTGAAGCGGACTCCAGGCCCGGCCCATTGACAACCTTAAGATGAAGAGAACTCCAAAAATAAGCCTGCTCCAAAACTGTGCAGGCCACACCGCCTGAATTTAGAGACATTAGGCATGATTTTAACATTACTCCCCATGGCATGGCCCACCCAAGTTTTGGATCAGTCCAATTTTTTATGTTTGGTGAACACCTGATGGATAGAGTGGATTGATGGTGGCATGGCCCACACCTGATGTTGTACCTCGTGCTACAATTGTTGTAGAGTATTCTGGTACTTTACTAGAAAAGGTATGATATAGATATCCCATCATACTTGGGGCCTGCCCTTGATGATCCATCCCGACCATGGAGGCGGTCGTGGAGGTTGTCAAATTTTCTGTTTCTGAATGAGTTGACCTTAGATCTTATCACTTGTAATCAGGCTGCCTTTGCGCCCTTTTTTTTTTTTTTTGGTGGGGGGGTGCTGTTTTGGCTTGTGTGCAAGCAGGCCTATAATAAATTATCCTTCAAAGAAAAAGAAAAAAAGAAGAGTAAACAATCCTAGAAAATTGTTTATCAGGAATCAATTTTGTCCTTGCTAGAAGCTAAGGCCAAAGGAGCTCTAAAATTCTTTTGAATACATCACCTTGGTATCTCTTGACGTTGACACATGATGTCAACTACCAGACCATTTTACTGCCACTACTTTGTATCATAACTTGAAAAAATAATAATAATAACACAAAAGTTTGTTTGACAAGTAAAATTGAGTGCTTGTGCAGCTGTCTTGTAACAGTAGGCACTGGTTCACATTACGAGGCGTAACAGCTGTTACGAAAAAATGGACCGTAATGGCCTGTTTAGGGGGCATAACAGTCCGTTACAGGCTCATATGGGTTTTTGAGAGAGAGAGAGAGAGAGAGAGAGAGAGAGAGAGAGAGAGAGAGAGAGGCCATTACAACCCATATCTTAATGGTAACAGCGGTGTCCGTTGGGCCACCATTACCATTATTGAATACCTCGGTCTTACCATAAGGGTCAAGTCCATAGAAAAAGAGACCAAAGCATGATTTCATTTCAAGATACTTAAAAGTCTAAAATAGTGCAGCTATTGTACACGAGGAGACAACTTTCAAATGAAATTGGCACTTCCAAATAAAGATGGGACCGAAAGCCTAAAAAGATTTTAAAGCCATAGGCTAGATTTGGGGGACCCTAAAAACTTTTGGCGGCTGCAAGACTCCATAACGTGTTGGGCATGTGATCTCTAAGTCTCAAGAGGCACTTTTATTCAGTAGATAGATTCTGAGGGCCCTCATCACTCGCAAATGCATCGACTCAAGGTGAGATGGAGAAAGGACAGCCACCATGTGGAATGGAATTGTTTGAATAATATGTAGAGGGCGTAGAGATTCAATGTGAGATGGAGAAAACAGATGCAACAATGTGTAAGCTAGCACACTATGTTTTGGTTGTCTGTTTTGGTTAACGGCCTGCGAAAAGGTTTTCATGGGTTTACCAAAGTTGTGGCAGAGGGATTGTCTCCTCTCTCCTTTCCTATTTACCTTAATAGATGAGGCTCTTCGCAGAATGTTAGAGAAAGCCATAGAGGAAATTTTTATTATGGCTTCAATGTCGAGAATAAGTCTCCCATCTTTAGTTTGTTGATGATAGCCTTTGGTTCTTTGATGTGGATAGCAACCAAGTCGTTAACTTGAGGAAGGACCTGCATTGTTTTTAAGCAGTCTCTGGGAAAAAGATCAATCTTCGTAAAAGTGAGCTTTTGGGGTCGGATTGGAGAGATGAAATCTCTAATCTCTTGCATGGGTGTTTGGTTGCAAGCCAGGCAAGCTCCCGTCATCTTACGTGGGCCTTCCTCTGTGTTGGAAAGCAAGCAAACATCTATAGAACACGGTGGTGGAGAGAATAGAAAGAAAAATTCCAGGTTACAAGTGCTTAGGGGGCCAAGTCACATTGATGAAGGTGGATATATCAAACTGTGCCAGTTTGTTTTATGTCCTTGTCACAGTGTCTTGCAAGCATCCTCAATATGTTGGGAAAAAAAAATCCAAAGGGATCCCTTGTGGAGATGTATACGTGGAAAACATAAAATTTATCTTGTGGAGAGGGGAGGGGGCGTAACCAAATGGCAAAGGCAGATTGGGATCAAATCATTGAAAGTCGTGAATACAATTTTGACGGGGAAATAGTTGTGGAGATTCTAGGTGAGCAAATTACTTTAAGAAAACATGGTAAGAGCATCAGTGGTTGGTTCAAAAAGGCCACTCTCGCTCCAAAGCATAGGATGCGTGGAAAGCATTATCTAGAATTGAGAACCATTTCAGAAAGGAGATCATAATTTTGGGAGGATGTTTGATGTGGAGGTTGGCTACTCAATAGTATCTTTCTTGGGATGGCTCAAGTGGCTCTTGAGATGGAGGCAATGATATTTCTCGTTTATTTTTGTTATTTATTATTTTTGAAAGGTAATGATATTTCAACAATATTTCATTGCAGTAAACGAAATAAAATGCCCCCCTTTGTTTTGCAGAAACTTGAGAGAAGACATGATTGAAGAACTAGTGTAGTGTGCCTTATGGAGCACCTGCAACGCTAGAAGCATCCTATCAAAGAAAGGGGCAGATGGTCTAAGAGACTTGATGGATTTGGAATATTTTCAATGAAGTGTTTTTTATTCCACTCTATCAAATGATCCCATGAAAGGATAGAGAGCTCCAAAATCAAGCATATGGATCTATAAGGGCCCACTGAGTTGCTTTCTGTTGGTTGTAGAGTAAGGATAAAGCTTTGACTCTCAATCATTTAAGAAACAGACAAATGATTATTTCCAAAAACATTGTCTTCACATGCAGAATCAGTGGATCACCCATTCATTCATTATAAGTCTGTCTAGCCTGTTTTGATGGATGTTTTTTGAGCTTTCAAGATTCATTTGGTGATGCCTAGATCAATTGTCTTTATTCATGGTAGGGCACAAGAGTTTCTGCTGTCCACAAGGTAAGATATTGTGGAGGTTCTCTTTGCTTGCAGGTCTATGATTAAAATGTGCAAAACACAAAAACAGAACATTCCATAATTCAGCACGTCGTCTAGAAGAAGTCTTCAGGAGTAGGATGAATGTGGCTAAGTCATTAAATGACTTTGCAAGAAGTTCCTAAATTCTTTCATTGCAGTTGTGGAGACGATTCAATAATATTATTGACATTGATTATTCTTCATAATCAATTTCGTTTGCCCATGCTTGTTCCTTTTCACTTTTTTTAATAGAACTAGTGGATGTGGCTACGCAATGCACATGGAGAAGAGGAAGGGTTTCCAAGAAATTGAGGAGAGGGAAGGCGAAGTGGTCACTGAGAGTGGGCTATTCCTATGATGGTTCACTGCCATTTTAAAAGGGTGGTGACTCATCATCCTCACACATGGCATTCATGTACAGATATCCTTATCATGCAAATTGTGAGAACTAGATGGACCATATCTCTAAAATCACACCACTCAAGAAATCTTAACAATCCATTTGATGGCTATCAAATGGATGGTTAAAAGTAAAATAGTGAGTGGTCTGAATCCCAAGAGCAAGATGTGTTAGTGCACTTTTCTATGGCATACTAGTGCACCTTGTTTGTCAATTACTTAGGTCAGTGGGTCTAGTGTCGGTTGAGCTTAATGAAGACGAAGAACGAAGACTCAAGACGGACCGGCTGCATCAAGGAAGAAGAAACAGGTAAATGTGATGCCTTGGTGTGCCCTGCCTTGACCATAACCTAACCCATAACCTCTTAGATGACTTGCACCAACTAGGTATACCCTTAGTCATCATCATTAGTCTCAGAACTCCATGAAAAACATGATAAATTAGACTAATTAAAGAGGTGGAAGCTGCTGTAAACAAAACAGCTCAAACAGCAGTTTCCGATAGGACTCCGATCAATCGGACGGGTGCTCCGATAGGACTCCGATCGATCGGACAGAAATTCCGATCAATCGGAAATTGTCCCAGAAAAATTGAAAACTCACTGGACATATTTCCGATCAATCGGACAGTATTCCGATCCATCGGAAGGGGTCGTCCGATCAATCGGACAGTGTTCCGATCAATCGGAATTTCTTCCAGAGACTTCTCTGGATAGATTTCCGATCAATCGGACTTGTCTCCGATCAATCGGACTAGGCTCCGATCAATCGGAAACTTTTTCCGATCAATCGGAGATGCGCGAATCTGCCCGTTTTTTTACCGTTGGAAGAAAATCTATTTAAAAGGGGGATTCGTTTTTTTGAGCTAAGAGAGGGATTTTGAGGAGATAGAAGCCACCATTGCTAGAGATCATTAGAGGCTCTATTCCAAACCTAAAACAAGTCATTCTCCTTGTGTTTTCATCACAAGCTTGGGCCATTCAATGGCATCTTGAGATTGGACTTGTTCCCTCTTGATTCCTAGGGTTTAGACACCTTGATGATAGTTAAATCCTTTGTCTAAACACCACCTAGGAGTCCATTTAGGTGCATTCCTCTAGGAAACCCATTTCCTACCATTTGTAGAGGTTTCACCATTCCCTAGCACCTTGGGCATCTCCAATGGAGCATCACATGCAAGGTAGCTGATCTTGGAGCTGAAGCCTTGGCAAAGCAACGGCGTCAAAGATCGGGGGAGCACAAGGGGAGCTGATTCAAGCACGGGAGAGCGAGAAGAAGCAACCCAAGACGGCGCAACAAGGGGCTCAATCCGACAAGTAAGGTTGTCTTGTTAAGAGTCCATCCACTCAATTCCCTGTGGGAGTTGAGTGTAGAGTTTGTTTGACAAACTCGCCCCGGGGTCGTTAGCCGATCCTTGGCCTATTAGTTGGGCCTAAAATCTAGGGACGTCAGCCGTTCCTTGGCACGTCAGTCGGGCCTAAAACAAAGTCTCCAAGGGGGAGCCACCAACACGGGTGCAAACGTGTAGGTTGGGAGGAACCTGTAAACTCCCCGGTTGGGTGGATCCGAATTAAAACACCTTGGTTGGGAGGAACCAGATTTAAACTCCCTAGTGAATGCCGGTGTGCTCAAAGGGGTTGAGTACTTGAACCGGGAGTGGAGTAGACAAGTAGTCGAACCACTATACATCGTTGTGTTTGTGATTGTTCTTGAGCACATTTCTCTTTATGCATTATGTTTAATTGATTAATTATGAATGCTTAGTTAGGAATGTATGCTAGGCACTTGATAGGCACATCCACACTCACAAGATGTACTTTCACTACCTCAAGTAAACTTGAACTTCTTGATCCATCCTCACTCAAGTCTATTTGAGTAGCATAGATTAGGTTCTTCATTAGCTTAATCATTTTATTAATCTATGCTTGTTTAGACTAGGTTGTTTATAGCTTTTATCATATGCTAGTCTTTTGATTGGACCCACTTAGGCTTGGAAGCCGAAGTGTTATCGCTTACGTAGCTTAATTTGTTGAATTGTCTAAGTAGGCGAAAATAATTTTAAAAAGGTCCTAATTCCCCCCCTCCTATAGGTTTAGCCATAATTCTAGTTGCTCCTCAAGCTTCCGCACGCGTATGCGTAGGGTGTCGTGTTAGGCTACCCGACGCAATTTCAATTGGTATCAGAGCGGGTTGCTCTTCAAGGACGTAACCGTCTAGAGTAAGATCCGATACCGGAGCACTAGCATCATGTCTAACCAAAAAGGAGAATCTATGTTGCCTCATGTTTAACTATAAGTAAAATGATTAGTTGAGGTCAACAATAACTAGGGTAGGAACTATTGTCATATCCCCTACCGTACATTGCTCTCCAACTTGGAATGAACCTAAGGGAGAAAATCTAGGATAGATGAAATCCCTCCCAACAAGCATGTTGGGTCCTATTTATCACACCCAAGGGGGTTGTGATCTAGGTTAGGTGACCTTAGGAGACCATATTGTGCTTATATAGGTAAATCTGAGGATTTCAGCCTCATTTCTGTGTGTATGGGCAAATCAGAGGATTCAAGCCTCATGAGCCCAAATTTTTGATAATTTAGCCTTGCTGTTAATTAATATATTTGCTTGCTAGATTATCACCATGCTTAGATTAGCTAATCATCTTGAGTTTTATGCTTCATTGTATGCTAATCTTTGCTTAGTATTGGTCTTGATATACCAATAGGGGAGGTTGGTTGATTGGGCTAGAAGCCCTTGAGCTTTAATGCTTAGTGTATATCATAGATGACCAATTAAGCATGATTAACTATGCTTAGATAGTTACATTTTCTTGTTAATCATGTTCTTTAGCATGCTCCATGATTTTATGTTCATGCACCCTATACTCTCTCTAGTTAGCATGTGCTTATAGTTATAACTGCGACATACTATCTTCTCTTACCTTAACCTTTATTGATATATCATTAAGGGGGAGAGAATAGTTTGTCAATTGCTAACAAAAAGGGGGAGAAAGATCAAATCCCACCAAAACTAGTTTGCTATGTTTTGTGATGCAGGGATTGACAGGTTATGGGGGAGCAATCTGAAGAGGAGCAGCTTAGTTTAGGCATGTCAAGAGTCCTGTATTTAATTTCATATCAATGTAATCTCTTGTACATGTATTTTGTTTTGGTAGGTTAGGTTTTTGTAAGTAATTGACAAAGGGGGAGATTGTTAGTGCACTTTTCTATGGCATACTAGTGCACCTTGTTTGTCAATTACTTAGGTCAGTGGGTCTAGTGTCGGTTGAGCTTAATGAAGACGAAGAACGAAGACTCAAGACGGACCGGCTGCATCAAGGAAGAAGAAACAGGTAAATGTGATGCCTTGGTGTGCCCTGCCTTGACCATAACCTAACCCATAACCTCTTAGATGACTTGCACCAACTAGGTATACCCTTAGTCATCATCATTAGTCTCAGAACTCCATGAAAAACATGATAAATTAGACTAATTAAAGAGGTGGAAGCTGCTGTAAACAAAACAGCTCAAACAGCAGTTTCCGATAGGACTCCGATCAATCGGACGGGTGCTCCGATAGGACTCCGATCGATCGGACAGAAATTCCGATCAATCGGAAATTGTCCCAGAAAAATTGAAAACTCACTGGACATATTTCCGATCAATCGGACAGTATTCCGATCCATCGGAAGGGGCCGTCCGATCAATCGGACAGTGTTCCGATCAATCGGAATTTCTTCCAGAGACTTCTCTGGATAGATTTCCGATCAATCGGACTTGTCTCCGATCAATCGGACTGGGCTCCGATCAATCGGACACTTTTTCCGATCAATCGGAGATGCGCGAATCTGCCCGTTTTTTGACCTTTGGAAGAAAATCTATTTAAAAGGGGGATTCGTTTTTTTGAGCTAAGAGAGGGATTTTGAGGAGATAGAAGCCACCATTGCTAGAGATCATTAGAGGCTCTATTCCAAACCTAAAACAAGTCATTCTCCTTGTGTTTTCATCACAAGCTTGGGCCATTCAATGGCATCTTGAGATTGGACTTGTTCCCTCTTGATTCCTAGGGTTTAGACACCTTGATGATAGTTAAATCCTTTGTCTAAACACTACCTAGGAGTCCATTTAGGTGCATTCCTCTAGGAAACCCATTTCCTACCATTTGTAGAGGTTTCACCATTCCCTAGCACCTTGGGCATCTCCAATGGAGCATCACATGCAAGGTAGCTGATCTTGGAGCTGAAGCCTTGGCAAAGCAACGGCGTCAAAGATCGGGGGAGCACAAGGGGAGCTGATTCAAGCACGGGAGAGCGAGAAGAAGCAACCCAAGACGGCGCAACAAGGGGCTCAATCCGACAAGTAAGGTTGTCTTGTTAAGAGTCCATCCACTCAATTCCCTGTGGGAGTTGAGTGTAGAGTTTGTTTGACAAACTCGCCCCGGGGTCGTTAGCCGATCCTTGGCCTATTAGTTGGGCCTAAAATCTAGGGACGTCAGCCGTTCCTTGGCACGTCAGTCGGGCCTAAAACAAAGTCTCCAAGGGGGAGCCACCAACACGGGTGCAAACGTGTAGGTTGGGAGGAACCTGTAAACTCCCCGGTTGGGTGGATCCGAATTAAAACACCTTGGTTGGGAGGAACCAGATTTAAACTCCCCAGTGAATGCCGGTGTGCTCAAAGGGGTTGAGTACTTGAACCGGGAGTGGAGTAGACAAGTAGTCGAACCACTATACATCGTTGTGTTTGTGATTGTTCTTGAGCACATTTCTCTTTATGCATTATGTTTAATTGATTAATTATGAATGCTTAGTTAGGAATGTATGCTAGGCACTTGATAGGCACATCCACACTCACAAGATGTACTTTCACTACCTCAAGTAAACTTGAACTTCTTGATCCATCCTCACTCAAGTCTATTTGAGTAGCATAGATTAGGTTCTTCATTAGCTTAATCATTTTATTAATCTATGCTTGTTTAGACTAGGTTGTTTATAGCTTTTATCATATGCTAGTCTTTTGATTGGACCCACTTAGGCTTGGAAGCCGAAGTGTTATCGCTTACGTAGCTTAATTTGTTGAATTGTCTAAGTAGGCGAAAATAATTTTAAAAAGGTCCTAATTCCCCCCCTCCTATAGGTTTAGCCATAATTCTAGTTGCTCCTCAAGCTTCCGCACGCGTATGCGTAGGGTGTCGTGTTAGGCTACCCGACGCAATTTCAATTGGTATCAGAGCGGGTTGCTCTTCAAGGACGTAACCGTCTAGAGTAAGATCCGATACCGGAGCACTAGCATCATGTCTAACCAAAAAGGAGAATCTATGTTGCCTCATGTTTAACTATAAGTAAAATGATTAGTTGAGGTCAACAATAACTAGGGTAGGAACTATTGTCATATCCCCTACCGTACATTGCTCTCCAACTTGGAATGAACCTAAGGGAGAAAATCTAGGATAGATGAAATCCCTCCCAACAAGCATGTTGGGTCCTATTTATCACACCCAAGGGGGTTGTGATCTAGGTTAGGTGACCTTAGGAGACCATATTGTGCTTATATAGGTAAATCTGAGGATTTCAGCCTCATTTCTGTGTGTATGGGCAAATCAGAGGATTCAAGCCTCATGAGCCCAAATTTTTGATAATTTAGCCTTGCTGTTAATTAATATATTTGCTTGCTAGATTATCACCATGCTTAGATTAGCTAATCATCTTGAGTTTTATGCTTCATTGTATGCTAATCTTTGCTTAGTATTGGTCTTGATATACCAATAGGGGAGGTTGGTTGATTGGGCTAGAAGCCCTTGAGCTTTAATGCTTAGTGTATATCATAGATGACCAATTAAGCATGATTAACTATGCTTAGATAGTTACATTTTCTTGTTAATCATGTTCTTTAGCATGCTCCATGATTTTATGTTCATGCACCCTATACTCTCTCTAGTTAGCATGTGCTTATAGTTATAACTGCGACATACTATCTTCTCTTACCTTAACCTTTATTGATATATCATTAAGGGGGAGAGAATAGTTTGTCAATTGCTAACAAAAAGGGGGAGAAAGATCAAATCCCACCAAAACTAGTTTGCTATGTTTTGTGATGCAGGGATTGACAGGTTATGGGGGAGCAATCTGAAGAGGAGCAGCTTAGTTTAGGCATGTCAAGAGTCCTGTATTTAATTTCATATCAATGTAATCTCTTGTACATGTATTTTGTTTTGGTAGGTTAGGTTTTTGTAAGTAATTGACAAAGGGGGAGATTGTTAGTGCACTTTTCTATGGCATACTAGTGCACCTTGTTTGTCAATTACTTAGGTCAGTGGGTCTAGTGTCGGTTGAGCTTAATGAAGACGAAGAACGAAGACTCAAGACGGACCGGCTGCATCAAGGAAGAAGAAACAGGTAAATGTGATGCCTTGGTGTGCCCTGCCTTGACCATAACCTAACCCATAACCTCTTAGATGACTTGCACCAACTAGGTATACCCTTAGTCATCATCATTAGTCTCAGAACTCCATGAAAAACATGATAAATTAGACTAATTAAAGAGGTGGAAGCTGCTGTAAACAAAACAGCTCAAACAGCAGTTTCCGATAGGACTCCGATCAATCGGACGGGTGCTCCGATAGGACTCCGATCGATCGGACAGAAATTCCGATCAATCGGAAATTGTCCCAGAAAAATTGAAAACTCACTGGACATATTTCCGATCAATCGGACAGTATTCCGATCCATCGGAAGGGGCCGTCCGATCAATCGGACAGTGTTCCGATCAATCGGAATTTCTTCCAGAGACTTCTCTGGATAGATTTCCGATCAATCGGACTTGTCTCCGATCAATCGGACTGGGCTCCGATCAATCGGACACTTTTTCCGATCAATCGGAGATGCGCGAATCTGCCCGTTTTTTGACCTTTGGAAGAAAATCTATTTAAAAGGGGGATTCGTTTTTTTGAGCTAAGAGAGGGATTTTGAGGAGATAGAAGCCACCATTGCTAGAGATCATTAGAGGCTCTATTCCAAACCTAAAACAAGTCATTCTCCTTGTGTTTTCATCACAAGCTTGGGCCATTCAATGGCATCTTGAGATTGGACTTGTTCCCTCTTGATTCCTAGGGTTTAGACACCTTGATGATAGTTAAATCCTTTGTCTAAACACTACCTAGGAGTCCATTTAGGTGCATTCCTCTAGGAAACCCATTTCCTACCATTTGTAGAGGTTTCACCATTCCCTAGCACCTTGGGCATCTCCAATGGAGCATCACATGCAAGGTAGCTGATCTTGGAGCTGAAGCCTTGGCAAAGCAACGGCGTCAAAGATCGGGGGAGCACAAGGGGAGCTGATTCAAGCACGGGAGAGCGAGAAGAAGCAACCCAAGACGGCGCAACAAGGGGCTCAATCCGACAAGTAAGGTTGTCTTGTTAAGAGTCCATCCACTCAATTCCCTGTGGGAGTTGAGTGTAGAGTTTGTTTGACAAACTCGCCCCGGGGTCGTTAGCCGATCCTTGGCCTATTAGTTGGGCCTAAAATCTAGGGACGTCAGCCGTTCCTTGGCACGTCAGTCGGGCCTAAAACAAAGTCTCCAAGGGGGAGCCACCAACACGGGTGCAAACGTGTAGGTTGGGAGGAACCTGTAAACTCCCCGGTTGGGTGGATCCGAGTTAAAACACCTTGGTTGGGAGGAACCAGATTTAAACTCCCCAGTGAATGCCGGTGTGCTCAAAGGGGTTGAGTACTTGAACCGGGAGTGGAGTAGACAAGTAGTCGAACCACTATACATCGTTGTGTTTGTGATTGTTCTTGAGCACATTTCTCTTTATGCATTATGTTTAATTGATTAATTATGAATGCTTAGTTAGGAATGTATGCTAGGCACTTGATAGGCACATCCACACTCACAAGATGTACTTTCACTACCTCAAGTAAACTTGAACTTCTTGATCCATCCTCACTCAAGTCTATTTGAGTAGCATAGATTAGGTTCTTCATTAGCTTAATCATTTTATTAATCTATGCTTGTTTAGACTAGGTTGTTTATAGCTTTTATCATATGCTAGTCTTTTGATTGGACCCACTTAGGCTTGGAAGCCGAAGTGTTATCGCTTACGTAGCTTAATTTGTTGAATTGTCTAAGTAGGCGAAAATAATTTTAAAAAGGTCCTAATTCCCCCCCTCCTATAGGTTTAGCCATAATTCTAGTTGCTCCTCAAGCTTCCGCACGCGTATGCGTAGGGTGTCGTGTTAGGCTACCCGACGC
The DNA here is from genome assembly GCA_003013855.2 of Liriodendron chinense. Lineage (NCBI taxonomy): Eukaryota > Viridiplantae > Streptophyta > Magnoliopsida > Magnoliales > Magnoliaceae > Liriodendron > Liriodendron chinense. The sequence continues at coordinate 798,178 of ML058361.1, read as the reverse complement.
AATTTCAAGATGGACAGTTACTGTCATCTTCTGTGTAGGTTTTTTGTTATGCTACATCCACAATAGTTTCAGAATTTCGACAGTCTGGATTGCCTTGAAACTGAGTACAGTTGAAGAGTCAGCAGCGTTTTTAAAAAGTGGTAGTGAACTAATAGTCTAGCCCATAAAAGGTAGGCCTTCCACTACACAACTTCACCTCCAAATTACCTAAGTGCCCTTTATTGCAATGCATTTCTATTTGTTTGGGTTGGAAGGGAAATGGCTAGCTCGATTGAGGGAAAACCATGTTTGGGAAGAGGCAACACCACAGCCTACCAATGCGTATATATTATAGATAGTTCGGCATTGAATTGATAGTTCGATTGAGTACCAAGACAGGGTTGCTCGACCCAACAGAAATAGTAGCCTTAGTTAAAGCAATACCCTTATTGAATGGGGTGGGAAATCAGCGTCACAAATGCAATAGTATACCCAATCCGTTGGCTAAGCAGAAGAAAGATGCGCTAGCGCATGCATACATTTTGAAGCTTAAAGTGAAAGTGACGCGGGGGGGGGGGGGGTCAGCGCATCGGTTTTCGGTCCCAATCCTGTTTAGAACCCCTTCCCGTGGCCTTTAGTAATGCATAGTTTTAGGCTTCTAGCCTTTCGAATAACTCTTACGTGCAAATTTCTGCCCCTAACTTCTCACATTATATACAGTAGAGATTTTACCTCTCAAAAAATTCCAAATAGAGCAGCCTCAGCATCAATAGACCTATTTCGAATTGAATTTCTTCCAAAGTGATCTTCAATGTTGCTCACTACTGTTTTCAAAATATTTGATGAGATATTGGCTCAAAGAAACATTAATGATTCAAAGACTATTAAAGAATCCCTTCGATTCTCCTATAGCTGAATTGGTCCCAGATTTCACATAGGAATGATACTTCGGGAAAGGAGTCACCATTAGTTTTTAAAACTGTGGAAGAAATCAACTGTGAGAGAGAGGAAAGAAAATGCAGCCTCCAAACACCCTTTATAGAGGGGAGGAAAAAGACAAACTATTGAAGAAACTAATTACTCATAAAAAAATATAAGCTCAAATTACTTTGATACCTGCAACATGAGTTCATGATGACCTGTGGAAAATCAAAGCAAAGAAAAAGTAAGTTACCAGCTGAATCAATCTAAGTTGATGAGAAGTGAAACCATTCAGCATCAGTGCAGGGCACATCTTGAAGAACACAGTCCGAAGGTGGGGAATGGAGCCATCAGAATTTGCCTCGAACTGGGATTTTTCAGTTGTTGTTCGTAATAACCAATCACGCCATTCGCAGAATCTATTCTTCATCCGCTCAGTAAAAAGAACATCGAAAGTACTCTCTAGTGGTATTTCTCTCGCATCCTTCAAATGACATTGAGAAATAGCTAATTCGTCATCATATGACAAACCAAGGATACGTAGTGCTTCAGCTTCTTGTTCTCTGGATAAATAAGATATTCCTGTCATTGCCGAAACAATGTAAAACCTTGAAAACACTGCACCAAATTATCTATGGTTGATCTTGGCCAAAAAAGCTGGGCGGGCACACAGAATGTCAATCAGTAATTTTCATTTGGGTAGGAGATTCACCCAAAGAAAGAAACAATTCAAAGCTATGATACCAAGATAGGACATGGTTATGGATACAGAAATGTATATGGACATAAGGAGCAGTGTGATATAACTCCGAAGTTCCTGAAATGCAAGACACACAAATGGGTACAAGCATCCCATCCAAAACTTGATATTCATATTTATTTGCATAAATTATGAAACAAACTAGGACGCCTGGTATTTATGTCTTTGCTGCATGTTAAATTTAATGAAACTAGCATTCCTTCAACATCTTTACAATAAGATTCTTCACAGCATTCTTCATTCATATCGATAGGAAATTGAAAGTAGCAAAACTAATCCCACAGAAAATTTCCAAACTATTTCCTGCAAGTATCATTAACGTATCAGGTACTGATCTTGACATTTTATCTTGTTATATAGGCACCTATGGAGATAAAAGTAGATACCTTCATGTATGCATGCATTAAAATCGAATTGATATTTAGCCAAGAAGTCGACTGAGGTGGTCTGGCAAAGGAACTCATATGATGGCCCATCAACTGTAAGTTCTTTACGAGGAAATATATAAAAATTGTGCCTGTTAGGAGAAAATCCAATTCATGTCAAAATAAAATTTATGAGCAAAAGAATAAAATGCTTGCAACATACTAAGAAGATAGCAAAGAAATGAAGAAGGATACAAACAAAGCTTCTTTTTTTGAAAGATTAAAGATCACAAATACTCAAACATAGATTTCATTCATATAGCACATATAATCTCCCCGGACTCCAATAGGGGAAAAAATACAGGTATGGACAATTTCATTGGCTATAACAGGCAGTTGCAACAGCTGCTATGGTGCAGTAACAGCTTTTTTTTTATTGATAATGAAATTCTATTAGAAAACTGGAGATAATTAAAAGGAGTGATTGTTCACCTTCTCCTTTTTTTCTCTTTTTCCTTATAGCTTTTTCTTTTGAAATAAAAGAAAATTTACATGAGGTGCAGTCCACAAAATACCAAACTGAACAAGCCCCTTCAACAGCTAGTTTAGTTACTGGCTAACGCCAGCACAAGTACGGCAAGCTGAAACAAGATGTTTATCATCAATACAGCATTCCTAATCTCATCCCACAATTGTTAACCTACACATCTCATTTCCTTTGACCCACTAACCAAGCCTGGAGGTTTCTCGTAACACCCATGGCTAGGAGGTGTTGGTTTTTCTACCTTCAAAACTAAATCAGGTTGTTGGAAAAAAAGGAGGTTCTTGGGCAAAGAGAGGCAGAATTTGACAGGATAGCGGAAGAGATTCAAGCACTCAACATGCTAGAAGAAGGGGGTGCCCTAATGGCCGATGATAGAGCTAGGAGGGAAAGCCTTTCCCTCAATCTTATGAAAAGGACTAAAGAAGAGGAGATTAAATGGCACCAAAGATCTAGAGCATTGTGAGGAAGACAGGAATACCTACTTTTTTAATAGTATTGCTAGTGCCCGTGCTCGTGTGAATAGAATTTCTTGCTTAGAGGCTTATAGGGCTAAGACTTCGGACAAAAACAGAATATGTTAAGCTATTGTCGCTTTTTTTTCAAGAATGTCTTGACCGGCGAAAATTGGGGAAGGCAAAGGTTGGTTAACCTAGACTTTTACTAAAATTCTCACCAATGAAGCTTCTTTGCTGGAAAGGTCAATCTCGGAAGATGAAGTGATTGCAGCTCTTCATTCGATGTGTGGGGATAAAGCTCTAGGCCCCAATGATTCCCCATCCTCTTCTTTCAGAAGTTCTGGCATGTCATTAAGAAGAACATTATGGATTTTGTGTCTGAATTTTTCAAGTAGAGTTGGCTCTATTCGGAAATCAATGCCTCTTTCATTGCCCCTATTCCAAAAGTTGAGGGGTCGAACATCTAAAGGACTTTAGACCTATCAACTTCATTGGGGGTCCTTACAAGATTTTGGCTAAGGTACTTGCTTCCAGATTCAAGGCAGTGCTCTCCAAAGTCATTTCGGAAAACCAAAGCGCCTTTGTTGCAGATCGTCAAATTTTGGATTGTGCCTTAGTGGCCCATGAATGCATCAACTCTAGGCACGGGGAGGAAGCGTGGGCTAGTGTGTAAGCTAGACTTCGAGAAGGTGTACGACCATGTTGATTGGGGCTTCTTGGACTATATGCTCGACAGATTGCTTGCAATTTGAAGTGGAGGGGGTGGATCAAATCTTGTGTGCATTCTCCTTCCTTCTCCATTCTGATCAATGGGACTCAGGCAAGGGGATCCTTTGTCACCTTCTTTGTTTGACCCTAAGCAAGATGCTATGTGAAGGTGTGGAAGGTGAATTGTTTAATGGGTTTAAGGTGTCAGGCGTGGGGATTCAGATTTACTACCTTTAGTATTCTGACGATACAATGCAATTTTGAGAGGCTAGTGAAGAGGTAGTGGATAATCTTCAAAACTTAACTATGTGCTTTGAAACGGTGTCCGGTTTAAAGATTGATGTCGCTAAGTCAGAAATGCTTGGAATCCATGTGGGGGAGGAGGAGCTTCTTATGTTTGCTAGTATCTTTGGTTGCAAGCCTGGCACTTTTCCTTTTATGTATCTCGGATTGTTGCTTTGCGTCGGGAAGCTAGCTAAACATCTTTGGGACAGAGTAATCGAGAGGATTAAGAGGAAGATAGCCTCTTGGAAGTGCCACTAGCTTTCTTTGGGGTCCCTTCTACCACTTATTAAGGTGGCATTATCCAATATGCCCATATACTTTATGTCTCTATTCAATTGTCCCAAATCGGTGGTAGACGGGCTCGAAAAGCTGAGGAGGGATTTTCTTAGGAAAGGGGCCAATGAGGGGAAGAAGTTCCACCTCCTCAGATGGGAGGCAGTGTGCAAGCCATTTAAGGAAGGGAGTGCCGACATTAAAGGCTTGTTTGGATACCAGCAGATAAGTTACTTTTTAACTTATGTTAAGTAATTAAGTTACTTTTTTCACTTTAGTTTGGTAAGCATTGTTGTAAAAGTAACCTATGTGCCAAAAGCTACTTGTCTTAAGAAGTAATTTTTTTAGTTTTTTAACTTAGGACTTTTCTACTTCTCTCTCTCACGGTCCATGTCAAATAAGGCTCTCTTACTGTCCATATCAAAGGAGGCCCCACATGGTGGACTGTCCACATTGAAGGTGGGGCTCTCACGATGGACAGTACACATAAAAAGTGGGCCCCACATGATGGAAGACCCATATTAATGTGGGCCCATATACGGATGGTCCACATCAAAGGTCCGCCCATAATAATAAAAGGCCCACATCCAAAGCAAGTTGGTATGATAGACGACCCACTTCAAAGGTGGGACCTACATGATGGGCGGTCCACATTAAAGGTGGGCTCTACATGATGGGCAGTGGACATTGAACTTGGGCCACACATGATGGATGGCCCATATTGAGGTGGCCCCACATGATGGATGATCCACACCGAAGGTTGGCCCGTAATGATGAATGACCCACATTCAAGGTGAGCCTTGCATGCAACCCACATTGAAGGTGAGGCCCACATGATGGATAGTCCACATCAAAGGTGGGCTCCACATGACGGGCAATTAATAATTGTGGGCCACGCATGATGGATGATCCACATCAAGGTAGACCCCACATGATGGACGGTCCACATCAAGGTAGACCTCACATGATGGATGGTCCAAATCAAAGGTCAGCCCTAATTACAAGTGGCCCATATCCAAGGCGGGCCCTGCATGATAGATGGCCACATCAAAGGTGGGGCCCCATGATAGATGATCCACATCAAAGGTGGGCTCCACATGATGGGCGGTGGATATTGAAGGTGGGCCCCGTTTGATGGATAACTAACATTAAAGGTGGGCCCTACATAATGAATGGTGCACATTAAAGGTCGGGCCATAGTGATGAATGGCCCACATCCAAGGTGGGCCTTGTATGATGGAGGGCCACATCAAAGGTGGGGCCCACATGATGAATGGTCCACATCAAAGGTTTGCCCCACATGATGGATGGTGGATTTGAGGGGGACCAAACAAACGTGAGGGATAATTGCTTATTATGTTGGAAACCAAACATGCTTTTCTATTTTTTGTTCATAAGTTTGTTGGTTACCAAACATACTTATCAAGTGAATAAGTAGAAACTAAGATAAGCTACTTATGGCATAAGTAGCTTATCCAAAGTAAATTGTCATCCAAACGCCCCCTAAACCTTTGGCAACCATGAATTCTACTTTGCTTGGTAAATGGATCTCAAGATTTGCGGTCGAGAGCGGTAGGATTTGGAGGGAGTTGATTGATTCTAAGTATGGAACCCAGGAGGGTGGATGGCACGTCAAAAGGATCATTCTCTATAGAGCCTCTGCCATTTGGAGAGTAGTAGCGTCTACTAAATCTGTTGTTCGTCAAGATATCGCCCACTCGGTGGCTAATGGGCGTCGTATCCGATTTTGGGTTAATGTTTGGTGCGTAGACGAACAGCTTGAAGATCAATTTCTTAGTATCGCTCACATAGCTCTCGACCATTTCATTTCAGTGGTGGAATGTTTCTCTTTTTCAGGGGTTTGATGGTATGGGCTCATCCATTTCGTAGAAACCTATCGGTGAATGAAGTGGAAGAAATCATAGAGCTTTTGAAGACCCTCTCCGAAGTCAAATTCGCCGACCAAGAGGAGGGCTCGATAGTTTAGTCACCCCAACAGTTCACTCTCAGTGAAGTCGTTACTTAGCTTGATTAGGATTACGCCCCTCAGTTCCCTACCTCACCCGCACCACCATTGGTTCCACAGGGCCTCGCCTCGAGTTGTGGCTTTTGTATGTCTTTTGGGCTAGAAGAGGACTCTCACAATTGACGACTTAAAGAAGGGTCATGATTCTCCCTGACATGTCTCATGTGCATGAAGAACGGAGAATCAATTAACCACCTCTTTATTCATTGTTCCTTTGTCGCAAAGGTGTGAAGTCACTTTCTCTCTTTGTATAACATATCTTGGGTTATGCCAAGATCCATGGGGTATTTGCTTTGGGCGGAATGGTGGAGGTGTAGGCAGAGCCAGAAAACCAGGTGTAGATTACTTTTCATAGCGGTGGTGTGGTCTATTTGGGAGGCTAGGAACAAGCGTTGTTTTAGGAATTGTTGTGTGGACCATGTGGAGGTCATGAGGACGGTAAATGCCCTTATTAAGGGTTGTGCTATCTATGTAGTTTTTGCTTCGGCTAGCATTTTGGCTTGAGTTTTTTGTTTGCTTGTATTCTTTTCTTGCTTCTTACGAGTTTCTTAATAAAGTGGTTGTTGTCTCTCAAAAAAAAAAAAAAATCTCCAATTCTCCACCTACGTCCTTTTGAACCTTCCCCATGCCCTTTCAAAGACTTCAACTTGAACCAACTCACTCTTAACCGGTGCGGTTCTTGGTTTTTGCTGTAAGTGGCCAAACCAACAAAATCTACTTCAACCCATCTTATTACCTATTGGTGCTACTCTTAAGTCTCTCATAATGCATTCATTTCTAATTGTATCCTTCAGAAGAAAAATACAACAAAGGGTCACATTCAACCTAACAAGGCAAACTATTATATATAGCAAGGATCTTCTAATCCAAGGTTTTTTGGTTCATGGGCAATCGAGGATGAGACCATTGCATCAACAGTTTTTTATCACCAAACTATGAGCCCCACTTGCACAACTCAAAACCCAAACTACCATACAAACTCTTTTCCAGAGCATTGTATAACATTTCTCCAATTTACCCAAGACGCCATGAAATAAGATATGATAATCCATAGAATCCATGATGCAATCACCCCACATTCCACATGTGCACGCTCCACACATGTGCATGAGAAAAAGACCTAATTGCCCTTTTTAGCCTATCTCTAATTTCTTTTTCTTTTATATCTTTATATATTAGGAATTAAGCTATTTTAGATTTTTCTTGTTTAAGTATAAAGTGCTTCCTTATTTAAAGTGCTTTCATATTTTAGAGATTCTTATTTTATAGATCTTGGCTAGCTAGGAATCCAATTTTTTGATTCCGTAGATTTTATTGAAGAATGTAAGCACTCATTATAAATAAGGCGTAGGCCTATGGAAAAAGAGACGGTTGAATGATATTATCTTTGAGCAAATTCTTTTGTTTCTCTATCGTAGTTGTGGAAAGGGGGAAGTGATCTCTAGTTTAAGACTAGTGGACCGTCAAGCTTACTCAGTCTTGCACTTTTTTTCCTTTGTAGTACGAACTTCAATCTGGTACGTAGAATCTTATTGCAATTAGTTTCTTCCTTGATCTACTTGCATTAATTCATGAGGAGGAAGTAGCCTCAAATTAAGGTTACGTTTCTTGTAAGCCAGAGCACGGGTAACCAAATTGCAATTTGAAGCCCAGCGCAACCTTGGCTGTTGCAATTTGATGGATAGGTGCACCCAAACGTGCCCAGAAGCATCGAAACTCTTAACAAAGAAAAAGGAGAGGTAGAACTGACGGATGTGCAATGAACGATTCCTTTAGTCCGTCCCAACGGAACGGGCACACGCCAAACTGGACCACGGCGAACTTCTCTGCGGAGTCCTTCACTTTCAGATACCGCACATCAGAGCGGTCGAATTCCAAAGACTCACGCCACGGGGCGCTCGTGATGCCCGTCATCTCGAGATCGACGGACACGAAATCTGCGGCTCGGACATGGCGGCGGAGATCGTCAAGCGACGAGTCGAAGTTCGATCTCGTTACTGTCTTTAAGGCGAAGGTGGAAGATTCGGAGGAGAACCGGCGGTGGGAAGAACGAGAGCAAGCTAGAGTTAGGGTTAGGGCTTTGGAGAATGCCTTGACCTGCCATGGATTCTTCATTTTCCGCTCATCTCCTTTCTGATTCTGAAGCGAGGGAAGTGTGAATGAGAGGGAAGGTTTTAGTGCTGTGAGATTTTACACAGGAGGATTCTAGTCTCCTATGTGAGTCTTCCCCTGTCTAAAAATTGGTGGTGACTCTTCAAACGTACACGTGGCATAGTTCTGGTGCAATCCGGACTTTCTGATCCATGAACCGTTGGAGCTTAATCGCAAAGTTTAACTGACGATATAATATTCACCGTCTGAGTTTTTCCTCCAAATTCGGGCCACTCACTATTTTAGTATTAGCCATCCATTGTATAGCTATTAATTGAATGGTTAGAATTGCTTGATTAGTGTGGTTTTAGTTATATGCTCAATCGACAATTGGACCCAAATTTTGGATGGTATGGATAGCTGTACATCATGCCACATTTCAGGATGATGAGTGACCACCACCTTTTAAATGATATTGAGCAAACATCGATTCCACCCCGTGACGGACCGGACCGGACCGGACCGGGTTTCACCAAGCATCGTTGGTTGCGGGGCTGCCTACTGGGGCCATGCCCGGCGTCATGTTCAGGGTGCGGATTAGCTACGGACGGCTTTAGTAGCTATCTCACTACTAAAGTGACATCACCAAGTTCTGTGGTCCCACCATGATTTTATTTGACATCTAACCTATTTATGAGCACAAAGGGAAAACACAAATATCAGCTTGATCGAGCTCCTTAGGTTTTTAATGGTAGGCATTCAGTCCCCACTGTTTTGTGCTAGGGTACACTTAGCTTTGGATCTGCCTCATTCTTTGGTTCACACCTCGAAATGATCCCTCCAAACATATGGACTGAATACAACACAGAAATCATGGTGAGGTCCATAGACCTTGGTGACGTCACTTTTGTAGTGAGATAGTTGCTGAAGTCGTCAGTAGTTAATCCCTGTCTATGTCGAGGTATGCTCAATCCCAGCCAGAAATTAAACCCAGGCCAAAGCCCTGCTGAGATGACTCCGCTCTTCCATGTTAGATTGCATGTGGTTTATTTGACCCATATAGACACATGCACATGTTTATTGAGCATCGTTGAGTTGATTATCTAATGTATGCTTTTACACAGCGCATGCAATGATGTGATATTATGAGGTGATGATAATGAATACATGTATTTTGTTTGGCGAGTACAGTAAGGCCTTGCAATGCGTGGCAATGCATTGGGTTCGAGTAGGATTGGGATGATTATGAATACATGGATTTTGTTTGGCAGGCACAATAAAGCCCTGTGCTGGGTTCAAGTAGGATTAGAATCATCTCGTGCTCGACATGTAACAAAAGGGCCGAGAAGTCCAATCAAAACTCAGCCGGCAACACATTGCTCTTCGGCCTAGCTCAAACCACTTAAAATCCATCAGGCCCAAGACTGATGTGACTGAACCCATTTACCGAACTCAAGTTTTAGAATGAACGGCATTAAAGACTTAAAGTTATGTCCTCTGAAGCCTAGTTGTGGACACATATATATACATGCATCATCATCTATATTGCAGGGGTCATTTTTAATCCCCTCCCCCAATTGGACAATGGGATATTTTAAAACAAAATAATATTTAACATGCCTAGCCTTTCAATTGAGGTGTTCCTCTCATTTCCCTTTTAGTGAGAGCCACCTGAACCCTTTCCTCTCCGTTTTACCTGTTGCTCGCACACAAAGCAAATTCTTAAAAAACCCGTCTAACAAAAAATTGCAGGGGCTCACATTGATGTTTGTGCAACATCTGCATTGTCAATAAGTTACGCTGGCACATGTTAAGATGCGTGCCAAAAGGATATAAAGCTCAAGTGGGACCATGACACTGGAAAGGTGAGGACGGGACACCAACTATTGACTCACACTCTCTCTCTCTCTCTCTCTCTCTCTCTGTAGTCCACACATGAGTAACCGCACCTTTTCCACGTACCTCTCTCACATGACCTCTTATTTATCATCGTGCTGTGCAAGATGCCTTGGATTCTGCCAAGTCTATTAGGTGGATGAGGCCATTTTCTGTGTGACTGAAAATTGGTTCAGTTTGGCCAAATTTCGATAGAAATCACAAATTACACATTGTGATATTTTGGCCGATTTCGGTCCGACTAAATAGGGGGGTTCGGCCCGACTAAATTATAGTGATTTTCACATATTGCATGCTATGAAGATTTGACGATTTTTTGTCCGATCAAAAAATCAGTCGACTCGTCTCGGTCCGACCGAAAGCCTTAACACGTTTTTTGCATAAGTGCTTGTTGGGAAAACCAGCAATGGAAGCAGAAGCCGAACGCGCAAAGTAATACAAGATCAAACGAGAAACATTGTGAAATCAAACCACATACAAGCATTTGCCACAAGAGAATCCGAATTTTCGTGGAAAAACCTCTCAATGGGTAAAAAACCAGGGTACAAAGCGATCCACTATGATAAACAGAAGAGTACAAAGATTGACAGCCCACAAGCAAGGAAAACAGAGAAAACCCAAGCTCTCTCTCTAACACAAAATCACTCTCCCCTCTTCCTAACATGATTAGGAAACCTTAGACACCTTAGGATGCCATCTAAGTTCGAATACATGTCATATTTATAGTATGAAATTCCAATTTAGAAATGTCTTACGCACTACCGCGTAGTTGCGTAAGAAACCGCGTGCGTAGTCGACCAATCGGCCCTTGCACAAAACAATCCAGAGGAGAAACATGCACAGACCCGTTCACGCTACCTCACCGCCCACCGGTTGCCCAATCGGTCGGAGCCCCATGCAGACCGGTCGACCGACCAGTCTATGGCAGACAAAATTTATCCAGCAGCCTTGCTGCGTTCTAGGCCAAAACTTCAAACCGGTCGCCCAACCAGTCTGAGCCCTCTTCCATTGCACAGTTTAAAGGCTCTCCAACAATCTCCACCGAGGCTTCAAACGTCGAATAAAAAACATCCATGCTTCGTCATTTCAACTTCAATCATAGCTCCACCACTTCTCATGCCACCATCAACTCTAAACTTACACATTCACCCCCTTTTCCGCTCTTCTCATGTGGCCCTTAGGCACTTGCCACATACGAGCAACCGTGGATCCCGTTGCCGATCCTGCAACTCCACCGTGAAAGGGAGAAATTTATGTTTTAAATGAGCAAGATGATCTAGGTTCTAGAGTGGCTAAACTCACACGAAAGGTCGAGGAGATGGAACTAAAGAAAGTGGACACAACCCAACAAAGGGGGGCTGTTGAAACTATTTGTGGTATTTGTGCTTCCAATGTGCATCAAACGCCGGATTGTCCAACAATCTATGTGTTTCGAGAACTTTTATTTGAACAATCGAATGCTTTGAATAGTTATCAATGACCTTTTAGTACTCCAAATTTAAACACAAACAATTCTAATTGGAGAAACAACCCTAACTTCAATTGGGCGAATGGAAACACGGCTAATCAAAATAATCATCAAAGGGGGCCCCCAATGCAAATTCCTATGGCCCCACCTCAAATGCCTATAGAGGATACTTTGAAAGCATTCATGGAAGGTCAAGCTCAAATAAATCAATCCAACCATACGATAATGCTTGAGCTTAAAAATTCGGTGGAGGAAATCAAGGCTCGCTTAAACGCAAGGGAAGGGATTCTTCCAGCCCAACCCATACCAAATCCAAAACCACAATGCGAAATAAGCGTGCCTAGGTCTTCTAACCAACACATGGAACATGCTAAGGCCATCACCACTCTTAGAAGTGGTAAAATTATTGAAAAATCTGGTCCGGTGAAGGTTTCAACGCCTAATGATCCGGTAACTTCCAAAGAGGATGATGGACCTAGCACCGCCATGAATGAAAAAGAGCCATTGAAAGAATATAGGCCCGTTGCTCCATTCCCCCAACGCTTGATTGCAGCCAAACCTCAAGATAAATATCAGGAATTTTTGGAGGTTTTCAAGCAAGTCAAAATCAACATCCCATTATTGGATGCCATTAAACAAATACCGTCATATGCTAAATTTTTAAAAGACCTTTGCACAGTTAAAAGAAAAATACATGTGCAAAAGAAGGCATTTTTGACAGAGAATGTAAGTGCCATTATCAACCACGGGATGCCTAAGAAATACAAAGACCCTGGTTGTCCAACAATATCGTGTGTGATTGGAGACTACCGGGTGAAACATGCTCTACTTGATCTAGGGGCAAGTGTAAACTTAATTCCCTTTTCGGTCTATGAACAATTGGGTTTAGGTGAATTAAAACCCACCAAAATCACATTACAACTTGCTGACCGATCGATTCGTATTCCGAGAGGGGTGATTGAGGACGTACTTGTCCAAGTTGACAAAGTCTACTACCCGGTGGACTTTATTGTCTTGGACACACAACCCATGGTTAATATTGGCCCTCAAATTCCTGTCATACTTGGCCGCCCATTCCTAGCTACATCAAACGCTATCATCAATTGTAGGAGTGGGGTCATCCAAATGTCTTTTGGTAATATGACGATTGAGTTGAATGCTTTCAATATTGACAACCAACATGAGGATGAAGATGAGGAGGTCCACGAAATAAACATGATCAATTCTATCGTAGAAGATGAGTCCCTCTCACCTTTTTACTCCGGTCACTTAGACGAAGACGTGACTTACTCCCTTGATAAGAACGATGATATGATAAGGGATATGGTCACACTTTTAGAGTCGGTATCGGCATATGACGTTAGCCGAGAGAAGGATGTGGAAACAATACCTTTTTGTGCTGAGAAATCAATTTATATTTCCACACCTTTGTGGATCATGCATACCGAACTCCACCAACCCTGGGATGATCCATATTTGCAATACCAATGCCTAGAAAAATCTGAATGGAGACATGTTTTTCTGATAAATATGATGATGTCTCCTCTTATACATGTGGTGAAAATATTAAGGAACCCGCTGAAATTCCTTTTTGGGATTTTCAGTGGGTTATCTGGATCAATAACACACATGTATATTGTAAAGCAGGATATTGGATGACGTTACTGCGAAACCTTTTGATCCATCTAATGATTCTGCTTGACTTTATGCTTTTGAATGAGTTGTTGAGATTAACCTCCTAGTCTGACGGAGGATGATTTTCTAGAATGCTTTCCCATTAGATCTACTTTGATAAGTTGAATTAGTTGTGAAGTAATCCATCTTCAAGAGTTAATCTTGCCATGGAATATATGCTTCAGGTGATATCTCCCTTTCTCACTCCTTTTTGTTTTGTCATTGCTCTCATGTGTTGCATTCACTGTACACATTCTTACATTGAGGACAATGTGAAGTTTTGGTTGGGGGGTGAGAGATTCCCTAGATGAATCTAATAGCCTTTTGTGACGTTTCGAGCAATGATGTAGAAAATTTTCGATTTTTCTAAAATTCAAAACTCTTTTGGAAATCTTTGATTCTATGCATTCGAGATGATATAAGTATAAGAAAAGGAGATACGAAGTGAGGGTGTTGCAAGCTTTGAATTTCTCTTAATATAATGGTTTTATATGTGAATTCCTCTATTTTTATGATTGATAGAAAATTTGAATACTTTTACACCTAGTTCACATTACACGATTTTCATGATTTGAAAGGATTATGTGATTTGTGGATTAGCTAGACTTTGATTTAAGGTGTTAAGAAACCAAGCCAGGGTACTTTGTCCATCCTTGTCCATGGGAAAATAACGAAAGATATGGATTTCTAAAAATCATATCTAATGTAAAAGAAAAAGGAAAAGGAAGGATGAAATTGGGAATGATGGAAAATTTCGATTAGGGCTACCTACTACCAACCGGGGGATGGTCTACCCGTAACCAAAGCCGGAAATGGGACGCAGTGTGAAAGCCGTCGGAAGGACGGTAAGGCAAATTCCTGTCATAGGCTTGTTGTTGCTCTATACACATTAAGATCTATAGTTTAGTTGATTTATGAAGAAGATAATCCCGGAAACTCATGAGATGAACTTTAACTATGCACACTAGGTTGAATTTGTTCAAGTTCTTCTATTTATCAATCAATCAGCGGGAATTTCATATAAACACTTATTATGTTCTGAGAGTTTAAGGTTTCAACCTCTATCACCTAATTTCTCTGATTTTTATGCTTGTGTGTCTTGGAATGTATAGAAGAATAGTTTCTAGAGGAGAGTTGGGTTTTGGAGAATGAAACTTATTTCACGCATGTTTTGCTCGGGACTAGCAAAATGCTGGTTGGGGGGTGTGTTGAGCTCTTAATTGTGCATATTCTAACCCCAATTCATCACTCATTATGCATGGTTTCATGATTTAAAGACTAATCTAATGCATGGATTTGTGATTGTAGGAATGAGAAGGAGACTTCACCAATTCATGGTTAAAAGAGTCACTTTGTATGCATTGAAGATCAATAGAACAAGTGCCGAAAGGTGGAAGAAAGAAGCAAGAAAGAAAGAGAAGAGATGATGAAGAAAATCTGAAATTTTGTGCTTAGACCTGTCTGTAGACCGGTCGCCAGACAGGTCGACAGTGTATTTTTTTGGACCATTTTTCTCATCTTAGACCGGTCGCCAGACAGGTCGAGAGTAGTCCAGAAACACAAAAACTCTCTGGACAGATTCTGTAGTTTTGAGACCGGTCGTGCGACCGGTCGTCCACAGTCTCAGACCGGTCGTGAGACCGGTCGTCAGTGCAATAACGTGTGCGTGAAGCTCCGATTTTCTCAACGCAATTGCGTAATTCCTTGCTAAATCTGGAATCTTCTGCGCCAATCTATAAAAGGGACTTCTCCTCTTCATACCATGACAGGCTAGGACGTGGGGATTGCTTAAGAGACGGATTCTACTTCAAGTTTTCTTAGTTTTCTTCCTGTTTTAGTAGTTTTTATGTTTTTGAGGCTTCTAGTTCAAAGATGTTAGAGATGAACTAAAACCTCTTAGCTAGAGCTAAGAGGTTAAGCTTTTGATTTGTTTTTTATAGATTGATGAAACCTAGGTTTCCTTTTTATGATTTAATTGAAGAATTTTAGTTAATGTGAGTTTGAATCAAGTACTAGTTGGGTTTTTACTTTGATCTCTTGATGACTCCGGGCTCATGTGATTCTTAGTGATCCTAACTTAGTAATTTAGCTTCTGAGCATTGTTTATGCTTGTGTAGCTCATTGATCTATCATTGACTCCGGGCATGGTAGACCCTTTGATTGCCTTGTGTACAATGGCCTGATTTTCATGTGGTAACTCATTCAACTAAAGTTCTTATCTTTTGTTATAATCTGAAATAGTTGTTTGTTGATTGATTTTGATTTAATTAGAGTTCTAATCATTAATTGTAATCAAGTCTAGTGACAGGAATTGATGAAAGCTATGGTTGTGAATCTCAACTAGATTGGAAAGAGGCTTCGCCTACACAATTGAGTGTGCCCAAGGCCTGAGTATTATTGTGGGAATCAAATCAATGAATAAGCACTTGTTTTGGATAATTGCTGATTGAACCGCTTTATATTCTGATCGGATAGAGATATGAATTCGATTCCGATTGAGTTATAAGAGACCTAGTTGTGTTGATGCATTGAAACTTATCAAAAGTGGATACTTGGCGCTCTAGTGCCTTTTTAGATTGAAATTACCTCATACATTCACTGTTTAAACCCAAATCATTATTTTCCAACTTTAGTTCTTAATAGGATCTTAATTATTAGTTATTTTAGACAAATTCTGAGAATACCCATTCATAAATCTCTGTGGGAACGATACTCGGTCTTTCCGAATTATTACTGCTTTGCAACCCTACACTTGGGGAGTGAACAGCATTCACCACAAGAGAATCCGAATTTACGTAGAAAAACCCCTAAACGGGTAAAAAACTACGGTACAAAGTGATCCACTATGATAGACAGAAGATTACAAAGATTGACAGCCCACAAGCAAGAAAAACAGAGAAAACTCAAGCTCTCTCTCTCTCTCTCTCTCTCTCTCTCTCTCTCTCACACACACACACACACACAAAAAAAAAAATCACTCTCCCCTCTTCCTAACACGATCAGGAAACCTTAGACACCTTAGGATGCCATTTAAGTTCGGATACATGCCACATTTATAGCATGAAATCCCAATTTAGAAACATCCTACGCACTACCGCATACTGCATAAGAAACCATGTGCGCAATCGACCGGTCGGCCCTTGCGTAAAACAGTCCAAAGGAGAAACATGCACAAACCCGTTCACACTGCCTCACCGCCGACCGACCGCCCGACCTGTCGGAGCCCCCTGCAGACCAGTCGGCCGATCGGTCTAGGGCACATAAAATTTATCCAGCAGCCTTGCTGCGTTCTGGGCCAGAACTTCAAACCGGTCGCCCGACTGGTCTGAGCCTTCTTCCATTGCACAGTTTGAAGGCTCTCCAACAGTGCAGGTATTTGAGTCACATTTGGGATTATGGCTTATTAATAAATTTCTTACAAGTTTCCTCTTTAAGGGCAAGGGTTTTTGCGAGGTATGAGAGAGTTTTCAATACTTGTAAAGACTTGGGAAGGATTTCTCAGGTGGTTGCACTTAGTAAGAGGAGATCGGGTACATCTGTAGTCGAAAAAGACGAGTAGTGTAAACTCTAAGGTTTTTATTGTAGTGTAAAGGACAAGAAGGAGATGTTGTAGGCAAAATTAGTCGTAAGGAGAAGTGAGGAATCGCGGTCGCATCTCATGAATGCGAGCAGTCAAGCTCGTGCTCGGCGGAAGGGGTCACATCTCACGAATGCGAGCAGCCAGGCTCGTGCTCGGCAGAAGGGGTCGCATCTCACGAATGTGAGCAGCCAGGCTCGTGCTCGGCAGAAGGGGTCGCATCTACAAATGCGACCAAAGTATTTTGGATGCGAGCAGCTCTCGATATCTGGGTGATCGTGGACTCTGGCATTGATGGCCTTCGTCTCATAGTACCAGCAGCCCGTATAGGCCGGTTTCGGTTTATATCTATTCTTCGCTCTGAATATCCAGAGACGTAATCAGCTAGACTTCTAGGATGTTTTGACTACATCTTTTTTCCGAGGATTATCGAGATAAGCTTCTTATCCCGCAAAAACAGGGCTAACCTTAACAGCTTGCGTAGCGAATTGTATTATTGAGATCTGTATAAATAGATGACTCTATTGACGATAAAGGTACATAAAATTCAATCTTTAACTCCGTTCTGATCATTCCTTCTCTTTCCCCTATCTAACTTAAGCATCGGAGGGCTAACGGCTGGACGCCAGCCACCCTTACTTGCTCTCTGTTTCTTTCAGGTGTACGGAAAACACCCCTTGGAGAGAAGTTGATCATCCAGAGGACCCTGTTACAGAACTCGACGTAAACAGTTTGACGCCGTCTGTGGGAACGATTTGATCATCACAGTCAATCGTTCCACCACCGATCAAATTCCTTCCACTATGCCTCCCAAGAAGGCAGTTCATCCCTCCACATCAAGGCAAACATTACCTCCGCCTGACGTGACAGAATCAATTCCTGTTCCTCAAACCGTTTCAACAAACATCCCTCAAGGAGCTCCAAGCGTGCCGTCGGCGAACCGTTACTTGAGGCTTCCGGAAGTCAAGAAGATGTCATGCGTTTCTTGGGAAATACCCTTCTAACTCTCAATGCTGGGTTTCAAGCCCTGTCTAACCGGCTTGATCAGCATTTCCTGGAGCCTCAGAAGCCACCTTCTGGGGGGTTGCCGGCACAGCCCATACCAATGGCTTCCAGACACTCTGTGGACGAACCACAGGTTCAACCAAATCATCCTCCATCGAACCGAGCGCCGATTGGCAACCAACCCCCCGTATTATCCCCGCATTCCGTACATTCCAGTACCTCTCGCCAACAACAATCTCATGGTTCCACCATTGAAGCTTCCGGTTATACGCTACCATGGGAAGGGGATCTTAAAAAGATCCATGATCGTTTTGATGATATGGAGCAACGGTATCAAACGAATCGACCATCAACCGCCATGGCGTCGATACATCGATCCGAGTCCCCTTTCACCAGCGAAGTCATGGAAGCACCCCTACCAAGAAAGTATCGCACACCCGTCATCACCCCATATACGGGTACCGGCGATCCTCTCGAGCATTTGGAAAACCTATAGGTCTCTTATGGAGCTGGAGGGACATGGGTCAGAAATCATGTGTAGGGCCTTCTCCCTAACTTTAAAAGAAGCAGCCCGTACCTGGTTCCGAGGATTGAAACCTCGATCTATCGGATCCTTTTCACAGTTATCAGAGCTGTTCCTTTCCCAATTCATGGGAAGCATCCCAAAAAATCGGCGTCTCACCTAATGGATTTGAAACAGCAGCATGGAGAAACAATAAAGGAGTTTACAGTGCGCTTCACAACTGAAGCAGTCCAAACCGAAGGGTATACTGAAGAGAAGGGCCTCACCGCCCTAATAGCTGGAATCACCAGCGAAAAGTTTAGATTCGCTCTGGATAAGAACCCTCCCAAAACTATGACAGAATTCCAAGCTAAAGCTCAGAAGTATATCAATGCTGAAGAGGTAGCGTTGGCACTTCATGGTTTGCAAGGCAAGAAGCGCAAGCTGGAGGAAGTCTCTTCTTCATATAAGAAATATAGGCGCGATCGGCGAGATCGTTCTCCGAAGAAAGTTTTCTCCGGTAAGTACCATAACTACACTCCTCTTAACCGGCCCCCAGAAAAGGTGCTAATGGAGATTAAGCATAAGCCGTATGTGAAATGGCCCGCTGAAAATAAAATCTGATCCTGAGAAAAGAGACAAGAGCAAGTTTTGTTATTTTCATAAAGACCATGGGCACACTACCCAAGACTGTATAACTTTGCGTGACCACATCGAGGCTCTGATTCGAAAAGGTCGTCTTCAAGATTATGTTGCCCGGCAAGGTCGCTCGCCAAAAAGGGGGGAAGCCTCGCAACAACAGAAGAAATCACCTCATCGACACCCTCCTCAAGAAGACGCTGAGCCCACCGGGGAAATTCGGACCATCGCCGGGGGACCGGCTTGCGGGGGAGATTCTCGAGCTTCAAGGAAAGCATACGTTCGTAAGGCGTCAAAAAAGCCCCAACACGTTTATTGGCTGGAACAAACGCCTAACGCATCAAGACTCAATCATCCTCTAATTTCCTTCTCCCTCGAAGATGCTGAGGGAGTGTACTTCCCTCACGAAGACTCCATCGTGGTCGCATTAAAGGTATCAAATTATTTGACTCATCGTATTATGGTGGATACAGGTAGCTCTGTTGATATCTTGTACCTAGAGGCTTTCAACAAAATGGCACTTGCCAGGAGCCTACTTAAGCCAGTCTCGACTCCCCTCGTCGGTTTCGGGGGCGAAGTCGTGACGCCCGAAGGAAGCATTGACCTTCCAGTCATCTTTGGGGAAAGTCCGGCGAAGACAACCGTCTTCGTAAACTTCCTCGTGGTGGATCATAGATCAGCCTACAACGCTATTTTGGGGCGACCATCTCTTAATAAGGTTAGGGCAGCTTTACATCCTTTGTATCTGTGCATAAAATTCCCTACCCCAAATAGTGTTGGAGTTGTACGAGGAAATAAAAAAGAGGCCCAGTCTTGTTATGAGATAGCTCTGCAGGATTGAAAGAAAGCGCAAGTCACACCAGTTATGATGATAGCACAAGCACCGCCCAACTCCCCAGCGGATACCTCGTTGGACCCAAGGGAGGGTGTTCTTCAATCTGGAACCCCTGGGGAAGAGATAGTAGCAATACCTTTAAGTAAAGAAGACCCATCCAAAGTTGTTTGCGTGGGATCCTCTTTGGGGAATGTCTTTCGAGCGGAGTTGATCTGCCTCCTCGCTGAATATCAAGATGTGTTTGCCTGGTCTCACCAAGACATGCCTGGCATTGATCCTGGCGTCATCGCACACCGTTTGAACATCGACCCGAAGCATAAACCTGTCCATCAGCGCCGACGTGCCTTTACTGCAGAGAGACAAATGGCAATCAAGGCTGAAGTCGAGAAGCTGCTTACGGTCAATTTCATAAAAGAAGTTGACTACCCGGAATGGGTCGCGAATGTAGTCCTCGTCCGGAAATCTAACGGCAAATGGAGAATGTGTGTTGATTACTCGGATTTGAACAAAGCCTATCCCAAAGATAGCTTCTCGACTCCATGAATTGACCAGTTGGTTGACTCGACAGCTGGGCATGCTCTACTCAGTTTTATGGACGCTTATTCCGGTTATAATCAGATTATGATGCATCCGCCCGATAGCCAACATACTGCTTTCATCACTGACCGAGGTCTATATTGTTACCAGGTAATGTCGTTCGGTCTTAAAAATGCAGGGGCCACCTATCAGCGTCTTGTCAACAAGATATTCGCCGCACAAATTGGCAGGAATATGGAGGTCTATGTTGATGACATGCTCGTGAAAAGTGTCGTAGAAGGCGATCATCTTTTAGATCTTCGAGAAGCTTTCGATCTGATGAGGAAATATCAGATGAAATTAAATCCAGAAAAATGTGCGTTCGGAGTATCTGCTGAAAATTTCTTGGGTTTATGGTCGGCCAACGAGGAATTGAGGCAAATCCCGAAAAAATAAAAGCATTGATAGAGATGAAATCCCCAACCACCCTTAAGGACGTCCAGCGTCTGGCTGGTCGCATCGCGTCACTAAATAGGTTCATTTCGCGAGCATCTGACAAATGTTTACCCTTCGTCAAGCTCCTCCGTGCCACAACTAAGTCTGATTGGGAATGGACATCACGATGCGAAGAAGCTTTTCAGTAACTGAAGCAATATATGAGTACACCCCCGTTTTATCTAAACCTGTGTTACACGAGCAACTCATCCTTTATTTATCTGTGTCCTCCACGGCCGTTAGCGCCGCTTTAATAAGAGAAGATTCCGGGATACAAAAGCCCGTTTATTATGTCAGTCGGGCTATGGTGGATGCTGAAACTCGTTATTTCGATATGGAGAAGTTGGCCCTGGCTTTAGTCATTGCAGCTCGAAAATTGCGACCATACTTTCAAGCCCACGCTATTCTAGTACCGACTAATCATCCGTTACGACAGATCCTTCAGAAGCCTGAAGCTTCCGGACGATTAACTAAATGGGCGGTCGAGCTTAGCAAGCACGACATATCGTTCTGCCCCAGGACTGCAATTAAGGGCCAGGCCGTAGCTGACTTTATAGCCGAATTCACATATTCTTCTCCCGATGAAAGTACCACGATCAGCGACCAGCCTTCTTGGTCACTCTTCGTGGACGGGTCCTCACGGGCCACGGGTAGTGGAGCGGGCCTTATTCTAGTCGCTCCAGACGAGTCGCATTTTCAATATGCATTACGCTTCGATTCCCGCATCTCAAATAATGAAGCGGAGTATGAAGCCCTGATCGTTGGCCTCGAACTAGCAAACGTCCTCTCGATTCAAAATCTACTCATTCACAGTGATTCTCAGCTTATTGTCAATCAGGTTCTAGGTGAATTCGAGGCTAAAGAAGAAAGGATGGCCTTGTACAAATCTCGAGTTCTCATTTTGCTCGCAAAACTGAAGAATTACGAAATAATCCGCATCCCCCGCGAGGAGAATAAACTCGCTGATTCACTAGCAAAGCTCGCCTCTGCATCAGAATCTGAGTTACCATATTCGATTCCTATTGAGTATCTTCAAACTTCAAGTATCGACCATGCTACTCTCGAGCAGGCAGTTGTAATACATCCGTCTCCATGTTGGATGGATCCCATCACCCTTTATCTCAGAGATGGAGTTCTTCCAGACGACAAAAAACCCACGCGACAAATCTGATATCGATCTGCCAGGTACACTTTACAGAATGGGATCCTATTACAGTAAAAGCTTTTCTTTGCCTTATTTAAGGTGTCTTCACCCAAAAGAAGCACGTCATGTTCTGGATGAAATACACCGGGGGGCCTGTGGTAACCACCCAAGGGGTCGATCCCTAGCGTATAAAGCAATGAGGCAAGGATACTATTGGCCCCCCATGAAGGCAGATGCGATTGAACTCTCTAAAAAATGTGACAAGTGCCAGCGATACTCTCCTATACCTCACGCATCGTCTGAGTAAATGACTCCAGTTGATAGCCCTTGGCCTTTCGCACAATGGGGGGTCGATATCATCGGGCCCTTGCCTACTGGAAAAGGACAAAACAGATTCGCGATAGTAGGGGTCGACTACTTCACCAAATGGGCTGAGGCAGAACCATTGGCCAAGATTACGGAGAAACAAACTACGAAGTTCATATGGAGGAATATCATATGCCGTTATGGACTCCCCCACACCATAATTACCGACAATGGGACGCAATTCGACAACGCAGCCTTTGACGAATTTTGTGAAAAGTGGAAGATATGTAACCTCCGCACCTCTCCATATCATCCTCAGGCAAATGGGCAAGTCGAGGCAGTGAATAAAATCATCAAGCATCATTTGAAAACCAAGCTCGGTGAGTGTAAGGGCATGTGGCCGGAACTCTTGCCAGAAGTCTTATGGGCATATAGGACTACGGCTCGTACGTCTACGGGCGAAACTCCCTTTTCCTTGGCATTCGGTACCGATGCGGTAGTACCAGTTGAGATTCAAATCCCCTCGTATCGGGTTGAGCAGTACGATCCTACTAGTCACCAAGAGAATCTTCGACTTTACCTCGATCTCTCGGAAGAGCGAAGGATCGCCTCTCATATGCGAGTAGCAGCATATCAGCAGCGCATTGCTCGCTATCGTAACGCTAAAGTTCGACCTAGAGCTTTCCAACTGGGTGATTTGGTTCTCAGTACAAAACCTTGGGGTCTCTACTCGATCACTTGATCCGAATTGGGAAGGCCCGTATCGAGTCATCAAAATTGTGCGACCCGGCACCTACTATCTTGAAGATATGCAAGGAAGACCAGTACGTCGCCCTTGGCACATGGAACACTTGTTGCAATACTTCCCTTGATGCAATGTAACTCTTAACGATACTTGAATAGATTGAGGGTTGAAGACATCTTTTGGTCGCTACTCCATTTACTTGGATTCGAATAGCCCCGAAGAGAATACATACATTCTCTTGGCCAATCGCCTACCTATGGTAGGGCTAAAACCATCTTTTGGTCACGACTCCATTTACTTGGACTCGGATAGCTCGAAGAGAATATATACGTTCTCTTGGCCAATTGCCTACCCTTGGTAGGGTTGAAATTATTACTAGTTGGTTGCTTCTCCATTCTATGGATTAAAAATAGCCCTGAAGAGGGCATACGTGCTCTCTTGACCAATTTTCTGCCCTTGGTAGAATCAAAATCTCAATCGATAGACCAGTCTATCTCAACGCGGGACGGTCACACGACCCCCGGATTGAGTCCCCCTTTTTACGAGTTAAATGCGAGCATCGCAGCTCGTGCTCGAATATTGGGTCGCATTCCTAAATGCGAGCATCGCAGCTCATGCTCGAATTAATGGGTCGCACATCCTAAATGCGAGCAGCGCAGCTCGTGCTCGAAGTAAGGGGTCGCATCCCCTGATGAGTTAGCATAAAATTGGCGCAAAGCAAAAAGGAAAACTAGGGAAAATACACGACATTGAAGAAATAGATGTTCATTATAATGGACCAAAAGGTCAAGTCATTACATAGTCGTTACATACACATTTCTTCTCAAGAGTATATATATAAAAAAATAAATATATATACACGATGTAGACAAAGGAAGGCAACAAAATCAGGGCTGGTCATCCCCCTCTTGGGCAAGCTCGCGACTCTCAGCTTCAGGACCAGCCTCGGGAGCGGGAGCAACATCTGTAGCTCCGATGACTTCATTCTCAGCGGCAGCTCATTCTCTAGCTGCAACCTCGAAAGCCATCCTGTCGAACTCCTCAACATTAAAGGTCGGAGCGATCTGCTGCATAACTCTGACCGCAAAATCGCGACCAGCGATATACGCTTCATATCGCTCCTCATCATAAAGCTGAGAAGTACGAAACTCCTGGACAGCGCGAGGACCCTCGTCAGATACCATCTGAACGAGAGCCACCCGCTCCTCTTCCCAGTGGATGGAGTCATCCTTCAGCTGGTTAAGTCGCTGCTGGGCCTCCTCGAGCTTGGTCCGAGCGTCCTTGAGCTGCCCTTCAAGCTGGATCTTGTCCTGGCAAAAGATCTCCCTCTCCTTCTCGCTCTTAGTATGAAGCTCTTGAAGCTTTGCGAGTTGGAGGTCCAGTGACTGAAAGCGTTCAGTCATGGATTGGATTTTGACAAGGAGAATCTTCTTCTCTTCGTCCAGCTTGGCGATTTGAATTTCCAGAGCCTTCACCAAGCGGTCCCGCCCTTGGACCTCTGTTTCCATCGTCTTCTTCTTCTTCTCCGCATCTTCCACGCTGCGGCGAGCTGCTTCGATGTCACATCTGACTCGAAGCGTGAGATCCAAGCTCTATAAAAAATGTGAGAAAGAAGAAAAATTAGAGCAGCCCGCCATATCAGTAAATATATATATATATATATATATAATAAAGAGAGAAAGTGTAAGGTTGGTTACCTGCAGCAATCTCACCCCGATATCTGAGGAAAGAGTTTCTGGGCTCGGTTCGGGGAGAGCTCCGAAGGAGTTGGGAGATATTTTGTCAAACATGAACTCGCATATTGGATGCAAGTGCGGTGGGATGTCAAAAGTTCCCGACCCAGAAGGTTGGGCCACCACCATCTCCTTCGAGCTCGCCTCGCGAGCACCCGCCGTACCCAAAGAGGGTGTCAGCGATTCACGAGCAATAGCCGGCTCACATGTAGCTCCCCTTGGAGGGAGTCCTTCTCCTCTTCGATCGCCTTTCGGCGAGTTATCGATGACTTCGATAATTGGTTGACAATGAATGTCAGCCGGAGGGGTCACGGTTAATAGAGGGGTCGCGTTAACCGGAGGGGTCGCGGTCGTATGAGAGGTCGTAGCGACCCCTCCTGAGGCAGCCCCACGTGATTGAGGGCCGCGAGCTGACCCCTCTGCGGGAGCAGGCACATTAGAAGGACCCCCCGCGGTTTTCTTTTGCCTCTTCGAGGCCGTGCCCTTCAGACGGGGAAGTACCCCCAATGCACCTCTCTTGTCTCCAACGTTCGTCATCTCTTCTCGGAAGATGAGACCTGCTGCACAGAGATGACGAGGTTCTAATGTGACGTTGACGTGGCGTGTAGTCGCGGGGAGCTTGTAGACTCTAACTAACTTCTCGTTGAGTGCTCCTCGCAGGTTCGGCTTCACACCAGTTGGGATTCCTACGAACAAAAAAGAAGGCACATTAAATCGTCAATGGAGCAAAGGTATTGTTTCTTTCGGACAGATAAACAAACACTTAACCCACCTTCGCCAAAATGGCGATTAACAGTTATGGCCTTTGGGGTCGGAGCCCATTTCGGACTCCCAGCTGCTGGAGACATAGAACCACTTTTTCTCCACCCCGGGCAGTTGGAAGAAGGGTTCCCCAAGATAAAGTTATTCCGGTGCCAGAAGCATAGGTAGTACCAACCCTCGCTAGCTGGCACCTTCTTCAGCTGGAATAACCTTAAAAACTCCTCAGCGGTTAACTCCTCGTTACCCGCTTGCTTCCAGAGGACGAAAGCGCTCAGAAGCACCCGCCTAGCCATTAACTATTAGTTGGCCTGGAGCAATCTTGTAGAGACGGAGGAAGTTTCGTATGAAAGGGTGGAGGGGAAGACGTACGCCCACTTTGAAAAAATATTCATAAAAAGCCACACACCCTGGTGGTGGGGCATCGGCTGTCTCCCCTCTCCCAGGTAATCTAAACGATATCGAGTCTGGGACCCGATATGTCTCTCTAAGGTTAGAGAGCCTTTCCTCCGTCAAGATGGAGGAGTAACCGGAGGCGGAATACCTCCCAGCCGGTACTCTGGCATGTTGGATTCAGAAGAATCCGGGGTTTCGTCTCCCAGAGGAACAATCTCTTCGTCGGAGACCTCCGCCATTACAAAGAAAAGTGGATGGGAGAAGTAAGTAAGAAGAAAGAATACCTCTATAAAGAGGTTTTTTGCTTCGAAAACAAAGCAGGAGAAGGAAGGAAACTCCGCAGTAGATAGAATTCGAAAATGAAAGAAATTCTGCTAAGTCCGATATTTATATGCAATCATCCCGTTTGATTTGATGGACACGCGGCAGCTTCTCATCCGGCACGCCAGACGAACGGGCGCTGGCATTAAATACGGAAACACGTGGCGCCCGATGCCTCATTTCTGGCAGCAGAAAAGCTGCGCAAAAGCTGGTCATCATAAATGCGGAAGCACGTTAAGTGAATCATGCGCGATTTTCTCCCAGCAGCCAGCTTGTCTATACAAACAAACCCTTGGCATAGTTCCTCAATACCAAGGGTTTGGGGGGCATCTGTTGTAGGCAAAATTAGTCGTAAGGAGAAGTGAGGAATCGCGGATCGCATCTCATGAATGCGAGCAGTCAAGCTCGTGCTCGGCAGAAGGGGTCGCATCTCACGAATGCGAGCAGCCAGGCTCGTGCTCGGCAGAAGGGGTCGCATCTCACGAATGCGAGCAGCCAGGCTCGTGCTCGGCAGAAGGGGTCGCATCTACAAATGCGACCAGAGTATTTTGGATGCGAGCAGCTCTCGATATCTGGGTGATCGTGGACTCTGGCATTGATGGCCTTCGTCTCATAGTACCAGCAGCCCGTATAGGCCGGTTTCGATTTATATCTATTCTTCGCTCCAAATATCCAGAGACGTAATCAGCTAGACGTCTAGGATGTTTTGACTACATCTTTTTTCCGAGGATTATCGAGATAAGCTTCTTATCCCGCAAAAACAGGGCTAACCTTAACAGCTTGCGTAGCGAATTGGATCATTGAGATATGTATAAATAGATGACTCTATTGACGATAAAGGTACATAAAATTCAATCTTTAACTCCGTTCTGATCATTCCTTCTCTTTCCCCTATCTAACTTAAGCATCGAAGGGCTAACGGCTGGACGCCAGCCACCCTTACTTGCTCTCTGTTTCTTTCAGGTGTACGGAAAACACCCCTTGGAGAGAAGTTGATCATCTGGAGGACCCTGTTACAGAACTCGATGTAAACAGGAGATATTCTTGCTTAAGTCTCTGTTAAGCAAAAGTTCGACATGAATGATTTGAGCGCTACGAAGAAGATCATAAGCATGAAGATAAGCAGAGATAGGGAATCTAGAAAGCCATGGCTTTCTCAAAAGGATTATTTGTAGAAGGTATTAAAGAGGTTTTACATGGAAGGTGTTAAGCCATTTAGTATACCTCTAGCAGGTCATTTTAAGTTGTCAGTCAGGTTCGTGTCTAAGTATAGAGGAAGATATTTTAGAAATATCATGGGTGTTATATACAAGTGTAGTGAGGAATCTCATGTATGCTATAGTTTACATGAGGTTGAATATCTCACCGGCAGTTAGCATGGTTAGCAGGTATATGGTGAATCCAGGAACATAGCATTAGAATGTTGTTAAGTGAATTCTCATGTATCTCGAGGGCACATTTTAACATTGGAATCATGTTCGAAGGATACAAGGCTTCAGGTGGAGTTGTGGGCTACTTGGATTTAGATGATGCAGGTGATCCGAACAACAGGAGGTCCACTATGGGAAATATTTTCACATTATCAGCCGGACCTATACATTGGAGATTTATGTTACAGTCCACAATAATGTTGTCTAAAACTGAGGAGGAATATATGGCAGTAACGTAGGCGTTAAAGGAGACATTATGGCTGAAAGGTCTGATAAGAGAACTCGAACTGAAGCATCAGGCGATTCAGTTGCATTATGATAGTCATAGTACTATCCATCTGGCAATGAATCAGGTGTATCATTCTCGAACCAAGTATATCGAAGTGAGGTTCCACAAGAAACATGAGCTCATCACTTCAAGGGAGATTCTATTTCAGAATATTCATACAGTGAGAATTTCGCGAACATATTGACAAAGCCAATGACCACAAAGAAGTTCAAGCATTACTTGGGCTTGATCAATCTCACTAGTTATTGATGAGATTTGGCACTCTTGCACGGGAGTGCGGATGGAGCTGCGTTTGAAGTGAATCCCAACAACTCTTTTTTCTCTCCCATCTCTCCACATGCATTTCATATGCCATGCAACTTTATACATGCGTTTGTTTGCTTTGTCTTATGTTATTTATCTTACATTTTCAGTCAGGTATGATCATCCTATACGGAACTAATATCTTACAACAGAGGGTAGAGACAAATAGGGTTCCCTAGCTTAGCCCATTTACTAAAAATGGGCCCATTTTGTATCGTTGGCATGACTGGGTACATGTTTAGCTTGGCCCAATAATGCCTTGTAAGCATATGAGGCCACTTGACTTGCATCCAACCTAATCAATTGTCATCCCTAGGAGTTGCAGATAATTTTCAATTCAAGGCTCGGTCCACTTCTCACACGGCATATTTCATATCCAATCAATATCAAACAGGAAAGAATGTACAACAAGAAAAGAATGTACTACATGACCATCATCATATGCATACTTGAATTTTTCTATCAAAAACTCATATTTTGGGACATCAATTAAATGACTTGAGTTATCAAATATATCAACCACATTAACATTGGGCGAGAAATAATGAACAAGATATGTTGAAAATAAAATCAACAACCTAGATTCAATTAAAAATCATATGATTAAAAACCATAAGATCCAATGCATATCTTGTAGAACCCGTTAAGACAAGACATTGTGTCAGATTTCATATTAATCTCACTCTTAGATTTTAGTGGAAGAAATGGTGGAAAGGCAGGACTTAACCTCTATATTCTACATTTTTTTTATCCATGCTTTAGATACAAGGAAAAAAAAAACAAAAGTAAATTGAAGCAAATGGAGGAGCGCAGGTCTCGTGTGAGTGAGATCGCAAGTAGCATCATGAAGGCTATGTTGGAGATTAGGGGATTGTAGGAACAAGCCAAATGCAACCCGCAGATAAGAAGGAAAGAGAGTCTTCACTCAAGGGGTTGTTTGGATGACTACAAAATTCTCTAGTTGTAAAGTATTTACAAGGGCTGTTTAGATGCTTTTAATGGCATGTAAACACTCCATAGCTTGCATAGAGAAACTAGGCAAAATGTCATGTTCCATGTTATAAACAATGAAATTACAAGTTATTTGTTATATTTTTTTAAATATTTATATAAATGGAGCATTACAGAGAGGCTTCTCCACCATCTCCCCTGACCAATCTCTCTCTCTCTCTCTCTCTCTCTCTCTCCCCCTCCTTTGGCCGATGACTAACGACCCTTCTCTCCTTCCCTACCTTTGGTAACCTAGACCATATCCCGTTCCCCTCATCCTGTCAGCAACCAACGACTCCTCTCTTCTTCTCTGTTTCTAATGACTACTGACACCTTCGTGCTCCACCGACTACCACCAACTTTGTCACCCTCCATTATAGACTGATGACCTCTCCCTACTTTCCCTCTCTTCTTCCATGCCTTTGAAGACCAACAGCCCATCACATTTTTTTCCATGCCATTTACACAAGGGTTATATGGACAAAGAGGATTTCATATATACAACATGGTGGGTGCAAAGAGCTTGGGTGTTTGTGAAGCAAGCGTTGTATACAATTTCAGCTTCATCAGAATCATCTACCAAGTGTGTAAAACACCCAAGTTTATGGGGCCCACCATGTTGCAAATGTAAAATCCACTTTGTTTTGTCCCTTGCTTTAGGCCTGCCCTAAGGTTAAAACCCAACTAGATCCGCAAATCGGATAGTCCACACTACATGGAACAGAGGGAATGGGTGTTAGCCATAGTTTTTGTGTGAGGCCACCACAAGCTATTGCTTTAGACAAACTCACTAATCAAGTCTAATAGACCAAGATGAAGATGAGATATAATAATCAACCTAATTAAAAACTCAAGTAAGGCATGCTACATGAACTTAACAGTTTTGGAGTAATTTTATATTATTCCAATTGGCGTGGCTCATGCGAGTTTTTAATTAGGCTTATATTTCATGTATGCCTAAAATGGTGGTTCTCAACTAATATATGGGTTGGATTTTATATATACAACGTGGTAGACCTACAATATGGTAACTCATTCTTGTTACATGTGGCAGGTGATGTATAACCATTGGAATTATCAATTAGCCAGACCTAGAGTTTATAAGTTCAAACTTTGATTTATTGCCAAGGCCCAACCATTGGCACTCGAACAGCCATCCTTACCATCAAAATTAGGGGACAATTATAATGGGGTGTTCCTCCTCAGGAGTAAAGGAGAGAGTGAAGCTCGGGGATCATCGAGCACCCAACCAGATTGGGTCAGGTGACCAAAACTACCCCGGATGAGGCAGTTGGTTGTGGGACAGTTTCGGGCAACCGACATGAGGTGATCAGGGGACCAAATATGTGATTGAGCTACCAAATGCATAGATCAGGTGATCAAAATTTGGTGTTTTTCCTCTGAAACTCTCTAGACAGTTTGCGTCCATTATTGGGCGCCCCACAGTGTCGAGTAGGGCGCTCGACAGCCGCGTGACTACAATACGCAATTTTCTATTTTGACTCTAATCCTCTCAAAGTGTTATTCAAACACATGCTAATTGAGATTAGGGCAGTGCAATAGAGACTCCACATGTCCAAGGTGAGAGAGAAAGAAGAAGAGATCGAGAGGAAGAGAAAGAGAAAGATCAAAGGAAGAAGGAGATCCGGGTTTGCGACGTTCATCCACATCGCCAGTTCGTTCTTAGATTCTTCGAAGTCCTCGGATCAGTGAGATCTCTCGATTATCTATCTCTTCTATTGTAATCCGCCCTTGGGGGTGAAGAAAACTGGATCTGAGCATGTTGTGCTCGTGATTACTGTGTAATACGTTCTTACATAGTGGATTTGTTCATCTGGATGAGGTCCCGTGGATTTTACCTCTGTTAGAGGGTTTTCCACATAAAAACTCTTGTGTGTCGCGGTGATGATTATTTGTTTGTGTTTCCGCATTATCATATCCCATAATTCACAGTAGTTGGGGTGCGAGATCTTGAACTTTTGTGCATCCATCCCAACAAAAGTGGTTTCAGAGCGTCCATGTTGTATAGATGGATAGTGTAATCTATGTGTGAATTATGGAGGGCGGCCCGTCAAGGATGATCAACCTTAATGGGTCTAACTAGCCCACTGGAGGCTAAGATGGAATATCTACTTTATTGTAAAGACATGTATGCACTGATCGAAGGTGAAGTGCTAAACCAGTAAAGACGTCTACTAATGAGTGAAAGAAGTTGGATTGTAAGGTGGTGGAGTTCATCCGACAGCGGTTAGATGACATAGTGTTCCACCAAGTGTAAACAGAGACCTTAGTCGCAAGCCTTTGGCATAAATTGGAAGGGTTATATGAGAGGAGGACAACCAAATTTAGAAAAGAAGTTGAGTGTTGGTATTGTAGCAAGATGGGTCACTATCAGTATGAGTGTCGTAAAGAAAAGAAGGGTAAAGGAAAGGAGAAGAATGATGAATCAGTTTGAACTGCAGTTACCTCGAATGGCGACAAGGTTATTATACTCTTAGCCGAGTACGACGGGTGTCTCACCGCTACGTGTTGGGACTCAAATTGGGTGGTCGACTCGGGAGCGCCGTATCACGCTACCTCACGCAGGGAATACTTCACAAGTTACAAGTTAAGGTACTACGACGTAATGAAGATGGGTAATTCTGGTTCGTCCAAGATTACGGGGATAGGTGATATACATGTAAAGATCAATGTGGGTTGCACATTGGTACTGAAGGATGTGAGACATGTTCCCGACCTCCGTCTCAACTTGATGTCGACGAGAAGGTTGGATGATGATGGCTATGGAAGTTGATTTGTTGATGGTCGTTGAAAGCTTATAAATGGTTCATTGCTTGTGCCTAGAGGGAAGAAGTGTTGTGCCTTGTATAAGACAAGTGTCAGTGTCTGCAAGGGGGAATTGAACGCAGCAGAAGATTTAACAATGGACATGTGGCGTAGGCAACTTTGTCACATGAACGAAAAAGGGCTTCAACTATTGGTAAAGAAGCGGCTCCTTCCAGAGATGACAAGTATACCTCTTAAGAAATGTATAGATTACTTATCAAGGAAACAATGTAGGGTTTCATTTGTTAAAATTGTTTCTCGTGTTAATAAAGTTAATACATTAGATTTGGTTTACTCTGATGTATGTGGTCCGATGAGGATAATAACCTTGGATGGGCTTTGTATTTCGTTACATTTATAGATGATGCATCTAGGAGAATTTGTGTTTATGCATTGAAAACGAAACATCAGGTTTGTGAAGTGTTTAAAACTTTTCATGCTATAGTCGAGACAGATACAGGAAGACCATTGAAGTGCATCTGCACTAACAATGGAGGTGATACATTGGGACATTTCCTGAATATTGTAAGACCCCGGGTTTACGCAATGAACAGACTATGCCCAAGACCCCCCAACACAGTAGTGTAGCTGAGCGTATGAATCGCATCATTGTAAACGAAATCAGATGCATGATTTTCCATGCTAAGCTACCTAGAAACCTTATGGGGAGAAGCAATTCATACGGCAGTGTATTTGATAAACAGGTCTCCATCAGCCCTTTTGAATGGAGAGGTTCCTGAGAAGGTTTGGAGTGGACATGATGTATCATACAATCATCTCAGGGTGTTTAGATGTAAGGCATTCGTTCATGGACCTAGAGACTAGTGGTCCAAATTTGATATGAAGATTAAGCATTGTGTGTTTCTGGGGTACGGTGACTAGAAGTTCAGTTACAGGTTGTGGATCCGATTGAGAAGAAGCTTGTCAGGAGTAGATATGTGGTTTTTATCGAAGATCAGTGTATACAAGACATTGAAAAAGCCGAGAAGACCCAGCCCGGCTCAGGTGAGCTGGAAGACATACATTCGACCACTCCTCCCGTGATGCCTAATGATGGGGGAGTGCAGTAAGATGTAGGGGACGAAGGTATCCCTACAACAGATGAACCGGGGGAGCAACCCCCACTTGATCAACCTATTGAGCCACATGAGGAGGTCATCTAAGGAGCTACAATTATCCAAGAGGTACTCAGTTCGAGAGTTCGTTATGCTTACCAATGGAGGAGAGCCCAAAGACTATTTTAAGGCCTTACCCAACGTGCATAAGACTGAGTGGTTGAAAGCTATGCAAGAGGAGATGAAATCCTTACATAGGAACCGCACGTATCAGTTGGTGAAATTGTCTAAGGGTAAGAAAGCTCTGAGCAACAAGTGGGTATTCAGAAAGAAATTAGAGCGGAAGAGTTCAAATCTAAGGTTCAAGGCCAGATTGGTAGTGAAAGGGTTTAGTCAGAAGAAGGGTCTTGATTTCGATGAGATATTCTCACTGGTGATGAAGATAATATCTATACGGATGTTACTAGGTTTGGCTGTGAGTATGGACCTGGAGATAGAGCAGCTAGACATGAAAACAACGTTTCTCCATGGTGACCTGGAAGAGGAGATATACATGAAGCATCCAAAGGGGTTCAAAATCAAGGGCAATGAGTACATGGTGTGTGAGCTAAAGAAGAGCTTATATAGGCTGTAAGCTCTGAGACAATGGTATAAGAAGTTTGACTCGTTCATTTTGAAGCATGGGTATGACAGAACAGAGTTGGACCACTATGTGTTCACGCACGGGTTCTTAGATGTTGATTCTATTATCCTTCTGTTATATGTTAATAACATGCTCATCATTGGGAAAGACATTACGAAAATTGACAGGCTGAAATGAGAGTTGGGCAAGTCCTTTTGATGAAAGACTTGGGCTCAGCCAGCTAGATCCTAGGAATGAAAATCACCTGTGATAGAAACAGTAAGAAGATATGGTTGTCAAATGAGCGGTGTGTTGAGAAAGTCCTAAAAAGGTTCAATATGAATGTAGCGAAGTCGGTCATTTCTTCATTGGATGATCACTTCTGATTGGGCGATAGATAATGTCCCAAAATGAAGGAAGAGGTGGAAAAGATGTAGAAGATACCCTACGTTTCAGCGATACAAAATTTAATGTATGTTATGGTGTGCACGTGCCCAGACATAGCATATGTAGTTGGCGTGGTGAACTGATATCTTATCAATTCTGTCAAAGAGCATTAGGCAGCAGTGGAGTGGATACTATAATATCCGAGGGGCTCTTTAAAGTTAAGCTTATGCTTTGGTGACGATAAACCTATGTTAAAAGGTTACACAGATGCAGATATAGCAGGTGACATAGACTCCAGAAAGTTTACATTGGGGTTCATGTTCACGTTTGTAAGGGGAGCAATCTCATAGCAGAACAAGCTACAGATGTGTAGTGTTGTCTACAACTAAGACTGAGTACATTGCAGTTATAGAGGCATGCAATGAGATGTTTTAGATGAAGATGTTCCTACAAGAACTTAGCCTAAAGTAGGAGAAGCATGTGATCTATTATGATAGCCAAAGTGCGATACATTTGAGCAAGAATCCAAGCCATCATTCTAAATCGAAGCACATCGAGGTTCGGTATCACTGAATCAGGGATACGTTGAAGAATATAGAGCTTGAGAAGATCCATACGGATGATAATAGATCTGACATGATGACCAAGGCATTGGCCAATGGCAAGTTTGAGGCTTGTAGAAGCCAGACGGACTTGAAGACAGTAAAGCCCTCCTCCTGTGTTGGAAGAGGGAGATTTAATGGGTGTTCCTCCTCAGGAGCAGATGAGAGATGCAGCTCGGGGATCGAAACTACCCCAGGATGAGCAGTTAGTTGCTGGACTGTTTCGAACAGTTTCGGGCAACCGACATGAGGTGATCAAGCAACCAAAGCCGTGATCGAGAAACTGTAGGTCGAGCGATCAAAATTCAATATTTTTCCTCTTAAACTCTCTGGACAATTTGTGCCCATTATTGGGTGCCCGATGGCCACACTACTTCAAGACAGTGATCGTTCTCACCACGTCTATGCCTGCACCAACTTGGTATCAGAGTGAGGAAATCCCTCGAGAAGATAATTGTTGGTGACGACCATGACAACAACTCCATAAACGGTGATCTATGGGATCAACCTCTAACAGTGGTGGTCTTCAAAGAATTCAGACGGGAGAGTCTTTATGCTATGCAAGGGCTATAAGCTTCACTCGACCGTATTGGTGCATCACTCGTCCCACCCAAATTTCTTGACAATATTTGGCCTCCTGCCATTGATTTGCCGCACAATGCCATTGTTTGCAGAGCATTGTCGATGGCCAATTGTCGGGCTTGCATGGAGGAAGTCGGATCCAGTAATGACGATATTGAGAACATGGTGTTTCGACAACCACCTGCTAGAGAAGTGTTGTTGATCATAGAGGATTTCAAGGTAAGGGTGATCTACCCAATTTTAACAGAATACTCAACATCGAGGATTTTCTCAATTGGATAGCCAAAGTTGAGAGATACTTTGACTACATGGATATTTAGAGGATAAGCAGGTGAAACTTATCACATACAAGTTAAAATCGAGTGCCTCTGTGTGGTAAGAATAATTACTGATCATGCGTACCCGCTAGAATAAACTTCCCATCCGTTCATGGCCGCAAATGAAGCGCTTCCTACAATCAGATTTTTACCTAGCGATTATGAAAATGAATTGTTTCAACAATACCAAAACTGCAGGTAAGGCAACTGATCCGTCGTTGAATACTTAACTGAGTTTGATCGCCTGACGACGATGAATGAGTTATCATAGACGGATGCCCAAAAGGTGGCAAGTTCATCGGCGGCTTAAGGCACATAATCCAGGATCGAGTTCTCCTACATCCAGTTTAGATGGTGAAAGAAGCATGCCAACTTGCCACTCGTGTTGAGACTCAACTCGCCAGGAATCTTGCTCGTTCTTACCCTTCGACGCCATGCCCCACAGTGGATCCTTCACAGGACGCCTGCCAAGTCAATGGGAAGGCACCCGTTGAGACGCGACCCCCACCTCCCCACTTTGTGACCCGGGGAGCAGGAAACAGTCCCCTAAGGCCCCAACGCCCCGTAACAACTATTCACAGTCCGAGCCGAATTCTGAATACGTATGGAAGGCCAAGGCCCGATCACTACTTTCGTTGTGGCCAACTGGGCCATTTATTGAATACACGCCCTCAGAGACCATCGCAGATAGAAGTGCTGGAGAGGAAGAGAATGACTCGGGGCAAGATGTTGAACTTGTCGATCGTGAGGAGGAAGAAGTCGAATGGCTCCCTGGTGATCAAGGTGTGTCCTTGGTTATATAGAGACAGTCATCTATGTCGGATGTGTAGACCAACCCCTAGTGTCATAATCTCTTCCACACAAGGTACACAGTGGATGGAAAGGTCTGTGATGTGATCGTTGATGGTGGCAGTTGTGAAAACATCATGTCACGGGTGATGGTGGAAAAGTTAAAGCTAGAGACTACACAACATCCATCTTGTACATAATTGGGTAGATCAAAAAAGACAGCGTGATGATGGTAAATGAACGATGCCTTGTCTCTTTCTCGATCAGCAAGACCTACAAAGACCAAGTGTTGTGTGACGTTATCGACATGGACGCTTGTCACATAATACTCGGGTGGCCATGACAATTAGATCGAGATGCCTTGCACCGGGGACGTGACAACATCATAATGTTTATCAAGGTTGGGAGGAAGATTGTTCTCACCCCCGCAATCCCGAAGGAGGACTACAAGACGTCAAAGGTTGAAGGGCAATCTCTCCTTACCATGAATAGCGGCGAAAACGAGCCCATGCATAAAGAAGAAGAGAGTGCACTGTATGCATCGAAAGAGAAAGCTGCCGCAACGCTTTTGTTGATGAAACTGAAGATAGTTTGTGTTCTAGCCCGAAGAGAAACTCGAGGACGAGTTTTCTTCAAGTGGGGGAGTCTAATGTAGGAAGAAGACCCCCTGATTAAGGGCGAGGATCGGGCGCATTCACGGAACGGATGGACCGAAGCAAGGTGGGGAAAGGAGTTAAAGACCATAAAAATGAACGGCCGAATTACGCCCAGCGACCGATCGCATTTTGCTTGAAAACAACCTTATTCGCTAGACTATTTTGACTTCTGAGTGACCGGTCGCCGCTTAACAGTGACTAGTCGCATGCCCTCTGCGATCAGTCGACCGTTTCTTGATATTTGCGCGAATTTTCTAATCTTATTTCCTGTTTTAATTAGGATTCTTTGATTACGATTGTAGAGTTTTCTAGGGTTTAGTTTTCTTATAAATAGTTGCTTAAACTTATTTATGAGGATCATATTTGATTAATAATAAAACTATCTTGAATATTACTCATTTGTTTATGGATTCAAGTGTTCCCTTATGAATTCAAGGAAGTTCGATTGAGGATTCCTATAAGCTCCGTGAATTCAGAGTGATTATCCTAGTGAGAAAGATGATCGTCATCACTACATCTGCACCACTTTCATTTTATAATTTTCTTCTTTCAAAAATAAGATAATAAAATAACTCACAGGATTTAATTTATTTTGTGGTTACATTGGAGCCATAGAGGCATACATATTGTAACAACAATATGTAGACACCTCACCTAGGGTGAACTAGCTGATTTGAGTACTATGGGACCCCCAAGCCTAAGCTCAATCTGAAGCCCGATCTAAGCCCAAGCCCAAGCCCATTTGGTCTTAGGACCATAACAAAGCAAAAGGGACTGGACCAGAGGGGTTCTTAGACCTCATCAGGGCTCCCAATCAAAATTGGGACCCATCCATGTGGCTGTTGATGCATCATGTGTCACCTGTCACGTGGAATCTCATGATCTCCATCGTGGGATAGGTGAAGCAAAGAGAAATGAAACCCCATGTCTGAAATTGACCATTTTGTCCCTAATTGTCCACCAAATTGTCACATGTCATCCGATCCAGTTAACCACATTGCGCCACGTGGCATGCCAATCACAATAGTCAATCACAGCCCTTAGAGCTTTTTTTAGCACATAAACTTTTCAAAAATTACAAACGTGTCACCCAAGACACCTATAAATACATATTTCCTTCTTATTTCCAAACCATCTTTCATTCATCAATCTTTACCTCCCATCACTTAAGGAAAAGAATAAGAGGGGGAGAGTGGGTCTAAACCATATCCACTAATGAGAGAACAAACTAAAAGGAGAGAAAATCATTCTAACCTTAGGACTGCCTAAGCAAGGCCAAATTGTAATCACCTAAATCACTTAAAAAGTCAATCCATTCCACTTTAATTGACCTTTGTAATAATCCATTCACCCATGTAACGTCCTGAAAATTCACGTACCAGAAACTCGAGCATGTACTTATACGGTGACGTCATAAAAGCCGTATAGGTAGTTTTGCCCCCTTCCAAACCTGTAGGTGGTCCTTCCGTAAATCACCTAGGCATCAAATGCCGGGATTAGCACGGCTAGGCTTGTGCTACCTTACCCGTTTAATACCGATTTCAATGATATTGAGTGGGGCCCTGAATATCTTAATCGTCTACAGGGTTCTTGACGAAATCCATATGAGGCGAGGTTAAACGTGGTCCTACGCCTTAGTGGGCTCGACGTCCCACGTGGGTGTTGGACTAAGGCGATTAGCCAGACTGCTCAACCTGAGCTCGGAGTAAGGGCACATGAGATGTGCAAGTTGCTTAATAAGTGTGGACTTGGTATGTCCTCCTGAGTATTTTTCGAGTAGTTGAATCTGAGCCGTCAAAATGTTGTGCACCTTAGGGCCCCTACTCTAAATAAACTCACATGGGGTTTCCACAAACCTGCTGCCCCAATCGTACATCGATGACCATTGAATGTGTATCATATGGTTGCGGTGGATTGCCATCCCTGATGTGCGGGATACTACGACCCATGGTGGATCTTACGATGACCAATCATATGACTGGATTCGATGGGTTCGTGCGGGACCTGGTGGGACCCAATTAGATGAATCATCCATCCAGAGGGCTATATTCTTGATATGATAGAAGCTAGGGTCATCCAGGTCATTCTGGACCTATAAATAAAAGGGGATTGGGGCACTTCTCTCTAACAAAACTCACCCCTTACTATTAAGAGATATTGTTGAGATTTGTGTGTGGTGAGGTGTGAGATTTGGTGTGCGTATGGTTGAAGCTAAGTTGGAGCTTGCAATCTTACCTCCTACCTTGACCTGTATCGTGGTTTTAAGCCACCCACAATTATCTCCAACCATCGTTGAGATCATAGGTAAGTTAGCATCCCCAAGTCTATTTACCCACATCGTTCAAATTAGTATTTCCAACCCTAATCCTATTATGTTATAATCACAAGATTATAGTTTCCATCAACCCTAACCTTAATCATGCGTTGTCGTACGAAAACCTTAAACCCTAAGGTGCGAATTGTACTTATAGGTTTACTTTTATCAACCTTATAGGGTTTTAGGATTGATTTGATTATTTGGGTAGTATAATTGATGTTAATTGCCTTCTTTACTATGCTATTGCAATACATGAGTATCTTGATTTTTTGTAGTTAAGGTGTTTAATGAAATGCTTATATGAGTTAAACTGATAGAATGAATTGCATTACTTGTGGATCGTCTTATATAAGTATACTTATGTAGGTGAGATGATATTAAAATGCATAATGATGTGTTAGGGTTTTTCCTAAGTTTAATCTCATGTGCATATTATAGTAGGTTCTGTGATAACGTTGTGGTGTGGAATATCTGGCTAAACATTTAAACATTTTAAGGTGGGTGGCCCGGAGGTGAAGGCTACTCGAGATGTATTCGGTTGGCTAGGGGAAAACCAGATGGTCTGCAGAAGTTGGACTACTCGGGTTGCTTGCACCCATGCCGATCTAGACGGATACTCGTGGTATCAATCGAGTCCATCAAATACGTGGCACCGTGATTGGTGAATGATTGTGCTAAACGCAGTTCTTGGAATACGGAGTACCTTAGTCTCAAGAAAGGCGTTGAGCTCATTGGTAATTGTAAGTGCAATGCGATCCCAGCAAGACTCTTGGGTCGGGCATGGCGGTATAGAACGCAGTGTCCGAGTCGTTGGCCTACGCTAGGGCGATGCGCCTTCTAATAGTGGCCCTGGAGTGAGGTGGAGAGCGGCGAGCCCTATCGATGTGGCCGAGATGGTTGGCGTGCCTCTATATATAATAGGTTGTTGGGAACTGCATCAGTTATGTGAACGAAGTAGGGAATCATGGGTTATTAGCGATGATGAGAGATACACTGTCAGAGTCAGATGGTCCAGTTTGGGGCTAACATTAGGACTATGGTATTATGTCTTCGTTAATATGTTGGATGAAAATGAACATAATAAGACTGAAACATAAGCATTCATGCATATCATGAATCTCTTAGGCAATTGTCTGACTGTTCGAAAGGCCAGGATGCCAAGGGAAGATCCTCCCATTTGCATTGTGGAGGTTCTGAGGGTGCCTAGTTGCTTGATGCAGCGCCAGTGCTACCTCGTGTTCCTCAGGTGATATTTGGAACATGCATGTGTGCGAAACCATGTCATTCATGCACTAATAAAATAGAATAGGAAATTTGATGTTTTGCTTGCGATCAATGTCTAATCTTGTTTGTTTGATAACATGTTGTTCACTTGCCTCAAGTGCAAGGCTGTGATATAGTAATAATTTTCGGTAAGACCGAGGTCGATCCTCATGGATTGTCATAACAATTCTAAACTTCATAACTAAGATGGACTAAATTTGGATTTATATCGATGGATGTAATTTAATAACATAAAACTATCTACTTTAAACTTAAATTAGGAAAATAAGCACTAAAGCGTCAAGGATCCACTTATAATAATTCACAATGTCAATTTAAACCATTCAAGCCAATAACTGAATCGAAATCGGAGTTTTATCCATATCCAATCGGAATATAGAGTAATCAAATCATCATAACTAATCTAATGTTGATGGATCATCCACTGATATGGTTTTCTCATAATCAACTAAGGCATTAGGTATATTTGAGAACATAACCCAATCCTTCACAAAACAAGCAAGATCACATTCATAATTTTTCATCAAGCCTTATCATTAGACTTGATTTAGAAGCATTAATTGAATTTCTATTGAACCAAAATCAATACATAAATACATATCTCAGATTAATCCCAAAGATAAAAACTTCTTATAGTTTAGTTCTAGATAAGCATTTAAAAAACTTAGTTTGTAAGATCCCCCAACATCCAACACATCATGATGGATCTAAGATCTCTACAACCTAAAATTTTATCAAATAACACTCCTATTAAGTAATCTCAATAACTAAAACATCCCATGTAATAGCAATCACAAGAGATAGAAGATTAACTAAAAATGCTAACTTTATTTTAAACTAGAACTAAAAGTGTTCTTCATAAAATTCAAAAGTACTTAAACTAATTCGAATTAAGCATTGTAAATAACTAAAAGCTTCACTTCTTAGCCCTAGTTAAGAGGTTTAGCCAACCATTAACAGATTGAACTAAAACTCAAAAGAAAACTACTCAAAAGGCATAGAAAAATCATAAAAACCCTAGTTAAAGTAGTTGCCAACACTCCACGACACTCATCTCCACCTCCCACGAACTTCCCAGCCTTCTATGATGCCTTGGGAAAGACGTAGAGGTGTCTTTTTATAGTAAAAATCTGTCATCAACTTGAAATCTTCTAGGATTCAGAGTGTCCTTACGCAGTCTGGACGTTGGCCAGCCAGTCGGTGCTTGCACAACAACTTTTCGAAAATCTGATTTTTTAAATACATAGGCTGATCTACTTGCCAGCCGGCCGGAGGAGAGGTCGAATAGTGTAATTTTATGTCCAGAGAAATTGCACTTTCTGGAGGGTTTGGCCGACCCGTCTACTGCAGTGGCTGGTCGGCCGGACAGCTGGTCGGACATTCAATGGCTTGTGATTTTTCATATTTTCTTTCGCCATCTTCATTGCATCTTTCCTCCATCTCTTGTCCTTTCTTCCTTTGATCTTTAATGTATATAAAATGAGTCTTTTAACTTCATAATGGTGAAATCTCTCTCGCATTCCTACAAACATAAAAACATGTATTAAATTAGTCTTTAAACATGCAAACCATGCATAATGTGTGATGAATTGTGATTAGAATATGCACAATTCATAGCTCAACTCATGTTGAACCTTGAACTATAATTATTACTGAGTTGATCACTCACTCTCGCTCCTGGCATGTTGTTCCAAAACACCACCAGACATTACTTTAGATGCAGGTGAGTTGGAGGTGGATGCACTACAGGCGAAGTTTGAAGATTTTACTAAGGGTGGATCCTTCTTCCGCTTTGCTAATGAATAAGTCTAGATTTGGGAAGGCTAGGTTTATTTTGGTGGATTTGTGAGCCTTGGGCTCTTAGATACTTCATTTTCCTTTTGTACTCGTTGATGTTATTGGTATGGGTGGGGCTGCCCGTTGTGCACAGTCCCTACATTTTGGATGAACAAATGATGTAAGAAGTAAAAGATATTTTATTTCCCATCTTTACTTACTATCTAATTGGTTTTAATCTCCCTCATTGGTGCCATTAAATCTTAATGTAGTAATTACACCTCTGCATCGCATTAGTAATACCCGAAACTTTCAGAATCGAGGTCATACTCGGGTCTCGGAGTTTGGGGCATTACAACCCGCTTACTCATATCAAGTTAGCTGCATTCATTTCTACATTAGTATTATATATCATCACTTCATCTCCAGCCCCTTACTATTACACCTTGAAATTCGGTACCTGAGTTGACCATGTTCAACTTTGAATCCCAGGCCTGTGAACTATCTTTATATTCAAATTCAAATACATATTTCCATTCATCATAGTTTAGATGTGCTTATAATTTAATTAAGAAAAAACTTAATCCCACACCAATACACATTTAGAGCCAAACTAAAGGAAAATCATACTAAATCATTCTCATAAATGCAATGTTCACTATTCAAACATTAAACCTTTAATAATTTCTATTGCATTAATATTCAATTTCAAGCTAACCTAATAAAAAAATCAAAATCCAAACTAATCTTGATAAACAAAAATAGAACTATTAATATTGTTCAACTTGCTCAGAATACTTCAACTTCGCACCTGTAAAACCGTCTAAGTGGGGTTGAGCACGACGGCTCATGTGATCATATCCAACCAACTACTGAACAATGTTAAATTCATACAGATAATAAAATAAAGTTAACATGAAAGTAGAAGTAATACACTAAGAATAATAATATAAGAGATGTAATGTACACGAGATGTTTTTTATGTATCATGATATTAATACAATCAATCACTTGTCCATGAGATGTTTTCTATATATCATGATATTCAAACAATCAATCACTTATCCATACATACTATAAAGAAAACGTCCAAGGCCGTGCATTGACTAAAGCAAATTTAGGACGATTCCGGGGCATCTAAGGTAGTGCATTGTTTAAGACATTTTCAGGAAATCCAACAACACGATAAAGAGATCCCTATACAGTGCACTAACCAAGACATTTTTAAGAACTCTGACAACATTCACATCAATGGAAACCCATTGCAGTGCACCGACCAAGACATTTTTAAGCTCTCGAATAACGCACCTTCTATGGAATCCATGGCAGTGCACCAATAAAGACCGTTTTAATAAATCTAAGGGCGTGCACCCAATCACAATCTTAAATTTAAATAGAATGTTTTTTATGCTCATGTAATGAATGTCATCTCTCAAAATTTAACCAAACATGCTATGCAGGCATCAAATTCAAATAAAGTACAATATAAACATATATTTCATAGTGCGGTGTTCAAATACAAGTAAAAACCAAATTGAAACTTAATAAAACTATATAAAGAAATGGCAAAAACTTAGATTATTCAGGAGACGGGAGGATAACTACCTAGTGTGACATAAATGATCTGATTTATTGTGATTTTACGTGAATCGACCTTAGAGTTCTACTAACTTTCAACTTGTCTGACTTGATTCGACCATGTATAACTAAGCGTAATTCGGTTAAGTCTAAGGAGGGTATTGACAAAACTTCTGAAAGGTATATCACTGCGAAATTAATTATTAATCAATTAGGATTTTTCATCCTCATAGTCGAGAGTCGGATTGAAACAACCCACTGACTTGCTGAATTGGCACAGTAGGCTGCACGATAAGGACGTGATATGCGATAAACTACACAAATCATTAATGAGGAATGATTAATTAGTGAACTAATTTAAAGATAACTTTGTTCGGCTTTAAAGTGGCTTATCAAAGGTATGATAGTGATTCAATCGCTGAGTCGACTCGAGGAGACTTAATGACATAAAACGATGGAATCTCTACATAAAATCACACAAGTTGATTCATTAGGCCCTACACCAAGGTTCTTAAGCTATTGAACTGAAATACGACTAATTAGCACCCTAACTTACTGAGCTGCACTATAGCCAAAACAATAACTAAACTCCATGTGAGTTTTAAAAAAAAAAAAAAAAACTTAAAGGAAACTTAACTGTTGGATGACGAATGCGACTCGACTCAGTGATGGGTTTGGCTCGAATGTGTTTGAACAATGGGTAGGCTCCGCAACCACAAGTAAAGGGTCTTCCTTCTTCCTTCCTTCACAACTACAAGCAATGAGTCTTC
This sequence comes from Liriodendron chinense, assembly GCA_003013855.2. Classification (NCBI taxonomy): domain Eukaryota; kingdom Viridiplantae; phylum Streptophyta; class Magnoliopsida; order Magnoliales; family Magnoliaceae; genus Liriodendron; species Liriodendron chinense. The sequence goes on along the minus strand of ML058361.1, from coordinate 753,187 downwards.
ATTCTTCTCTTCTTTTTTATTCTTCTTTCTTTTTTTGCTTTCTATCTTTCTTTTCCTCTTCTATTCTCTTTTGGTCATCTCTGTTTTTTTCCTCTATCAACGACAAGTAGATGGTTAAGGCCAGATAGATACACATGACTTAGCAAGTCATGACTCACTAGGTCGCCTTTCTCGAAATGCACTTTTTTCTCTCGATTTCTTTCTCTTTTCTTATTTTATTTTTTTTATTCTGATCTCACATGTTGTATGGAAAATTGCTTATATCAGACTTCAATTTCAAAAGTAAAGTTGCACAATGAGATGTAACATAGCATGAAATATTTTCACATTATGACACTTGCATATATTTTTATTCTGATTTAATTTTTGGACCAGGTTTAGGTTTTCTATCACCACAAGATCTAATAAGCCTCACGAGGTAGTTTTTAAACTTAGAATCAAGGTCTCATGCAATTCAAATGGTGATGGGTTTTCTTGTTGAAGGTGAGAAAGCTTCAACGGTAACTTTTGATCCGAGAGATTTTCTTTGAATAGACGGGCGTGGATGAGTTTGTAAGTTGTTTTCTTGGTAGGTTCGAGAGCAGAAGTCTCTCGATTCCGCATACTCGCTAAACTGATAATATGTGGTGAAAGCAAGGACTCAGATGGGTTCTTTAATTGTTGGATGCAATGGTGGACTGAGCGTCGTCGAATGATGCAAAAGATAAAAAAATGAACGGTTTAAATCAATCCTCAGGGCGTTCGCTGAGTTGTTGTAGCCGAAAATCGTAGAGGGGGATCAGAAAAGACACGGTTGCATATGGATTCATTCGTAGGGCATTCTTGGGGTGGAAGATATGTGGGGTCCACTGTAATGTCTTAAGAGAAATTCAATTCATTTATCTGATTCATCGGGTTGAGATTGGATATGAGGTGAAGAACAGAACAGGTATGGGGCTCAAGTGGGCAACATGAAATGAAATTGTGAGGAATGGATGTTGATAATTCTTGGGGTTGATGAATGGTATGGACCAATGAAGTGGGTCCTGTAGATGAATAGCTAAGAGTTAAGGTGCATCCGAATTTATGGCATTTGTAGAAGTCGAGGGAGATGTCAAGTCCTCTAGCCATGCGATAACATCGTTACAACGCACAACCAATGAGGTGGGCCTTATAGATGAACGGCTAAGAGTTAAGGTGTATCTGAATTTATGGCATTTGTAGAAGGAGATGGAGATGTCAAGTCCTTTAACCATGTGATAACATTGTTACAACGTACGTTACTGCATTATTTATTTTTTGTATCATTTTCAATCGGAAGGGCGGTGGGCCCCACGACGAAGTGTTGTAAGAAATATACACTGTCTATCAATTTTACTATATCATGTTAAGATACTGACTCAAAAATAAAAGTAAATCCAAAGCTTAACTGGGTCACACCAATTAAAAAGAGGTCTGAAGAAACATCTACTATTTAAAATTCCCTTGAATTCATTGAAACTATTAGATAAGGGCTAATCTATTTGGGTTTAATGAATAATGGACGGATACGCGATTAGATACTATAATCTAGGTGTGGAAATTATTGAGATGTGGTTGAGATGGGTTCATATTAAATCTTTGTCAATTTTACAATGATACAATGGTCTAGATTGAAATCAAATAGTTAGATAACTTGATAGGTTTATGAGGAGTTTATTTAACGATTCAAGTTAACAATAGGTCAAATGTGCAAGGCTAGATAGGATTCAGAATGCATGAAAAGGTGTATATACATGTGCTTAGAAGTGGGGTGGCTGGATCACGAATTCGACGGCTAAATAGGCATATACATGGTTACTAGATGAGATGCATAGGTCAGATTCACTGATGGACATGTACGCGAGCGGATGTGATGAATTTAGAGTTGGTTATCTATGATCGGGCAATCAGGAAGTGATGTGAACGGTTAGATATCTTACTCTAGTGATGGGCAAGATTTTCAACGGTTGGTTAGATGAGTAGTCAAGTGTATGATGATATATTGGGTCTTAAAGGTTGTGATAAGGTGTACCATAGTCTGAGTGTGTGTACGTGAGTGCAATTTCAAGTGCTATTACTTGAAAAAATATGAGCTCAAATTAGGATGTACACAAGGATAAATTCTCGTGTATATATGTGAGTACGAAAATTTTTGAGGTATTACAGCTACTCCCCTAATTACCCGAGTGTACGCTCTGCGACTTGTCGAAATTTCAAATCTTACCATTAAAACTTTGGATTCATTGGGAACAAAATGTTGTGATCACATCACCCTTATATTTTATACATATTTTTCACTCACCATGCTAGTTTGTCTCAGTGTGTGTTATGTGGCTTGTTGGTTCCCTAAATACTATCTATAAAAGACTCGGGTCAACTAAAGTCTTGTCGCTTCTTCAGTCAGGTGGATCAACTAAAGTCCTGTCGCTTCTTCAATCAGGTGGGCATGCGTAAATAATTTTTGTAGTCTCTTTCCTAAAGTGGCAATCATTACACAACACATCATCTATTCATCATATTACTCATCCCAAGAATTAACCAAATCCCTTATATTTTTTCGACTCTTGTGAAGTAAAGATCGTATGTTCATCATATGGGCAGAGAAGATGCCTAACACATTCCTCTTTGTCATCATGATCTCTTACTCAGAATCCTAGGTCGCTAGTCAAGAGTCATTTAGACAAGGGAATCATTGGATTCTTCTATTCATAGGTTTTACAGGGTCTGGCCGACTGTCAAAATCTGAGTAACTGGCTAGTGTCGACTCCAAGTTAAATATATGACACCCTGAGTCACAACTATACAGGAAAGCTTGAAACATCCTCATGAGCATGATCCACTCGCGGTCTAATGTCCACACAGTCCCCTTAAAAGAGCAAGTGAAGTTGTATAATTGAAAAGCAATCGTTTCTATAAATGTATTGTCAAATTGCTCTTTCAATTTAAAGTTTCGATACGTTATTATGGGTTATGAATGATTAGTTGCAAATTCACAGAGGTTAGTAAATGCACTTTCACGGAGAGAGATAAAATTGTTGTTTCAAAAGGTATTAACTTACGTATAATAATATATAAATAAATACTTAATTTTGAGTGACACCAACTATATGTTCCTTATGGGTAAATATTACTCAATCGATGTCGGTTTTTCAAACATACCCAATTTTCTATCACATTTTCATAGAATCTAAAATCGCACTATCATCTTTAGATTTTAAGCAGAGTTATCACCCTAAGAATATAAAGAAGTTTAATATTTAACAGTTATAATTGTGGAATATTATAAAACATGTATTTACGGTGAATGTATGATTTTTTATATTAATGACAACCCTACCTTATACATTGCTTGAATAAGCAAGGATAGTAATCACTTGTTGTATATTACATAATCATATTATGAATGAAATCAGGATATTGACCAAGATTTATAAATAATAAATAAACTCAACAAAAAGAAATATGAATGTGATGTAAAGAATACCACGATGGAGATGTTTGTAGCGAAGATGAAATGAAGGTGGCGATGTTGAATAAGGTAAATATGCCGAAAAGGGACTAAACCAAGTTGGCATGGAGAACAAAGTAATGAGAGCCGAAAGGGAAAGGTTGAGATATACCACGTTTAAATTAAGCATCGCAAAATCAATGTGAGATAATCAAGAATCTAATAAATAAGGGACCAAACCAAATAGGCATTGAAAACAAAATTGTTAGAGTTGGAAGGGAGAGACCGAGATACACTAGGTTTATATTAAACATCGCAAAAACAATACGAGATAACCAAGAATTTAGTTAAGGATGGACTAAATGAAGTTGATATAGAAAATAAAGTGATGAGAGCTAGAAGGGAGAGACTAAGATGGTCTAAACTTTGATTAAGCATCACAAAAGCAATATGAGACAATTATGAATCTGGTCAATGAGCCGATTGATTGTATTCCAATAACTTATTTTATTATGAATAGAATGTTAGCTGTATTGAGTAAGTGTTTATTGTGTTCAAATATAAATGCATTTTTTAAGAATGATTCAATATTTCAATCAAATGTTATCTTGTCTTGCTTTCAAATGATTATTTTTTATGCTTTAGCCGACATATATTAAAATTTTAGAAAATGTTACAATAATTAAGAGCAAGCAACAATAACTAAAAAGTAGTTATTATTTAGACTTCGTTTATTGACGATTGGGCAGTTAATATCCTCAGTAAGCTTATTGATTTTACTATAAAATATAGTAGAGATTGATTTTTTTTTTAAATCTAATTTTTAATTTTAACGGGATCATTATCTTGATAAGCCCATGTTTCTAAAGAAAAAAAAAACTTTTACCTCTAATTATACCTAAAACAAATAATCATTAATTGATGTCGCTACTAATTCCCAAAGTGAAGAGTCACTCTCCAATCAACTTAAAAAATGAAAAATGAGAACCACCATCTAAATCCTAATAGGAGTTCGATCAAATTAGAGTCGTCTATAAGCAAACTTTACACATGGGGCATGTGCAAATAAGGACATGGAGCGCGTGTGGCCATGGTCCACTTGCTCTCTCTCTCTTTTACTATTCCCTCTCTCCCTCTCTTGTTCCAAGTGGAGATGCCTAAGGGGCATCTTAGCTCTACGGGCAGGAATGACACTCTGCCTATATGATCTTATGTAAGGATGTTAGGGTTTCAGGAGATACACACCACTTAGTGCTCTACCTCCCTATAGACTTTTATATGCCCTACTGTGAAGAAGCTCATTTACCTACATAATTTGTACACCTCAACCATCTAAATCACTCCACTATCTGTAGTCACCATTCATGAACAATTCTCATGTCACCCTAAGGACTGGATCAGACAGATCTTAGCCATCGGCTGTCCATTAGTACGAGTTAAGCTAAATCAATGGTTAAAACAAAAAGTTAACAGTTAAAAAACCACAGTTGACCAATTAACAAATTTAAAGGTGTTAGCTGGCCTTTTAGACACTTGATGGACTATCTAAACCATAAAATCAGGCCACCTAATCATGTTATAGGCTGACCAAGTGGATCCCTTATTGGATCGTGCATATTTCAAGGACCTTGATGAACACATTTAATTATATCTACTTTAAGTGGCTGCACGGTAGCCCTATAAGGAGAGCCAAAGCATAACTAATCAAAGCATCTCCATCCACACATCCTCGGGCCTGAGGACTTTGATGGAGCTGGTGTACCCACAAGCCTATTCAAGTTTAAGCATGATGGGTCTCCTAGCTTGATACTTGAAAGTGATCATTGTCAATATAAGTGAACAAATGCTATATTTAAGGAACCAACTATGATAGACCTGCACACTTATGTGGGGGTAGGGAAAGAGGTAAATTAACACTAAGTCGGCCCTGATGATGGAAACTGTCCTAACACTAAATCTGTCCCTTCACATGAGATGACCATCATATACATCGCGAGTATGTTCTTAAACCTGTATCACCATGGCTAGGGTAGTGAGATCTATGGACCATAACTCTTCTTAGTGATGAATGCAATAATAGAATCCGCGATGCACTTGTATTTGCCAATACACCAACTGAATGCATCATCAGCCATCCTGAATATATACCCACCTATCAAACGTCTGGCATCAGGATCTGTCTAAAAGTTCTCATTGGTGTATCTGATGAATGACAAATCTCCATTCTCATATACTAAGACAAGGTGTATCATCCTCCTCATGTACTTCATAATGTGCTTGATTGTCATCTAATCAATCATTTTCGGATTACTTTGACAATGGTTCACCACTCCCACTAAGAAAGTAGTGTTTAACATTGTGCACAATATAATATACATCAGACTCCCTGTAACAAATTTGTAAGGAACTCCTTTCATGGCCTATCACTTATATGGAGTTGTGGATAATTATTAGTTAAAAGATAAACATTATGTGTGAAAGGCACATCATCTTTCTTTAAATTAATCATGAAGAACTTTTCAAGTATGTTTTTTATATATGCTATCTACTTGGGAGAAACCTAGTAAGCATGAAGGTTGATTTTAATAAAGCTTGATTCTTACTAAATAGAATGCTTCTTCCAAATCCTTTAAATCAAATGAGGTGAAAAGTCACGCCTTGACTTCCGTCATGAATCTAATAATATTCCTAAGAGAATGTTGTTTTCATGAAGGACTACGAAACACGTCTTCATTCCTACAAATATGAGGTACACACACGTTTCATTTGAGCCCTCATCGAAGCCAGAAAATGAATTGTCTTATTGAATTGATGATTCAAGCTCATAGTGTTTGTTTGATGTTGTTTAGTAATATATGAAGATTACATACATTAGATTATTATATGAGATGAAGGTATCTCTTAAGATGCTCCATATAAATTCATTTTTCTAAAAATTTATTGAGGAATGTCGTCTTCATATTTATTTGTCAAAACTCATTATTCAACTTGGAAACTATGATAATAGAATGCGAGTGAATTGCATCATAGCAACAAGAACAAACATTTCCTCATAGTGTATTTTCTTCCACGTTTTGTTTCATTTCTTATAAATTTATTTACATTCGATCCATTTGACTTTATCGGGTTGATCTACAAGTGTCCGCACGTGGTTGAATAAATAGACTTTATTTCAATATCCATGATTACTATTCATTGTCTCGTATCTATATATATCATAGCTTGAAGTCGGGTTTAACATAAAATTATCTAATAATGATATTAAAACCTCTTCAAGATAGACTAATATATTGAATTCTTAATATTTTGTTATTATGTGAAAAGCGATAGACCATCGAATTTTCATATTATATTACTATGTGAAAAAATGTTGCACTGTCGAATTTAGAAAAATTCGACGGTCTGTTCAGTAAAAAAAAAAACAATTGTAATATCAACTATCGAAATAAAAATTCAACGATCCAACAATCGGCCAATATTCGACGGTCCCAGACAGTTAACACAATGTCAACTATCCATACCTGTCAAATAGTGTAGGAACTCGTCCTTTGAGGATTGTCGGTTGTTTACACAAATCGACAGTTAAAAACCCTCGAAAAATATTTTTCGACGGTGTAAATCCACCATTCTAATTGGCATATTTATCTGTTGTGAATCGTCAAAAATAATTTGACGGACTAAATCCGCCGTTCTGATTGAAAATTAAGCCATCGAAAATAAATTGATAATTCAAACCCACCATTATAAGTAAAAATTATAGAAAATTTCATCTGCTATGAACCGTCGAAAATAATTCGACGGTCCACATCCGCCGTTCTGGGTAAAAATTATAGGAATTTTCGATGGTCCTGGACAACCGATAAATGAAAACGACGATCCAGAACCATTGAATTTTTTGTTGCACAAAAAAAATATGTATTTTGTTGGGGTTGTGCCCCAATAAATCCTGTAAACATGTAAATTCATAAATAATTTACAAAACTACAACATTTACCAACATAATATACAAATACAATCCTCTACAACCATAATACATAACCAAAACAATACAACCACAATCCTCCACAACCATAATATATAACCAACATAATAAAACCACAATCGTCCACAACTACAGACCTCCACAACCACAATCATCTACACCCACAATCCCCCATAAGTACCAATAATCCACAACCACAATCCTCTATAAGTACCAATATTACACACCCACAATCCTCCAAAATGCTAACACAATCTTCTAAACCTGTAATATACATCCTGTAAACCCTGTAATATACAATTCACAAATAATTCACAAAACTACAACATATAATATCAACACAATACAACCACAATCCTCCATAACCACAATACATAATACCAACACAAATTACCCACAATCCTTCAGAATACAAACACAATTATTCACAACCACTAAGTACCAACAAATCCATAATACAAAAACAATCCTCCACAACCCACAAGTACCAACAATCCACCATAACATACAATCAATAATTCACAACCTACAACCAACAATCCACCACAACCTACAAGTAATAACCCACAATATACTATCAACCACAAGCCATAATCCACAATGCATAATCTGAGATCCACAATTCACCACAATCAATACACAAGAAATGTGGAGATTTAGTGGCCACGGTTGAAACATTTGTGTGGCCACATAAGTTTTGAATCAATTTGATATTTGATTTTTCCCTTCATCCAGGCTTATGTGAAGTCTTGAACAACTTAGATGACAAATAAACATCATGTGGGCCTTAGGAAGGTTTTAATGATGAGAATTAAGGTCCCCACTACTTTCTGTGGTGTGGTTCGCTTGAGCTTTGGAACTGTCTCATTTTTTTGCTCATGATCTAACTAATCTCAAAAAATAGATAGATGGTGTGGATATAATACATATATCATGGTAGGGCCCATGAAACTTGGTGATGTCAATACACCACCACACAATCCGCTTCCAATTTTTTCTTCGACTCAAATTTGTTGAGGGATTCAATCCCGCAGTCGTAAATCAAGTGGGAATGGGAGAATCTCCTCCATTCAAATTTCTATCCGTGTATGGTTTGTAAAGCCTTAAACCAATATCAACAAATAAAGTTACCAAACGAGGAGCAAGTTTGAAAAAGTGATTTTTACAATTCAATCACGTCTAATGTTATCCAATATGGTGAATTAAACAGGCTCTTAGCCACTCATTGAGGATCTTGATTTCATAAAGTAAATAAATAAACAATAACTTAAATATTGATTTGCATGAATAAAAAAAATAACAATTCTTTATTTTAAAAAATAAAAAGAAAATATAAGAATTCAAGAAATATAGTGAATGGATATTTGATTCTTAAGAAAGTAGAGTAAAAGGTTTTGGAAGATTTGAGTCAATTTTCTATAAAAGAAATAAAATGATGTGAGAAATCAAATCTTGAGGTAATCCTACAATATAAAGAGAATTTTTTTTATAGAAAATATAAAAAGAGAAAAATATGTGAAAGATAACTTATCTCAAAATGAATGAACCCAAGTTTAAAACTTTTCCTCATTTCTTCATTCCCTTCTCTCACTCTCACTTCCTCGCATTTTCTCTCTCTCCCTATCTCTCTCTCTCTTCCTCGCATTTTCTCTCTCTCCCTATCTCTCTCTCTATTGCATATGTTTTTTTTATTTTTCACTCTCCTCCCACATTACATGTCCTCTATTTAATTGGAGGGCCCCACGTCCTAGCCTTCATGCACACATGTGAATCTTACACCCTATTTGTTTAAAAACTCTCAATGTATCACCCCTCAAATTTTATTGGTTTAAACACATTATAACCCTTCTACTATTGGCCTATAGAATAATTTAATTTATTATTATTCCAAATAAATCATAGTCCATTTCTATTAGTTTAAACACATTATAGACTATTTCTATTGGTTTAAACATATCATACTTAATTTTGTTAGTTCAAACACATCATATTCCATTCTTATTAATTGAAATACGTCGTGGCCAAGCCATTCTCCTCTCTTCCAACTTTTTAATGTGGAAAAGACCAGGACTCCTATGTTTAATGTGGCTTAGCCACACAATGACTCCTATGGAGAGTTTAAAATGCCGTTTGCTCTCTTATAAGTTGCACATGTGTTGTGTGCACAAAGTGTATATACACTTGGATGGTTATTGTTGTAAATGGTTAGTAAGATGGACGATGATGGGGATAATAGGATGGTTAGATGGGTGGATGTTGTGTGTACCACGTGGTGAATGGTTACATAGATAGTGATATAGAATGATAGTTAAAGTATATATAGATAGAAGGTAGAATATATAATTGGAAGGTCATGTTGATGGATGGTTTGGATAGTGGATGGGCTGAGCTTAATGGATGATTTAAATAAACGGTTGGAGATGGGTCAGTGGTTGGATAGTTGGGGTTGACATACATAAATTAAGGGTTGAACTCACGGTCAACAACTAATTTTGGTGGTTTTATATACGATGCTTGTTGCTTGAATTTGGATGGTGCTAGACACTCCAACAATGATCAGGATTGACTGATTTTTTAGGTATAATTCAACGGTCATTTATGAACAAGTTTAAGTGTACTCTATTCAATGGACAAATTTGTAGGTAACTTAATGGCCATGAGTAGACAAATTTAAGGTGCTGATTGATGATTCTTTTGGGCAGATTTGATGTATGGATCAACGGTAAAAAAATGTATATTGGATGCACAAATCAATTATTTGTGGTGGATAGATTTAACATGCGCTGTAACATTCTAAATTAACCAAATTTATCATATAATCAAGGGTTCGCTGATTTAAGCTATAATTATGTGATCCTACTTGGGCAATTTTTTACCACAATATAATGGTTAAGATCTGGCTGATTTGGTATACAAGTTAATAATCTAGGTTGGAAAGGTTTAATACACAATTTAATGGTCGTAATTAGACAGGTTTAGCACCTTGATTAATGGTCATCTTTGAGTAGGTTTAACACATAATAATGGTCTTATTTAGACAAATTTAAGATATAAATTGATGGTTCTGATTGAATATATGATGTACGGATATTTGGTCATAATTGAGTAAATATAATAAATAAGCCAACAATCACAATCAAGCTAATTTAGCGCTTAGATTCGCAGGCATAAGTGGGCTTATTTGCTATGCAATTCAATGGTTAAAACTAAATAGATCTAACATATGCTCAATGGTCATACCTTAGACAAATTTAATATAAAATAATGGCTAATATTGGGTGGTTTCAATACATAAATTGATGAATGCATAGCTAGTCATGTATAGATGTATATATGTATTGATTGATGGATGAATGAATGGGTATATACATATATACATGGATGGATTTATGTATGTGTACTTAGATGAATGCGAGTGTACTTGTATATGTGTACATAAATGCAGTGCATGTATAGTGTAAATAGGTGTATATATATATATATGTATGTATATCAATACATAAGCATAAAAAATCACTAAAATATCAGACAAAGATAAACCTCAGTCATCACATTCTACCCCTTTAAAAGGAATTCCATCCTCGAAATTCAAGCATGCCTATTATATAAATGAACGAAGATACTCCGATGTATGTAAGTGTCTACTACATTCTACACGGTGTATGTTTGTGTGCATAAGCATATATGAATGTCCACATGTATTTAGCATTGTTACAACCATAAAGGCGACTTGTTCAAACGCCAATCACATTACTTCCTTGTTTAAAAAAATTGGATGAAATGCTCATATAAAGTTTTTTGTGCAAGTCCCCATGGATAAAAGCATTGTTGATATATTGTCTATCGATGAATAATGGCCACAACCAATGGACAATGAACAGTAACAAATTTTACAATATGAGTAAAAGTTTCATGATAGTTTTACCCTTCAACTTTAGTATACCCATTTCCCCACTAAACTTGTTTTGAATTGTTTAATTATACTATAAGCATAATGTTTAATATTGTACATAACTATCTATAACCAATGAATTTTTTTTAATGATAAATGTTATAACGTTTATGTTCAATTCTTTTCTAATATCTCAATTTTCTAATGACATAATTAAAAGTAAAATGATTATATAAAAGAAAATTAGATAAGATATAAAGAGTATATGTAGATGACTGTGAAGAAGGTGAAGCAAAAATTGAGGTGGGTGGTAAAGTGATTCAGACATTGCCTTTGTGATTAGTAGGTAAGTAATTGGATGATGACAATGACGAAGGTCAGATGGCGATGGAACAACGAGGTAAAAGTTCGGGATCAAGAGTAGCGAGTGTTGAGAATAATTAGGGGTTGCTTCAAGGATTGACATGTAAATGTCAAGAGATAATGTATTGGGGATGACAGTTGTAAGCTTGAATGAAAAATATATTATCGGTGAATGTCATGTCTTTAGAGGTAAAGATATATTTTATTTTAAGCTATAAATGCGATAACCTCATTGTCCAAAAGGATAACTAATAAGAATGCATTTAGAAACACATTATATTAATTTACATAGAAGAGAACAAAAGATATGGGTATCACACATCTAAAAATTCGAAGGTAATCATATAATAGTTTGGTTTTGAAAAGTATTTTATATAAAGTTTTACCATTCACATTGGAAGCGGGTCTGCAATTGATGAAATAAGTAACAGTTAAGACGCATTCCCCCTAACATGGTAAAGGTAAATGTGCTTGAAAATGTAAAGCACAGACAACCTCAATTAGATGTTAATGATTGAGTTCAGCAGCCTAATTTTGTGAAGCTTCAACACAAGTTTGCTGATGAAATATGTGATTTTCTTGAGAAAAAAATCTTGCTTTGAGTTGGAGAGAAGCTTGGTACCATTATCGGTGAGAATTTAACATACCTAATATTAGAACTAAGTCTTAACCATGACACAAATCTTCTTTTTTTTAAGATAGAAATAAGCACATTTCAAATTTAAAATGTATAAGATAAACCTAAGTGCAATTGAGAATAATCATTAATAACAGTGAGAAAATAGTAGGCACCGATTGTGATGATGCGGGATACTTGTCCCAAATGTCACAGTGAATCAAATAAAAATGAAATGCACTTTAAGTGCAACTTAAAGGAAAAATTATAATGTCCAATTTGCTTAGCCTTTTAATAAACATTGCAAGAAGAAGAAAAAGTAACATTTGATGTGGACAATGTTTGAGATATGCGATTTACAGATCAGTAACTAATACACATGTGTTAAATATTGAGACTTGTAGATTGAGTAGTAGGCATGGTTGATAGGACGGGGACCAAAGGTGGACAGTAATTGTATAGTTCACCTTATACTTTACTGACTACAATTAACTTTTTTTAGAATATGTCCAAGAAAACATAGAAGGTAGAAAAAAAGATTATAATATAATTTAAACTTTTGCTGAGTTTAACCAACATACGAAATTAAAATAAAAATTTAAAACGTAAAAAATATTATTTAAAATCAAATATGGAGACAAAGAAATCAAGCCAACATGAGTGATAGCGTGTGACATCTCTAATTGGTAAAGTACCGATTTAGCATCAAAATTTTAAGAGGATTTTATAAAAAGTGGAAGATTTGGTGGCATACGAGTAAATGCTTCACTATCCATGAGACAAGTGATGGGAGGGGAAGAGATAGCTGAAAAAGCTGACATACTAAATAAAGTGGCTATGAAGTAGGAAATGAAGATTGCCTAATTAGATGAAAAGATGCCCAAGCAATAGACGAGGGTTCGTAGACTGATTTCTTTAATCGAGATGCATCGATCGTTGGGGTGATGAATTTAAAGTTTAACAGTTTAGATTCACAACAGATGAGGCCCATAATAAACATAATGCAAGTCTACAAATAGATGATGACCTAGGCTTGTTGCGGTCAACAAGTAGCAAAGTGGGGTTTCAGCGGGTGATGGATTTTTCCAATGATGAAGATGGCATGCGCAACAAGATCATATCAAATATGGTGCGTTCATGGGGTTAGGGTTGTGATTGATGTTAGTATGTACATGTGTAATGTACAACTGCCACAAGCTCTTGGTCTTGTGAGTGACGAAAAAAATTGTTTATAATCTCTAAAAAAGTCATAGAGAGGCGCAACACGAATGAAGAGCTTGGTAATGACTTCTATCTAAGAACATGCTGATCGCCAATCGGCTTATGGAGGGTGGACTGATGACGATCGCCAAAGTAGGGTTGATGAAGACCTTACCGCTTTAATACAAACAGGTATGGATCGAGCTCCGACTGACATGTTCCTCAAGACAGATTGTTAGTTTAATTGTGTAATGGTAGAAACGGGGTTCGGTGGAAGCAATGACAACCGCTAGATTTCAGGCAAATACCGACGTTTGTATAGCCAGTTGCAAGGGAGGTAGATGCCAAAACAAACCGCGTCGGCTATGGGTTGCAATTAACAACGAAATCACTGTTGTCGATGATAATGGTGCTGAGGTAATTACAAAGATGGGTTTTGATGGGGTTATCCATGTATGACATCACACGGTGGGGGCTGGTTCGATTCAAACAACAAAGTTGGACAAACACTTAGATTTGGATGGTAGCCGATGATGGGTATAGCAGAAGGCGATGCTAAAGTAAATGGGTTTGAATTTTAGCATTAGAATCATTGATGAAAAAGCCCCAAATCGCTCATCATAAACGAATGGGTGACACGGCACGTGTTTGTGAATGATGTTGTCAATGACAGACAACATTGGAGAAAATGGAGTTTGTGGGTTTTGAGTAGCGTCAAATCTAGTGATGATATTGTAGTTTTGGGGATCGCCGGATTTGGGGATGGAGATTGTAAAAGAAAAAAAAAAGCCAAAATCCGATTGAGATAATATGTTGGTAGTTAAAGGCCTTCAATTGAATGCTCCTATATCATGATAAAATTGAAAAAAGAAAGAAAAAAATAGGAATAAAGAATTAGATAATTACTTGGATTTATGGAGTATAAGGTTTTGTGTTATTAACTCGAGATGTGTCAATAATACAATAGGATAAATTCTAATCTAATTGAGAGAGAAAACTCTTCATTACGTGCATGGCTGATTCCACGTGTGGCTCATAAATTTTAACAGGATCTTATAGACTGACATGTTGATATTTAAATACATGACGGCATTTTAATCCAACTGGTTCAAGCGCCTGATTTGTTAGATTAAGGCATCGGGTTTAACGACAGCTCTCTATTGAACAGAGAAAGCCAAACAAGATTAACCGTAGTCATTTTAGGATTAGATCCAACGTGCACCTTAAAAAATATCACCCTAAGATAGGCATGAATTGCAATCTTCTTTGTTCGTTAGAAAGTTATTAAGGGGTTATTTGGATGCCTTATGCCTATAAAGTCTTTAAGCGATAAAGATATTATATGTAATCTAGTTATAGAGGTTGTTTGAATACATATATATACTTGTAAAGGCTTCACAAGCTGTAAATAAATTACAACTTTTAGCTGTAATATGAAACATGGTAAAAACATATGTTTCAAATTACAATAAAGTCTTTGTAACTAAAATGACATTATACATGGTAGAACAAAATAGTTGATATACACTCATGATATGTGAGGCCTACCGTATATGTGTATGGTACATCTAATCTATTCATCATATTTTTCCCTTGATGCTCTCTTATAACGCTAAAAATAACTCGTTCATTATCAAATGGACCACATAAGGGAAGGATGCGACGTCCACCTTATCCCTTGAGGCACATTGTGATGGGTGGAGGATATCCAATCCATCTAGTGTGTGCATGCTTTAATAATCTCTTAGTACTTTTAAATGTATGATTTACGAATTTTGAAGGGTTTACCACCCAAGTTGTGTGGTATGAATATCTGCTTTGCCTATAGTAAACATTTACAAGCTAGCCGAACGTATAAACAGATTACTGTTTAAAAGCCAAATGAAATGGCATGTAAATCATTTACACCTAAAACTCATTTAAGGTGTAATGTGTTTATGACTTAAAACTTCAAGGGTCATTTGACACCATGGAAATGGTGGTAAATGGTAAGAATTGGTGGTGAATGCATAAGGTGGGTTCATTTGGAGAGATATCCCTTGTTGTTTTCAATCACATGGTCCACCTAATTCACATACCGAGTTGAGTTTTGGGACCTACAACTAATACGAAGTGTTATACTTGGTGTCGGGATGGATTTCACATAAACCTTATGATGGGTCACAATTGGGAATTTAGTGAAATGCATATCATGTATGGAGAAAGGCGTCAAACACAAATTTTGGATTCACATGGAATCCATATACACGATACCAAATATAACCAATGCTTTTAATTCACATAGATTCTATGATGGTTGTGAATCATGTTAATGTCAGATTTTGTAACGAGATCCTCCGGCTTTTCTCCTTCGCTCCAGGAGGGATTTCCACCGCCAGACCTGAAACAAGACAGCGAATAAGGGTGGCTGAGGACCAGCCGTTAGCCCTCCGACGCTTAAGTTAGGCCACAGAAGAGAAGCCAAGCAAAACGGGACTCGATTGAATGATGAGTACGTACCTCCTATTCAAGGGAGCCATCCCCTTATATAGATCTGAAACAATCCAATCTGTTACGTGAGATGTCGAAATCCCGTTGATGTCGCATACGATACTGAGAATCCGCTGATTTCGTGGGATAAGATCCTATCTTTTTAGTCAGATCCAACCCAATGATTTATTCCAACAATCACGCCCCTAGATGGCAATCCCTTGAAATCCGGCTGGATCCGGCCGGAAGCCATAGTTGGAGTCATGGCCTCCGAAAAGGAAGGAGACGCCCGTAGCTGGGAGTCATGGCCTCCGAAAAGGAAGGAGACGCCCGTAGTAAAGCTGCTCGCAGGTTAAAATGTGGTCGCGAGTCCAAGTACATATTTTGGGTGTAATATCTTTCAACGACTTGTGAGAAGGTCTACTCGCGAATCTAGTTTTCCGTATTTGACTATCCATGACTCCTGACCAGATGATCTCGAGAGTCGAATGGGCGTCCCGCTCTTGTCCAATATTCGACTCTCGATCAGATGATCTCGAGAGTCGAATGGGCGTTCCGCACTTGTCCAATATTCGACTCTCGATCAGGTGATCTCGAGAGTCGAATGGACATTTCCACGTGAAATCTTATCCCCACCATTTTGCCTATAACAGATGCCCCCCAAGTCCTTGCCGTCTAAGAATTCTTAAGGAAAGGACTTAGCTCACTATCACACGAAACCGCTCGCTACCTTCATCGAGAATGACACCCCTCATGATGGGCTGAAATTAATGAGCGCCAGCTTTTCGCAGCCTTTTCGCTGATGGGAAATGAAGGGGCGCTCGCCACGTGCTTGAGGAGTTAATGGGCGTGCCTGCTCGAGCGCTGTGTCCAACGAGGGACTGCCACGTGCCATCAGATACGGCGGAATGATTGCCTATAAATATACGGAGTCCGCCATTTCTTTGAGTTTCTACAGAATTTTTTCGAAAGAATCCTGCAACCTTTTCTTTCCATTCTTCTTCTTCCGGTGCTCAATCTCTCTTTCTTGGTATTACTTCCTTTTTCTTCTTTTTTTTATTTTCATCTCCCCATGGCTGGGAACTCTGACGAGACCACTGTCCCCCTTGGCGATGCCACTCCGGAGTCCTCAGCCTCCAGCAGTGCAAGGGTTTCGGCGGGGAGATACACAGCAGCCGGGTATCCTTCCGTTTTATCGGAGGACCGGCTGGCTGAGCTCCGGGAGAGATACCAAATCCCTGCCTCTGTAACTCTCCGCTTGCCCGGAGGTGGAGAAACACCCGACTCCCCCCCCCCCCAGGATGCGTAGCATTTTACGAGTACCAGCTCATCTTGGGGGTACGCCTTCCCCTCCATCCCTTTGTTCGCGATGTATTACGATGTTACAAGATTGCCCCTGGGCAACTTATTGTGAACGGGTGGAGGGTGGTGTTGGGCTCCTTTGCCCTTTGGGCTCAGGCTGGCAACGGGGAACTCACGGCGGAGGAGTTCCTCCGTATGTTCCGCCTGAAGAAAGCTCCATCCAGCGAAGGCTGGTATTATTTATGCTACTGGCACCGGGATAACTTCGTGTTGGGTAAGCCCTCCTCGAACTATCCCGGCTGGAGGAAGCGGTGGTTCTATGCTTCCGGGAGCTGGGAGTCTGCCTCCTCCAGGGGTCCAGGAGTGACCCGGTTTTTCTGTGAAGGTAGACAATCCCGTATTGTGCAGTTTCCTTAAAATAAATTTTTAGGGTTTTGCTTTGACCATGATTTGTGCTCGCAGGTATCCCAGCTTTGCGGAAACCGAATTTGAAGGGTGGGATCAACGAGAAGATCATCCGAGTATATAAGGTGCCTGTCGGAGATAGGCATATCGAGGCTTGCTTATCGCCTCAGCGACTTGCAGCAGCAGGCCTCATATCCAGAAGAGAAGTCGAAATGACGAAGGCTGGAGAGAAGAGAGGCCTACTGCCCCGTCTAAAGGGCACAGGTTCCAAAAGGCAGAAGAGGACCCCTGCCGAACCATCTCAACCTTCCATCCGCGCGGGCAGCGATCAGCCTGCCCTTCCCGCGAGTGTGGCGGGGGCCCCAGCTGGGCCTACTATCCCTTCACTGGTGGTCGCACCTGGGCCACCAGTGATCAACATTGCAGACAATTCCCCAGATGGGGTGGGGTCCAGCTGCCCCCCAGCTGAAGAGGCTCGAGAGCAGGTAGAGCCTCAAGGGTCAACTCCTGCTCGGGAACTGGTCCCAGCTGCCGAGCAGGGACCTGCTCGCGAGTCCATTCCTCCGCCCCGCGAGCAGACCGGTTTGGTCGTTGCCCAACCGTCTGGGAGCGGGACGTACTCGATTCCGCGCCACCTCCACCCTGTGTGTAAGTTCTTGTTTGAGAACGTCCCGCCTCACGCCTTCGGCTCCCTCCCCGAGCCAAGTCCTGAGAACCTTATCCTCGAAGCAGGGATGAGGATGGTTCAGGTAAAACTTCTGTCAAGATCTGTTTTCGACCTGTCGCTACGTTCCAGAAATCTTAATACTTTTCATCTCTGTGCAGGGTTTAGATCTGATTCTGCGAACGAGGCGTGATATCGTTGCCGCCCGTCGTACGATAGAGGAGGCTGAGGGAAAGAGGACTGCCTTGGAAAAGGCAGTTCAAGGAAGAGATCAGCTGCTCAAGGCTCGTGAGGCAGTGATCTCGAAGAGAGATGAGGAAAAAAAGATCCTCATTGAGAAGATCCAAGTCCTGACCGACAGGTATCAGGCCTTGGACTCAGACTACGCGAAGCTCACGGGTCTGAAGGAGAAGGCAGAGAGAGAGAGGGAGATCTTCCGACAGGACAAGATCTCATTAGAGGAGCAATTCGCGGGAGCCAGGTCGCAGCTCAAGGAGGCCTACGACAACCTGACTAGGGAGCGCACCGCTCTTGCGCAGCTTAAGGACGACTCGATCCACTGGGACGAGGAGAGAGTCGCCCTCGTAAAAATGCTCTCGGAGGAAGGTACTCGGGCAGTTTCCGAGTTCCGGACTTCGCAGCTGTATGACGATGAGCGATATGAGTCATACGATGCTGGTCGAGACTTTGCACTGAGAGTAGTGCAACGAATGATCCCATCCTTCGATATGGGGGAATTCGGTCGAGTCGCGACCATCATAGCTGCAGAAGAGCAAGCTGCTGCCGAGAACGAGGTGACCGAAGCCACGCAGGCTGAAGGGGCTCCTGAAATGGGCCCTGAAGTCGAGAGCGTGGCTCCTCCTAGCGATTGATTTCCTTTTATTTTCTTCTCTTGTATCTGCGCTCATGTATATGTAATCATATGATTATCAATGAAAAGATATTTTTGGAAGTATTGCTGTTTCGTTGCTGTTCTCCCTTCATCTTTCTTTTTTGGCTTGTTAATTTTGAATAGATTCGTCAGAGATGTGACCCTTTAATTCGAGCATGAATTAAGCTGCTCGCGATCAGGATGTGACCCCGTTCACTGCCTTAATTTGGGCACGAGCTGTGGTGCTCGCATTTTGGAGTGCGATTCCTCCTCACCAATCGCGAGTAACTAACTCATGAAAAAATGAATTAGACTCAATCCGGGGGTCGTGAGACCATGTCCGCGTTGAGATAGACTGATCTATCGATTGAGGTTTTGATTCTACCAAGGGCAGAAGGTTGGTCAAGAGATGGTATCCATTCTCTTCGGGGCTGTTCAGGTCCATGAGAATGGAGAAGCGACCAACTAGTAATGATTTCAGCCCTACCAAGGGTAGGCAATTGGCCAAGAGGACGTGTAAGCACTCTTCAGGGCTATTCGGGTCCATGAGAATGGAGAAGCGACCAAAAGATATTTTTCACTTTATTCATAAAATGTTATGATAAACTACATCGAATCTAGGGGTAGTATCTTAGCAAATGCTCCACGTGCCAAGGGCGACGTACAGGCTTCCCTTGCATGTCTTCAAGATAATAAGTACCGGGTCGCACAACCCTAATAACCCGATACGGGCCTTCCCAATTCGGATCCAATGAACGAACAGGAATTCTAAGATTTCGCCTTAGAACCAAATCTCCGAACTGGAAAGATCTAGGTCGAACCTTTGCATTCCGATAACGAGCAATACGTTGCTGATATGCCGCCACTCGTACTTGGGAAGCATTTCTTCGCTCTTCCAAGAGATCGAGATGAAGTCGGATATTTTCCCGATTGCTCGCGGGATCATACTGTTCGATCCGGTATGAGGGCACTTGAATTTCCACTGGTACTACTGCGTCAACACCAAATGCTAAGGAGAAAGGAGTTTCACCTGTCGATGTACAAGCCGTGGTTCTATAGGCCCATAATACTTCTGGCAGAAGTTCTGGCCACACCCCTTTACATTCACTTAGCTTGGTCTTTAAATGATGCTTTATAATTTTATTCACTGCCTCGACCTGCCCATTCGCCTGTGGATGATATGGAGAAGTGCGGAGATTACGTATCTTCCATTTGTCGCAAAATTCATCAAAGGCTGCGTTGTCGAACTGCGTTCCGTTATCGGTAATTATGGTATGAGGAAGTCCGAAGCGACATATAATATTTCTCCACATAAACTTAGTAGTTTGTCTTTCAGTAATTTTGGCTAATGGTTCTGCCTCGGCCCATTTGGTGAAATAATCAACCGCCACGATCGCGAACCTATTCTGTCCCTTTCCCATAGGTAAGGGACCGATGATATCGATCCCCCACTGAGCAAAAGGCCAAGGGCTGTCGACTGGGGTCATCCGCTCAGACGGTACGCGAGGTATAGGTTGATATCGTTGACACTTGTCGCATTTTTTAGAAAATTCTATGGCGTCTGCTTTCATAGTAGGCCAATAATATCCTTGCCTCATTGCTTTATATGCTAGAGATCGCCCCCTGGGATGATTACCACATGCCCCCTGGTGTACTTCATCTAGAACGCGATGTGCTTCTTCTGGATGAAGACACCTCAAATAAGGCAAGGAGAAGCTTTTTCGCAACAAGATTCCATCTTGTATGGTGTATCTGGCAGCTCGAAGCTGAATTTGTCTTGCAGCTTTCTTGTTTTCTGGTAGGTATCCATCTCTAAGATAAAGGATGATAGGATCCATCCAGCATGGAGACGATTGTAACGATATAACTTGCTCGGGAGTCACTTGGTCGATACTCGAGTGTTGACGGTGCTCAATGGGGATCGAATGTGATAGTTCTGATTCTGGTGCAGAAGCGAGTTTTGCCAAGGAATCGGCCAGTTGGTTCTGCTCGCGAGGGATATGGAATATTTTGTAAGTCTTCAGTTTGGCGAGCAGGATGAGGACACGAGACTTGTATAAGGCCATTCTTTCTTCTTTGGTTTCGAATTCGCCAAGAACTTGGTTGACAATGAGCTGGGAGTCGCTATGAATTATCAAATTCTGGACTGCGAGGACGACGGCTAGCTCGAGGCCGACAATAAGGGCCTCATATTCTGCTTCATTATTGGAGATGCGTGATTCAAAACGCAGAGCGTATTGAAAATGCGACCCGTCAGGAGCCACTAAAATCAGGCCCGCTCCACTGCCACTGGCCCGTGACGACCCGTCTACAAAGAGCGACCAAGAAGGCTGGTCGCTGGTCATACCGCTATCTTCAGAAGAATATGTAAATTCGGCGATGAAGTCAGCCACAGCCTGGCCCTTGACTGCGGTCCTAGGACAGAATGAAATATCGTGCTCGCTGATCTCGACGGCCCATTTAGTTAAGCGTCCGGAAGCCTCAGGCTTTTGGAGGACTTGACGTAGTGGATGATTCGTTGGTACTAAAATAGGATGGGCTTGAAAGTATGGTCGCAGTTTTCGAGCTGCCGTGATTAAGGCTAAGGCCAGTTTCTCCAAATCAGAATACCTAGTTTCTGCATCAACCATTGCTCGACTGATATAATAAACGGGCCTTTGCACCCCGGAATCTTCTCTTATTAAAGCGGCACTAACGGCCGTTGAAGACACAGATAAATAAAGAATGAGTTGCTCATGTGCCATAGGCTTGGATAAAATGGGGGGAGCGCTCATATATTGCTTCAGTTGTTGAAAAGCTTCTTCACATTGAGGTGTCCAATTCCAATCAGACTTGGCCGTTGCACGAAGGAGTTTGAAGAAGGGCAGGCACTTGTCAGATGCTCGCGAGATGAACCTGTTCAATGATGCGATGCGTCCAGCTAGACGCTGAACGTCCTTCAAAGTCACTGGGGATTTCATCTCTATTAACGCTTTAATCTTTTCGGGATTCGCTTCAATTCCACGCTGGCCAACCATGAACCCAAGAAATTTTCCTGCAGATACTCCAAACGCGCATTTTTCTGGATTTAATTTCATCTGATACTTCCTCATCAGATCAAAGGCTTCTCGAAGATCTGGAATGTGGTCATCTTCATTGATGCTTTTCACGAGCATATCGTCGACATATACTTCCATATTCCTACCGATTTGAGTAGCAAATATTTTGTTGACAAGACGCTGATAAGTGGCCCCTGCATTTTTGAGACCAAATGGCATTACCTGGTAGCAATATAGCCCTCGATCTGTGATGAAGGCAGTGTGTTGGCCATCAGGTGGATGCATCATAATCTGGTTGTAACCAGAGTAAGCATCCATAAAACTGAGGAGGGCGTGTCCAGCTGTCGAGTCGACCAACTGGTCGATTCGTGGTGTCGGGAAGCTATCTTTGGGACATGCTTTGTTTTAGTCTGAATAATCGACGCACATCCTCCATTTGCCATTAGCTTTCCGGACGAGAACTACGTTGGCGACCCACTGTGGGTAGTCAACTTCTTTTATGAAATTTGCCGCGAGCAGCTTCTCTACTTCAGTTTTGATCGCCATCTGTCTTTCTGCAGTGAAGGCGCGTCGACGCTGATGTACTAGTTTGTGCTTTGGATCAATGTTGAGACGATGTACGATGACATTAGGATCGATGCCCGGCATATCTTTATGAGACCAAGCAAACACGTCCTGGTATTCAGTGAGGAAACGAATCAAATTTTCGCGGTGGATACTATTTAATGAGGAACCGATGTACACGATCTTGGACTGGTCGTCTTCAGTCAAGCGGATCGCCACTGTTTCCTCTCCTGGAGTTCCTGATTTCAGAGCACTTTCCCTTGGATCCAACGCGGAGGCGAGAACGTCGGATGAACCTTGAACTATTTCCATGACAGGCGTCGCTTGAGCTTTCTTTCGATCTTGGAGGGCTATCTGGTAACAGGACCGTGCCTCCTGCTGACTTCCTCGCACGACCCCTATGCCATTTGGGGTCGGAAATTTAACGCATAAATATGAAGGGTGCAAGGCCGCTCCAACCTTAGTTAGTGACGGTCTCCCCAAGATGGCGTTATACGCTGATTTTCGATCCACGACGAGGAAGTTTACGAAGACGGTGGTCTTCGCTGGACTCTCCCCAAAGGTGACTGGGAGATCGATACTTCCTTCAGGTGTCACCACTTCTCCTCCAAAGCCGACAAGAGGGGTCGATACTGGCTTGAGGAGGTTTCTGGCAAGTGCCATCTTGTCGAAAGCCTCCAAATACAGAATATCGGCCGAGCTACCTGTATCCACCATAATTCGATGAGTCAGATAATTTGATACCTTCAGTGTGACTACGATGGAATCTTCATGAGGGAAATGAATTCCCGCTGCATCTTCGAGGGTGAAAGAAATTGGGGGAGGGCTAGCCTTCGAAGAGTTGGACGTTTGTTCCAGCCAATAGATCTGCTGGGGTTCTTTGGACGCCTTTCGGGCGTATGCCTTTCTTGAAGCTTGAGAGTCACCCCCGCAAGCTGGACCCCCGACGATAGTGCGAATTTCTCCTGTGGGCTCAGCATCCTCTTGGTCGGTTTGAGACGGTTCCTTTTGGCGAGATGAGGTCTTCGCCCTTTCTGGTGACCGATTTTTACGAGCAACATAATCCTGGAGACGGCCTTTTCGGATAAGTGCTTCGATATGGTCTCGTAGAGAGATACAGTCCTGAGTCCTATGCCCGTGATCTTTGTGGAAGTAACAGAACTTACTCTTATCTCTCTTCTCGGGATCGGATTTAATCTTTGCAGGCCACTTCACATATGGCTTGTGTTTTATCTCCATTAGAACCTTTTCAGGAGACCGATTAAGAGGAGTATAATTATGATATTTACCAGAGTAAGGCTTCTTGGGAGATCGATCGCGCTGATCGCGATGGTATTTCTTATCTGTAGAAGTTCCTTCTGGCTTGCGTTTCTTACTTTGTACTCCATGACGTGTCAATGCGACTTCTTCTGCATTGATATATTTCTGAGCTTTGGCTTGGAATTCCGCCATAGTTTTCGGCGGGCTCTTATCCAAGGCAAACCTAAATCTCTCGCTCGTTATTCCAGCAATGAGGGCTGTGAGACCCTTTTCTTCAGTGTAACCCTCAGTTTGAACGGCTTCGGCAGTGAAGCGTACTGTGAACTCTTTTATTGTCTCCCCATGTTGCTGTTTCAGGTTCATCAGATGGGAGGCTGGCTTTTTAATGCGAATACTTCCCATGAATTGAGAAAGAAATATCTCCGATAATTGAGAAAAGGAACTGATGGAAAGTGGCTTTAACCCCCGAAACCACGTACGGGCCGCTTCCTTCAATGTAAGGGGAAAAGCCCTACACATGATTTCTGAACCATGTCCCTCCAACTCCATGAGGGACCTATATGTTTCCAGATGTTCCAGAGGATCGCCAATGCCTGTATACGGAGCGATAACAGGCGTTCGATACTTTCTGGGCAACGGGGCTTCCATGACCTCGCTTGTGAAGGGAGATTCAGATTGATGTATAGCCGCCATGACAGCAGATGGCCGATTTGCCTGGTATCTCTGCTCCATGAGATCAAAACGGTCTTGGATTCTTTTGAGATCCCCTTCCCATGGCAAGGTATAGCTAGACGTTTCGGCGTTGGAGCCTTGCGGTTGAGGTTGTCGAGACGAACTGGAATGTATAGAATGTGGAGACAGCACAGGGGGATGGCCGCCAAGTGGCGGGACCTGTGGTTCATCCATAGAATGCCTGCAAGCAACTGGTATGGGTGGCGGTTGTAACCCTTCGGAGGGTTGTCTTTGCGGTTCAGGGAAGTGCTGATCAAGTCGATTTGACAGTGCCTGAACTCCGGCGTTTAGAGTTAGGAGAGTGTTCCCGAGGAATCGTAGGACATCATCCTGATTTCCAGAAGCCCCCAATAATGGATTTGTTGATGGCATATTTGGGGCTCCTTGAGGGATATCCGTCGAAACAGGTGGGAGGGCAGGTGCGGATTCCGTCTCACCGGGCGGAGGTGGTGCCTGCCTTGAAGTTGAAGGATGAACAGTCTTTTTAGGAGGCATCACCGAAGGATTTTGATCGGTGGTTAACACGATTGATTTTGATGATCAAGTCGTTCCCACAGACGGCGCCAAACTGTTAATGTCAGATTTTGTAACGAGATCCTCCGGCTTTTCTCCTTCGCTCCAGGAGGGATTTCCACCGCCAGACCTGAAACAAGACAGCGAATAAGGGTGGCTGGGGACCAGCCGTTAGCCCTCCGACGCTTAAGTTAGGCCACAGAAGAGAAGCCAAGCAAAACGGGACTCGATTGAATGATGAGTACGTACCTCCTATTCAAGGGAGCCATCCCCTTATATAGATCTGAAACAATCTAATCTGTTACGTGAGATGTCGAAATCCCGTTGATGTCGCATACGATACTGAGAATCCGCTGATTTCGTGGGATAAGATCCTATCTTTTTAGTCAGATCCAACCCAATGATTTATTCCAACAATCACGCCCCTAGATGGCAATCCCTTGAAATCCGGCTGGATCCGGCCGGAAGCCATAGTTGGAGTCATGGCCTCCGAAAAGGAAGGAGACGCCCGTAGCTGGGAGTCATGGCCTCCGAAAAGGAAGGAGACGCCCGTAGTAAAGCTGCTCGCAGGTTAAAATGTGGTCGCGAGTCCAAGTACATATTTTGGGTGTAATATCTTTCAACGACTTGTGAGAAGGTCTACTCGCGAATCTAGTTTTCCGTATTTGACTATCCATGACTCCTGACCAGATGATCTCGAGAGTCGAATGGGCGTCCCGCTCTTGTCCAATATTCGACTCTCGATCAGATGATCTCGAGAGTCGAATGGGCGTTCCGCACTTGTCCAATATTCGACTCTCGATCAGGTGATCTCGAGAGTCGAATGGACATTTCCACGTGAAATCTTATCCCCACCATTTTGCCTATAACAAATCAGATTCCAATTCACATGGAATCTATGCCACCAAACGGCCCATTGCAGGCATCAAAATGAGCCCTAAGTGACACGCCACTCTATTGATGGGACAACATAATCGATTACATGATTGGCCATTCTTAACTATTTAATTTATGGATTGCTTTTTGGACCATGGTTCTAGACTTTTCTTGATCCTACAAAACTAGGCAATGATTATATTACAAGCTCATATGCACACAAGAACCAATAATAGTCTACTATTTGGATGGTAGGGATCTATCACTAAATGGTATCAATTAAGTGCCCATTAGCTAGGGCTGGAAGTCAAGCGGGTTGGGTCGGGTTGGTGCTCAACCTAACCCAACCCAATGTTCCTATACCTTAATCCTAACCTAACCCAACCCAACCTTGGGTTGGAAATTCTCAACCCAAGACCAACCCAAGCAGGCTCGGTCAGGTTGATTGGGTTGGTTGAGTTGATACACACTAATATTTTTGTTATTATATTAGTTTATTACATTTTAGCACACATCTTATTTTTTGTACTTGTGGTTTTATTAATTATATATGTAGTTATTTATTGTAAAAATCTTCACTTTTTCTAAACAAACAAATTAAAATATGGGATAACTGCTCCTTTAACATTCAAGCATATTAAATTTCAAACATTTTAAGTTTACTCACTAAAGTATCATAAACTAATAAGTTAACTATAATAAAATTACAAGTAACTTGATTATAGATCAGGTTGGGTTGGATAAGGCAACTTGAGACCTCAATCTAAGGCCAACCCAAGTTTTATTGAGTCGGTGACTGCATAGCCAAGCTTGTGCTTATATATGATACTTCATGCCAAAGCCCAATCCAATGTTAGGTCCGTTGGGTCGAACCCCCAACTTTCAGCCCTACCATTGATGCCCATGCGGTCCTAAAACCATTATGCCAGTTTTCACTTCTTCTAAGAGGCCTGAATCGTGGCATGCACGTACGAAGATCCTGACCATCCAAATTATGGACCCACTGTGGATGTAATGTATCTAAAAGATAGCCTTAGAAGATCATACACCGTACACGTGGCATTCGTGATATTCTTTCCCTAGAGTCTTTTGCGTGCTTGCCTGCCGTCTTTTGCTTTCTGCTTTTCCTTTTCCCCTATCTTTTTAAGGCAGGTAACTCGCATGAGTACCTCCAGATCGTAGTTGGCTGGCCTCCACCCAACATTGATTGGATGAATGTTGATCGTAACCGTTCATCCGGTGGGCCTACGTTGGGTGATTGAAAATGCAAACATCTCACGATTGAACGATTATGCCCCACCATGCCCTGCAGGCCCATCAATTTGACGGTGGGCCACATCAAGGCCATAAAAAAGAGAAAGGTCGATCAGGAGCCCATCCATCTGGGCCGTCCATCAGACCGTGCAGCCCACTCCATCTGTGATGAGATAGTTGATAAAAAATGAAAGAGAGACAGCTGTCCACTCTTAATGATCAAGATCCATTGAATGAGATTCTGCATCACCTGATGGGACGGCAATTCTTGCATGATGCAGCATCAGAAAGTGGGCCCCACACGTTCACTAAAGGTGGGCCCAAGTACTGAAGAAGGCTGGAGAGTACGAAGCATGCCAAGTCCCGCGGACTACTAAACTCTCCGGCCTTTTCTATGTACACGATATACTCTTCTACCGCATTTTAGCTTCACGCCTCAGTTAGAATTTCTCCTCTCCTCTCTCTCTCCTCTCTCTCTCTCCCTGCGATCGGATCCCCCAAACTCACTGCCTTTTTCTTCCAAAAACCCTAACTCCTTCTCCAAGCAAAAGCCCCTTCTTCGATTCTTCTCTTCATCTCTCTCTCTCTGCGATCGGACTTGGAATTCCGATCGCTTTTTCTCGTATTTCTTTCATCAGGATATGCTTCATCTCTCATCTAATTCAACATGAAGTTGAAGAGGCGGAGGGTTTTGGAAGTGGTACGCAAGAAACCCCAAATTCTTTTCTTCCCATTTTTTGATTTGTCATGCTTTAATTCTAATGAATTGCAATTTAGATTGTTTCTGTTGTTGATTTTAGAACTCTAATTCTTTCCTTTTATTTTGATTTTCTGATTTTAGATTTATCAGGAATGAATGAATGTGGTTTTATTTTTATTTTTCTGTTTTTGATTCTTGTGGAAGATGGATTAGTTTGTGCGAAATTGTAATTCTTGTTTGTATTTTTTTTTATTAAATTGATGGGTTAATTTTTTTGGTAGAATTCATGATATAAAATACTTACTTTATGGCCGCTGTTAATTTTTTTTATTTTAAATATCTTCTCCCTCTTAAACATTAATAGTTAGAAAAGTGGATTTATTCTCAGGTTTAGTATGATGTGTGGCATGCTTGCCCGTTGATCCAGACCATCCAAATCATTGCGTGGATGGGCATGGATTGGAAGTATCATTGATGTGATGATTGCTACTGTTTGATATCACCCGCTGAGTTTAGGTTTTTGACCTGTTCTCTTTTCTAGCTTTCCATTCGATGGCCAAGTATCAGATAGCTCGGATTGTGTAATCTTTGTAACCATCAGGCCATGTGCCATCCATAGCGGGGCCATTGATTAGGAGGTTTGTATTGATGTATATGTATGCCAAGTTTATTGTGGATGTGCGGATGTGCGTGATACACCATACTCTGCAGACTATGGTGTATTTCCTCAATTAAAAAAGGGTATTGATTTTGTCTCGGCTTTAGAGCTTCGCATGGAAATTTTGGGGTGTTTGGTGTTTATGTTTAAAATCTGTGTGGTGCATGGTGATGAAAATTAAGTTCATTGATATACAATTGATTTCTTGTTGTCATCTTTTATTTTGATTATGTGTCTTTGGTTCATGTGATTCCATGGTTATTTTGATTTCAACAACTCAATTCACTGAGGGAGTTCACATTTGTTTAAGTGGGGGGTTGTTATTTCTGTTGGAAATTTTCAAATTCTATGCAAATTTATTAGGATTCAAAGTTTTTGCTTAGGATCCCTCACTTGGTAAATGGTTGGACCAAACAGGACATGAAGCTCCTATAGTTCTTACTCCTGAGCAAGATATAGATTGAGTAAACAATAGCAAGATTAAAAAATTTCAGTTATTCTTCTCTATATGTCGGTTATGGAAGAGAAAACAACAAGAAGATTGTCATTCTTATTAGATAAGCTAACTAAAAGAAAAAGAGGACCAAAGAGAAGCATTTGCATTATGGGCCTATGGGGGAACATAGAAGTCAATTCAATTGGATTATGTGAGCTTCCCCTCCACGATCGATTGACACCTTGTCAGGCTTGCAAAGATCTTCACACCCGTTGTAATGGCCATAAATTCCGCTCTATTCTAGGAAAGGGTGGCAATAGAATCTTCAAAAAAAAAAAAAAAAAGAAAAAAAGAAAAAGAAAAAGAAAAGAAGTGAACATGCTGGTTACCCGAACTTGGCTCGAAACAGGCTGGGTATGGGGATAGTTAATGGGTGTGGGTATGAGTATTAATTTAAGCCTATTTGTAAATGAGCTGGGTTTGGGTATACCACTACCCATACCTGAACTCAGCCCAAACTGATTATATTTTAACATTATACATTTATATATATCCTTGATTTTCATATTATATAATAATTAATGATTAATTAATAATAATCAGCTCTTTTTAATTTACAGTTCTATGTAAAGAATACGAGGCTGGTTCTCACTCTGTGGTATGTAGTAACTGTGTATACAATCTAACCCATCTTACATGCCAGACCCACCTTGAAAAATGGGCTACATTGGTTTGTGCATTATGTATACTGCCCAACCCATCAAATAGGGTCAACCCCCATGAAATGTGGGTTCACCTTGGTGTTTGAATTGTTTATACCATTCATCCCATCCAACAGGGTCGACCCACCATGAGAAGTGGGCCCACCCTTGGTGTGTTCATTATGCATGCCATACAATTTGTCCAAAAGGTTTGACCCACCATTTAAGTGGGCAGTAGATCCAACCATAATGTGGGCCACATGTACAGTTCACGGTTTAATTTGAGTAAGCGCATGGCTTGTGTTCATTAATTAATTGTGTGATGGATCAAAACATCATTAATAGATTTTTATTTTTTTCTAGTTTTTAATCTAAAATATCATTTTGCTATCTCTTTATGTTTTCGAAGAAAAAATCATAATTTTTTAATTTGTGCTACAAATCTAATCTTTTTTAATTTAATAGTATTTTTTTTGTTGAAAATTCAAAATGATGAAGGGGTACCCGACACCCTAATGGGTATGCGGGCACCCAATGGGTATGGTTGTCCATTTTAGGTCCAACATGGGTAATGGATGCAATACCCATTGGTAGGTGTGGGTATGGGTACCTCTACACTCGTCCCAAACTTAAGCCATTGGCACTCTTAATTCTAAGATATGATCCTATTGGCCTGGGAAAGGTAAAAGAAATATTGTCATTCATCCTCGAGCGCACCATCAATTTTGCAGGGCCCAAGATTTCCCAGAGTGCTTCCACAGTCCCAATTGCAAAGGGGTCTAAGTGACCATGATTGTTGGAAGTGTTTGAAAGTTTTCTTACAACCCTCTCTAGTCGTGATGAGATTGGAAATGAAGCTACTCTTGAGAACTGTTGCTGATTAGCCTTGTTGACCACAAGTGATTCAAACTTGGATAAATTTTGTTTAATTGGGATGGCTAGTTTTCAACGGTTCTTTATTTAATTATTTCTTTCTTTCTAGATTCTTGCACTAGTTGCATGTGAAAGCATTCTTTGAAAGATCTTGCCTCTAGACTTTCTTTTTAATGAAAACATTAGAATTTATGAGCACTAACCAAAAGATGAATATCAGAAGTGGGAGAAAACGTGAAAGAAGGATGGTATGAGATCATCCCACACAGGGGCATCAATAGGCTGGGCGGACCGAATGGGTACCTGAGCCCAGCCTGACATGGCCCGGGTATGGGTGTAGCTTAATGTGTGTAGGACTGTAGGTGTGGGTTCAGGTATTTTTTTGAGCTCGATTAATAAACAGGCTGGGTATGGGCATACGCCAACCCTTACCCGAATCCCACCTGAACCCGTTTATAAATAAATAAACAATCAATAATATACGCATATAAGTTTCATGTATTAAAATAGTGGACCATTTAGATCAAACCTATCAACCAGCTATTTTGATATAGACATGTAGCCTGCCGGAGGTGCAAATGGTCTGTGGTACAAGTGCCATTGGGTTGTAGAATTTGTATACCAAAATCAGAAGTCTCATTGTTGAAATACATGGCAAATAATATCTCAAATTAAACTGAGTACATTGTGGAAATGACTGTCGAAGTAACAGTGCTAAAATCAAATTGGTTGAACAATCCTAACCTCCTATTCATAGATACATCTTTGTTGAAAATGGGACTATCGGATAATTTTTCCCTTTTAATTGTCCAAAAATTTTCAGCAATCTGATCAACTTATGATCAAGCAAGTTTACTTTTTGGTTCATTCTACATGTAATCTGGGGTCTGCAATTTGGACGGTTTACATTTTAATTACTTTCAGTGGTACACCAAGTATGCAATTTCATTGTGATAGTTTGTAGCTTTCAATCATGCGATGATTAAAAACAAAATGAAGAAGGTTTTTTTTTTTTTAAATCCAAAATAGCATGGCATCATACTGAATCTTTCTGAAGAAAAAACATGGTTTTCTGTTTCTGCTATAAAATTTTATCTCTTTGAGTTAATGATGGGCGTGTGTGTTTGTTTGTGTTAAAAAATCTCAAACCATAAATGGATACGCGATACCCTAATGGTTCCCCAACACCCTAGACTACAGGTATGGTTTCCCAGTTCAGGTCTGACATGAGTATGGGTGCAGTACCCACTAGTGGTGTGGGTATGGGCACCCCCATACTCGGCTCAAACCCGGCCCATTGACACCCCTAATCCCACAACCTTCATTAACCGAAGATTACAGGATGTAGGCCCAAGAAATTCCCCCTTAAAAAGGTTAAGCTTCAATGTGCAATACATAACCTTGCCCTTAACAGCTTGGAATACGTTCTCTGTGTTGTCAGATCTATTGTTAAAAGTCCTGTCATTATGTTGTTTCCATAAAAAGCACTCAGGTTCAACCCAACTTGCCTATAAAAAAGGATTGTACCACAAAAAGCAAGGAAAAATGTCAGAGAGATTTTTATTTCATTTTTCCTTTTGCCTTGAATTCCCTAGTTCCAAGCTTGAAACAAGTTGTTAATTGATCTTGACATTTAAAGGTTAACTTGTCCATTTGTCTGTTGGTTGTTTGCTAAAACTGAATCAATCTCAATGAGGCTAAAGAAATTGGACCAAATCCTCCAACCCACACATCCATGGATGAAAATGTGGCCCATGGATTCCTCTTCCTTCTAACACAAAATGCATTCTCTGGTTATATAAAGTGAGGATCTCATTGGTTGTGGCTGTTCGATAAAAAGCTTTGACATAGGAAGCATGCACCCCCCATACTTTGACCCAGGGAGGCTTGGAAGTCACCACTAGAAACATTTCCATTAGTAGGTTCTTTGAGAATAAACACCTTTGGTACACGGGGCCTCTACCCACATGTCCTCCTCAAATGGGAAGACATGCTCCTGATTAAGAAGGTTGAGGATGCTAACCACCAATTCATTTTCATGACCTAACGATTTCCGTGAAATCGCAAAGACCGCACATTTTGATTGCCAAATAATTCATTCCTTGATAAAGGTATTGTTTTTGGTAAGGGAGTATACCCTGGGACATGAGGGTGGAGTCCTCAATTATCTTCCTAAGAGCAAGTCCTTTTGCCATTTCTCATATTAGGTTTGCTCTCTGAAAACAAGTGGCCCAACCCTACTGAAAAACAGTTAAGCTACGACTTATGGCCGCATCGGCCATTATGTAGAGGAAACAAGCACCCCCATTATGCGATATAGGGGTGAATCTATTTGGTATGAAAAAAGGGGCTATATTGGCCCTGTATTGGCTGATACAGGTTGATACGATCTCTATTTGGCACACGATAAAACCATTATAGGCTGATACAACCATAAACGGTCCATTATGGAAGCTTTTATTTTCAATTTTTCTCTAGGAAGTTTATAAATTACTTTTAAACTAGATCTGGGCCTCTTTTGAGTTCCAAAACACAAAAATTGAGTGGGATTCGATGAACTGAAGTCGAGTGGACCATTTTGGGAAATATTGAGAAAGGTAAACCATCACCTTCTTCAGTTTTCCATCTTCTTTTGGTGTATTTATATGTAATGGGTCATAATAAACCAAATCATGCTTGATTTGTGTTCAATTATGTCCTATTTTGGTCAACCTTTTCAAGCTAGCACTCCCGGTTATA
Organism: Liriodendron chinense; assembly: GCA_003013855.2. Lineage (NCBI taxonomy): Eukaryota > Viridiplantae > Streptophyta > Magnoliopsida > Magnoliales > Magnoliaceae > Liriodendron > Liriodendron chinense. The sequence continues at coordinate 719,631 of ML058361.1, read as the reverse complement.
CAAGGTTTTTACAATTAGGTTTATGACGAAACCTAGGGCTGTATTGGCTACTTCTGCCCTCTCTTGTTGAGCAATATGTCAGCTGTTATCATTACGTAATACATTGGCTCAACCCCTCAGATTTATCATGGATTTCATGATGGCTTTCCAAATGAATGGCCCCTTCCTCGGATCACCACACCGGGAGATGGGCCTCTTCCCATCACCACCATATTTTTTAGCAAAGACTCTTCTCCACAGCACCTCGTCATTGAAACTAGATTAAGAATGAAACAAATTGGAGATCTACGTACCAGTTTGAATGTTCAAAATCACAAACAAGCGTAGGAAGATTCATTTAGTAAATAGAAGAAATAAGATTGTGAGCAAGCTGAATAGACCTCTATTCATGCACTAGAGATCACTGAAATCCCCTCTCCAACACTTCCACCATAAGAGAAATCATCAACTGTTTATTCAAAAATATCATTCTATGCCCTCTACATGTGCTTATGAAGCCATAATTTATAGATTTGCTTCCATATGAGAGCAAATGATAATAAGATCCCAAACACCTGGACTTTTTAAAATAATAAAGAGCAAATAAGGAAAGAGTCCAAATAATATAATTCTTTAAGATAAATGCATATAAGGAAACTACTCAAAATGAAATACCACCACATTTGATTAAGTGGGGCTCTCTCTGTCCTCTTCTTCTGTAAGCCACATGTGATTAAGTGGGGCTCTATCTGTCCTCTTCTTCTGCACACTTGTGGAACTTGCATATGTGGGATGGGTGTGATTGCATCAATTCCCCCTGGTTTGAAAGAACTCTACTTCGTCGAGTTTATCACAATATTGTCCTCATAAAGCTCTGGGTTGATGCACGTGAAATTTTAGATGAAATCCACGTGTTGCATGATCTCGGTTGACCCCTCCACTTAACTAGAAGTTCTCATACACACCTTGACATGCTAAAGCCATCTGAACGTCCAACACATCTTTGATGACTTCCTTGAATTGGCACAATACTTCATGTATTTGAATAGCTCGTTCTTTTTTGTTCTTGTCTTCGTGATGTCCAAGGAAAATTGTGAGGCCTTGCACATTGAAAAAATGTCTGGTATTCATTGTGAGTGGAACTTGATCTTGTATTCATCATCACCCCACTAGTTTAGAAAACGTTAAGGACCTGCCTTTCTAGAGAGGAGCTTGTTGGGGGTTCTTGTTGGAAACCTCTTTGGTTTGAGGTATACCATGACATCATCCCCTTGCTGAAATTGTGTAAAGCATAGCGAAATGTCTGCATGCCCCTCGTAATTTCATTAGTAAGGGTTAACTTTTGCTTGACATCTTCATGTATTTCCTTGATATGCTGCACGAAAGCCTTGATACCCTGGCTCGGTCTGGTCGCAATAGGAAGTGGAACTAAATCAATAGGCTCTCGAGGTTTAAGGCCAATCATAATTTCGAAAGGTGAGAGTCCCGTAGTGCAGTTAATGGAACTGTTATAGGAAAATTCGGCATGAAATAACATGAGATCCCATGGACCATTTCAATCACTAACCAAGCATTGAAGAAGATCCCCAAGACTCTGGTTGGCGACCTTGTTCTTTCCATCTGTATGTTGGACGATAAGTAGTGGAGAATTTTCAATTTAATTTCCATCTTGACCACAAAGTTCATCAAGGTAACTCATAAATTTAACATCTCAATCAAACACCATTGTCTTTGGAACCCCTTTGTTGATAACTCACCTCGAAGAAATCATTGGCTATATGTAGAGCTTTCAATGCCTTCGTATTAGGGACGAAATGAGCGATCCTGGAAAATCTATTGGTCACAATATAGAAAGAGTCATGGCCACGTTCGGTCTTAGGTAATCCCAAGACGAATCCACACTGATATCGTCTCATGGGGCAGTTGGCACTAGTAATGGTGTATAAATATCGGTGGTTTGCTTGCTATCCTTGCCTTACCGACACCCTTGACATTGCTGAACAATGATATCCTTGAAAAGAAAAGACACTGCCAAACAATGATTCCGACGTCTTTGTTCAAATCTGGTTAGCTAGTAGGAAGTGGTCCTCAACTAATCAAATATTGCTTGAATCTTTTCGAGATCCGTTTCAACTGCTTGTGCAAGCACAACAATCCTGGAAAAATTTGCTAGACTCATAAGGTGCGCTTCTTCATATTGATGAAGAGCTTTTCTTTTTGTAGTACTCTCTCATCACATGTTGAAGATACGTGATATGGTCCTTGGGCAAATGTCTATAGACAAGGTTGTTGTCCATCGCCAAAGGATGTGTGTCATAAGTTTGCAAGGCTGATCTGGAACAGTTTATGGGCAGATTGGAAGCTATTTTTCAGAAGGGGGTGGAGTTGGAACAGTGATAGGTGGTTCTGCACTTGAGGCTAGATGTTGGAACGCTTGTGTACTTGGTTTGATAGCAGCTAAAAACTGATTTGGACTGATTTCCAGCTGGTTTGGAAAGTTTCTACATTGCAGATTTGTGAGTAATTGGTGGACTATTTGAAGGCTAAAAGGGACAGGAGTTGGGGACTGTTTTGGGTAGCCTAAAAGCTGCTGTTTTGGGCAGGGACAGAATTTGGGGAGGAAGAAAGGGGGAAAATAGAAAAAGAAAAGATAAAAAGAACTCTTCCAAGAGCAGAACTTACTTTGGTGCCAAAATAATGCAGCTTGATCAAGTGAAACTAATTGCATATTACGTATCAGATTGAATGATCAAAATCACAAACAAGCATAGGAAGATCAACACAGGAGTGAGAGAAATAAGACTCCAAGTTCCACAGCCCCTCATCTGCTTGAAATGGCTAAAAACTCAATGGTTTAATTAAAAGGAGGACAAAATATAATGTAGTTACTGTTCACTAAAATGATATGATGTCCAACTGGGCATTTTGTAAGATAAATTTTCAATTGTATTTTGTGTAGATAAAAAAAGGTATTGCTGATATTAGATTGCCATAGCTTTTATTTAATAGGACCTTCCTCAATCTTGTAAGTTCATTATGCATGTGTTCACCTGCACTACTCACACAGAGACATTAAATGCCTCATCTAAGTCCTTGTATTGTTTTCATTGGTAGTATTGGGATGAATAAGTAAAGATTGCTGACCAAGGGGTACCCTAGAATGACCATTTTCGATATTTGGGTCAATGATTCGGGGGATTGAAAAGGATGTTGATCATAGAATTAGAGCTGGGCGGCTGAAGTTGAGATCACTGTTTAAAATATCGGTAGCGCGCTATGTATCGCATCCTTGGGATACACATACATATCGGTTATCACACGAGATATATCGTTTGTATCTGGTAATATATTGCACTTATTAGGAAACATTGGGAAAATGGTTGAATTTTTTAATGAAACTTTAGGGATTGTTAAAAAAGACCTTAATACACACTTTTTAAGTCATAAGATCTAAAAAAAAAGGTGCACAGAATAGGTTTCCTTTGTATAGGGTCCTAATCTATGCGCTATCTGACTGAACTAATGCAACTATATTTAAGTTGAATGCATAACATTTATAAATGTATCAAGACGTATGAAAACACATTACCAATCTACTTAAAGTGGGCCAATGGAAGTTTTTAATGGTGGGCGTTTAATCACACTACTGTTTCTTGTGGTGTGGTCCACTTGAGATTTGGATCTGCTTAATTTTTCGGACCACGGCCTAAAATGGGCTGGAAAAATGGATGTATTAAAAGGTTGGATTGCAAATAAACGATATGAAAACCTTAGGATGGACCCTTTGGAATTTTTAATGGCGAGACACTCAATCACCGTTGTTTCACGTGGTGTGGTCCACCTGAGATTTGGATCTACATAATTTTTGGGACCTCATCCTAAAATGGGTTGGAAAAATGGATGGACGGTGTGAATATAACCAAATCATCAAGGTGGGCGTATGGTAAGGGTAATACCCTGCTACAGATGGCTAACAATAAATTTTTAATGGTGAGCGTTCAATCCCCATTCTATGGTCCACTTGATCTTTGGATTTGCCTCATTTTTGGATTCGTATCCTAAAATGATCTTCCAAAATGGATGGGCGAAGTGGGTAAAACCCATACATCAAGGTGGGCTCTGCAGAGCTCTGCCTAGACGAATAATCCAAGCAGGGGCAGGACGCAATCCGCTTTTGGGCCTAGAGTCCCAGTTCTCGCTGCACTCATAACCAACGATGTGAGTGGGATCTTGACTGTGGCCTTCACCATCATATGTGTGTTCTATCCACATCGTGCGTCCATTTGGAGAGATCATTTTAGGGCATGAGCCAAAGAATGAGGCCGATCCAAAGCTCAAGTGGATCCTATCACAGAAAGAAGCGGGGGACATCGATGATCACTGTTGAAACCTGTAACCATTTTTGGGTGCCCAACATGATGTCTATTTGAGATCCAACCTGTTCATAAGTTCAAACAGATGTTGGCGAAGGGAAAGCACAAATATTAGCTTGATCGAAAACTTCTATGGCCCCCACGAGCTTTTTAATGGTAAGCGTTCAATCCCAACCGTTTTGTGTGGTGGGGTCCATTTGAGATTTGGATTTGCCTCATTCTATGTCTCATGACCTAAAATAATCTCTCCAAATGGATGGACATAATGGATTTACAATGCATACATTAAAGTGGGCCCCATCGCAAGGGACGCATTGTCTTGAGTCGAGCCGTGTCGCACTAAAGCCACTCTCTCGTGACTTAAGGGGTGTAGATTAGGTGTTACCTGGCTAAGAGCTTAGTGGGTGTTACCCTTACTATAGGGCCCACCTTGATGATATGTTGTATATCCACTCCATCCATTCGTTTTGCCATCCCATTCTAGAATGTTGTCCCAAACATTAAGCACATCCAAATCTCAGGTGGACCACACCACATGAAACAGTGATGATGAGCGCTCACCATTAAAAACATCCAAAGGCCCAATGTAAGCAGATCCGTAATGTTTATTTGTCATCCAACCCGTTGATAAGGTCAATCAAAACCGGATGAAGGGAATATACAAATATTAGGATAACCCAAAACCTTTTTGGCCTACAAAATGCTTTTAACGGTCATTCACTACGTTTTCCAGTGGCGTGGTCCACCCGAGATTTGTATGTGCTTAAGTTTTGTCATAACGACCTTAAATGATATAAAAAAAAGGGATGGATGGCGTGGATATGAAAAAAATCATCAAGATGGGCCCCACACGGTAAGGTTAACACCCACTAAGATCTCACCCGCATAACAACTAATCCACTCCCAAGTTAAAACAGAGAGAGAGAGAGAGAGACAGAGAGTTCGAGAGCCAAACGACTCTCCTCCGTTACAGACCGCCACACGTCCACAAACCTACCCAAATTGTCGTCGAAAATTCCAATTGCCAATTCACAAAAATCTCTCCGAAATCTTTTTTTTTTTTTTTTTTTTGCAAATCCCAACTCAAATCCCTTGATCCTCGGAGGAAATGCAGTTTCCTTACAAAATAATTATCTTTGAAAAGAAAAAAATAGGAGTTTAGGGTTTTCTTACATGATCCGGGGATGTCGACGTGGCCCAGGAAATCCAGTCGAAAGCTACCTCAGGTAGATCACAATGGTAAGCGAATTTTTTTTTCTCTCTATATATATTTTGTAATTTCTGAATGAAAAGGGATATTTTTTTTATAAAAATTTCTGGATGAGATGTAGCCTGATGTAGACGCGATATTGCGTTAGATCGTCGATATTGCATGATATGTTGCGATGGCTTGCGATATATTGCACGATACATAGGATTATGGGATTTAAAAAAATAATTTCCGAAGGTCTTCTGAGCGGTCTGGTATCGCTGGCCTGCAATAATGATAATATTGGCTGATAGTATCGATATTACAAACACTGGTTGAGATGTGCCTCTGTAGTTTTATGTGGCCGCTGCATACCAATGAAACTGAAGGGGGAATTTTATAGGAACGTACACGTGTGGGTGTGATTGCATCACTTGTGCTCCTTTCCAAACCCCCATTGATGCTTAGCAAGGAGCATCTAGTTTCCTTCTTTGATTTTACCAATTCCTAGTTGCTATTTTTTTTTTTGGTGACGTCAGGGTGTCCCCGCCCCATTTTGAGGTGAGACTATGCATGCAATCACCCGCAAACCACGCACATTATGTAATCTCAGGGAGGGGAATCAAACTCTTGTATGTGGGGAGCACACCCACGATGCTTACCAATTCCTAGTTGCCATCTACCTTTGATTTTTGTTAATCTTCTCGCCCAATGAAATGGGGTTTGCGAGCTTTGTTACCACCTTCCCATAAGAAATCTCTTTGAATTTTATTGAGCTTATTTACCACTTTTGCCATGATTTTAAAAAACCTATAGGTAGTGGGCCCCTAGTAGAAGGTAAGAACTCTTTAAGAAGCAAATATTTCCTAGACTCTCGATGATTGGCTTATTCGAAGTATCCCTGATATTATCAAAATATCCTGGATATTATCTGTTTCTCCAGCTCGACGATAACGATAACGATAACACTGGTAGTATTAGATATTTCAGGCATCGATGATGTATCTATATTTTCGACTATGTAAATTCCAGGGGTCGCTTGTATCGCTAGTGTATCGACTATATTAATATCGCCAATGTACTAGTATCGCCAAAAAATTGTCTATTAAAAAAATTTCCATTTCATTTTTTTAATGGGTGCATGGTTGTATGCAATGTTCAATTTGTCAACGATAGTATCGATAATATCGCAATATTATCCTTATTTCTAGCGATATTGGGACCACAATCTTTCGTTTCCTTTCAAGTTGTCGATGATTTCTCGTCGAAATATCGTGTGTTGCCGATATTTTGAAATATTGATGGATGTTTGGATGGATAGATGGGATGGTTGGATGGATGGATGGGATGGTCAGACTGATTTCTAACGACAACACATGCATTTAGGTCCCCATTAAATGGAAACTTACTATGTATGCATTCTTTTTGCAAATTTTTGATTCTTAAACATGCAAATATGCATATATTTAAGCATCTCCTAAAGTTTCACTGAAAAATTCTCCCGTTTCCCCCATGTTACCCCAATGTTTTCCCGCATTTCCAGTTATCGGCGATATTGATATTGTTTCCGTATCCTCGGCCAACGTAACTTGTGGTGATATTGATACTTCGAACACTTCCACATGGATGAAGTTCTTCGGTTGGCCTTGAAAGGTATCCTTGACAGTTCATAAAGAGCGATTTAACCTACAACTAAAAATAGAAGCAAGGAAATCCGCCTTGTTCTGATCAATACCAACTTCTATAGTGCTTTTGCTAAAATTGATTCAGCTCTACTTATGAAGGGGAGGCTTTGCGTGTGATAATTGTATCACCTGCTACCTTTTGGGATGTATTGGAGTTGTAACTTGTCATTCAAGGAGTTGATTGATGGGTGGTCTCCTGGTCCACTTCAGCCAAGACAGAACATTATTGGAGGATGATCATGTGGTGTCTCGTGGGGAGGGCTTTTTTAGGGGTGATGAAGAGGATGATAAGGTTAGGTGGGTGCCTCCTAATTCTGATTTTGTAAAGCTTAATTTCTGTGGGTGTACCTTGGGAAACCAGGGCCCTTAAGACTTGTTGCCTGTCGATGTTTTGAGAAATGATAAAGGGGTGGCGGCGGTGGGGTTTTTTTGAGCCTTTTGGGGAGTTTGTTCATATAGAGGCTGGCAAACTTGGGACTTCGACCCGGCCTGGTCCAACCAATAAAATTTGACTTGGATGAGTCAACACTTTGACGTTGGCAAGTCATGTTTTGTAGGATGTGGGGCCCAATATTCCTTATTTAGTGATCTGTAGCAATGATGTGATTTGGTCATGGCTATCCATATCTGAGTTGCATGATCCTTCTAACTAGGTGTCGCTCCCCCTCTCTGCTGCTTTGAATCCCCATTTCGGACTCTCGCTTTTGCCCTCGCCTTTACTTATTATACCATTTGACATTTCGAAAGAGACACCTCCCTGTTTCTGTACCCGAATTTGTTGCTGCCTCTTTTTGCACTTCTTGCAACTATAATCCATACCATTCATATGATGGGCCTCATATGGCATTTGTTGTGTTGAAGAGTCACCGCCATTTTAAATATGGTGGTGAAGTATCCCACGAGTCAAACCCACAACTAAGTTCCTGCCATATGACGGCCATTACAATTAACGCTCCCTTTTCTAGGAGCTACTTGATACTCTAGCAGAATATGATGGTTGGTACTCAGGTGGTTAGAGTTTGTGCATGTGCTATACACGACTGAAAGTAAACTGTGCAAATGGGACCTAATAGCAAGTCTGGTTTGATTTACAGTCAATACAAACCATGCACCACTATTTGGACGATTTGATTCGAGTTATTTGTGCGCCATGTGCACAATTTCTTAGTGCGTGCATATCATCCATCTCACTTTGCCAGAGCACCAGATTGTCTCTCCTTTTTTTGGGCTTTGGCATTTCCCTGTGAATGTGAACCTTCTAGAGAAAGGGAGGGAGCCAAAGAGTTTCTCTTAACGTGTTAAGACAAAGGACTGTCATTTCATACTCTGGCTGATTGTGATGCTTGATGCATGAGCACTTAGTAATGGTACTCGTGTCATGTATTGACTCAAACAAACTGACTAAACCAATACACTTGCACTCCAAAAATCAGATTGTCTAAGAAAATCCTAATCTTGGGTCTGTGGACTGGTAAATGAGATCTCTGATATTTAGCCCCAAATCCTGCAACAAACAATCCAAATCAGCACGTGCTAGGCCCTATGGTGGGCTGTGGAACTACATCATTCCCCTTCGGGCTGGGAAAGAACTAGACTCCGGTTAGAGGCTTGAGGAAGGAATCCAATCTTTTCAATTTGTTGCCCGTTATCCTTGTGCATTCAAAGTAGGACTTGTTCTTCCGTTTCACCAAGTATTACTTACATTGGCCTCATTGAGTGTCGGTAGTTTTCATATGCAACACTTGTTCAACTTCTTCCTTCTGTTTCTTTGGGAGCTGTTTATCCATTTCAGCAATGACTTCATCTTGCACGTCAGACACCTTGCCGTGGTACTTGAACAAATTTTCCACATTGAAAGTTGGCGAGATATCTAAGTCATATGATATCCTCATTTTTGGGCATTGTCACTCTAACTTCCTCTTGACTTGGCATGGACTGATTTTCTTAGACTTGAGCCTGTTATAAGTTTTCCTTGGAAACCTTTCTTTGGGAGAAAAACTATAACCAAGTCATCTTATTTATATATCTTCTCGTGGGGATAAACTTGTTTGTTGAAAATGATCATTGAGTATTTTTATTTTAACCATCCAACAAATGTCCACTAATTTGATGAGCAGATAATCAAATAAGCACGAGTTTTGGTTCATGGTACATCTAAATTGATATCTATAATTTGGATGGTTAGTTTGAATTATTTAGTTTCAAATTTTGGGTAATCTCTATGTGTTGTTGTATCATCCGCCACACTATGTTAGGGTATCAAAGTTCTCTAAGAGGTCAAACGCCTATTACCATTTTAAGAAGAGCCTAAAATAGGCTCGAGATACATTGTGAATTTGCAATTGTTTTAGCATTGTCACTCACCTGAGTTATGAATTAACTTGTTTGACTTGGCCGGGTCATGTTTCTAAAACAAGCCATCCAAGTCCTCATGAGTTGGCAGGATTTATCACTTGGACGAGTCACCGAGTCACTCGAAAACTCGGTCAGATTGGGTCTTATTTGATTTTGACCTCCATCAAGTCAACGCTTATTTTGACTTGGTGGGCTTAAAAAACGAGTGGACTCGGGAAAGTTGTGGCAAGTCGGTCAACCTTGTTTCATATGTGGCAGATATTCTTGCCATGAAGAAGGGTTGTGCATTTTTTGCCTCAGTGGGTTGTGGATGATTTGACAATGCTATTGGAGGTTTGTGGGATGTATTCTTGAGTTTGTATCTTCTTCTTTTTCTTCTTTTTTTTGGGAGCTTCTTGTTCCATTTTTCGGAGGGGTGCCAACAAGGTTGCCAATTGGCTAATTAAAGAGCGTTTTGCGAGAGGGTCACTTGAAATTGGTCCTTCGATGTATTTGTAATGTTGCTTCTTTTTGTTGCTATATAAGATTTTAGTTGCCCCCCCTTTAGTTGCCCCCCCCCCCCCCCCCCCCCCCAAAAAAAAAAAAAAAAGGAAGAAGATAAGGGTGCTGGAGTGGGGAAGCATTTATTTAGAATGTTGACAAATGTAAAAGCCTAGGAAGTGGGAGCCGGAGCATGAGTCTGCATGTGCGAAGTTTCAAGTAGGAGTAGTGCCTCCAGAATAATCAAGAGATTTGTATTTCTTGATGAAAATTAATAAATGAATGGAAATTTATTTGTATTTATAGGATCCATGGCTATATCTAGGAAGATTCTAGAATGCCTAAGAGGATTCTAGAAATCTAGAATACTATCTTTAAAATGCCATGTCCAATCTAGAAGACTCTCTTTAAAATGCCATGTCCGTATTTATGAAGAGATTTTAGAACTTTGGGTAATTGCATATTTACAAGAAGTCTATGTCTATGTTTAGGAATAGGATTCATGCATCGAACCCCTTTTAGTTGGGATATGGCTTTGATGGTGATGATTTTTAGGAAGATCGTGCAGAATTTGATGTTCATATTTAGGAAGACTTTCAGAATTTTGAGAAACTACATATTTACAAGAATGCCATCATAGTGGTACAAATCATCCGTTAACAATCCCCTTTTAGTTGAACTTTTCTCCCTTAGGATAGGCAACTTGCCTGTCAGACACTAAAAACAGTACTTCGACAAGGTTTGTGAAGATTTCAGAGGGATTATGACATGAAGTGACAAAAAAGAACCTTCACATCACCCATGAAAACTTTCCTTGAATTTAGTCAACTTCCATATACTTTGCGCATGCATGAAAACACTGGATTGGAAGCCATAAAAGTATTACTGGTATGGGTTAATGTTGCCAAAATCGTTGTTGTATTGCAAATTGTAGTAGGGGGTGAATCGTATCAAATCTCACTAATTGTATCATAAATTGTAAGATTTTAAAAAAAAAAAAAAATAAAAAATCTGAAAAATATAAAAACTCAACAATCATACATTCCCATCAATATGCATAAAGTAATAATGGCAATTGCAACCTTGGATACGATATGCATATTGTGATCATAGATTTCGAAGTCCTACGATTTACGATTTGCAGTTTAAGATTTATTATTTAAGTCGAATATTCGACAAAGTGATATGTAGATGCATGTAATGTCAAATCATAAGCAAAATGAATGATATGTCAAATGCTGACCATCATTACACAATGCATATAAGTCAACATGATCGCAACCCTCTATAAAAACATTCCACATACGCCGATGACCAATTTAGTGTCTCGACCAGTTACGTAAAAATCATAAGGAAAAGCTTCACAATTTAAGGTTGAAGAGACGATCCGTTGTTTAATCTTTTATAAAGAATATAAGAAATAAGTGACCTGTTGCAAAAGATTCTTAAAGCCCCACCAATTTGATGAAAGCTAAATAAAATTTAAAAAAGAAGTGAACAAGTAAAGTTGGAACCGTAATCATAGGATTTAAATGATAGAATTGTAGGATTCATCTAAAAAGGGATCCAAGGCGGGATTCAAACCGTTTTGCCTATGATTCGACTTAAATCGCAAATTGTGAGTTGTGAGATCTTGACCTCTATGCTAGTATTATAGCAAATAGAGTGCTCAGTTTAGAAAGTGAGATGCCTAAGCGGAAAACACACCAAGTAGTGATTGACAACAACTAAGGAAGCTAACGATCAGTATTAAGCACTATCACTAAGCAGGAAATTTTGGGTTGTTTTAAGCACACCAAGAGATTAGGTCTAAGATAGATAATATCCAGTGGTGGAATTAGATTTACCATACGCAATGTCTGCAAAAATAGAATCATGGTGAATGTAGCATCCATGACTGACAATGCCCTTCAACTAGTGAAGAATTCTGTCAACATCCATAAGTTGTCTTACTACAGGAGCATGCATGAATTGGTGGTATGCTTTACTGACGTCATAGGTTGAATAAGATTTAGGTTGATGTAGTAGAAGTTGAAAGCATCGAACCAGGATTGAATGTTTCTATTGGCAACAAAATATTTACTAAAAGCCCCAAGTGGGAAATAGGAGGGAAGATTGATCAAGGCAATGGATGTGTATTATATGCATAACCCAAGGAATTGACAGTATAGTTGGACTCAGAAGGATATGAAAATCTATGGACCCCCATCCCTAACCAAGGAATTGACAGTACAATTGGACTCACAAGGATATGAAAATATACAAACCTCCATAGAGTGGAAAATCATTCACACTCCATTTAAAATACAAGGCAACTTTTGGGCATTTTCCAGAGCCCCAAGCAAACGCTTTATGGGAGTCCCCCTCCATGGTCAAAAGCCTAGCCACTAGGAAAAAAAAAACCTCTACCCTAACTCTGATGGCTACAACCTCCATCTGGTTTGAGGATCCAATCTCATTCCCACTGGTTTGAGAAAGAGAATTTGATGGAACCATATTCTTCCTTACTCTTATTAATGTTAAGCTTCCACCATCCTGGATGGGGAGGATTTCAAGCCTTCGATGGTTATCAACGCCACCTCCAATAACGAAGAAGATCGGATATGGAGACGTTGGAAAAGTCTCTCGAGGAACTTACCTAATTTACAAATGCTCTTTTGATTATATTGATTGGCAATGGAATAAGGCCTTGGTAACCAATTAGCAAGGGTGGAGTCTCAAGCTGGGGTCTTTCCGAAAACACACCCATTCCTCATTTCGTAGCCTTTAAATAAGATTCTAATCAACCCCTTTGGATCATCACTAAACTTTGAAATAACTTTCCGGACGAATGTTCCATTTCCCGTTCTTACTAGCCCTGGATCCTGATCCCTCTCCTTGGAACAACATTCGCAAGCTACAATTTCTCGAAAGCGCCTCTTGCTCCTCCCCCTTCAGATTTAGGCTTTTAAACGTCTTCTCATCTCAGGAGGTGGTATAACAACCTCAAAACCACCAAACCTCCAAATGAAAAAGAAGCAGAAGAAGAAAAAAAGTCTCTTTTCTGTTTCGTAAGCTTATTCCCTACTTTAGCTAGGATGTTAAAAGGGAGAGGTAATCCATAGGGAGAATAGAGTGTTGATTTGTTGAGAATTATGTGATCTCTGAAGGAAAGAGATGGCCTTCTCCATGTGGCTAGCTTTTCCTCAAATTGCCCGATCACCATATCCCATGTTGGTGATAAACTCCGAGTAGCCCAAGTGGAAGACTTAGATAATTCATTAGGACCAAAAGCACGCTCTACAATGGACAACCCAATCAATATGTAAGCTCATTCACCTCCGACCAACTAGTACCCACACCTGCTATGGCACTCTTGATGCCACTTCAAAACATCTTAAATAACTTTTATGCAATTACTAAGGCGCGGCCTTGCAATACAATGGAGGTAGGAAATGACAATGTCTTGGATGCAACTTAAATTTAGAAAGCCCCTATTACATGCTGCATCCACGAGCTTGTTTAAACTTTCTGCCATGATAGAGAACAAAAAGGGTGAGAGCTTCTCTTTTGAAAAAGATTTTTGGTGATCCATTGATTAGAATAGAGCAATGTGCTGATGTGATGCAGGCTTCTATACACTTTCTCCACCTAAAGTTGAATCCCATCCTATTGAAAAGATGGGAAGGACCACACGTACGCTATCATATGCCTCTCCCTTGTCCTTTTTACATACAATCTCTGGCTCCTTGCTTCAAGTTCTTTAATGTATGCATTCATTGGCTATGGCAATCCTGTCCAAGATTGCGAGGTGATCAAATCGATATGGTGGGGGGACAACAAAGCGAATGGGTAGTGGCAGATGCGGTAGGATCAGCTGGTGGTATTCTCATAGTTTGGAATTGGGCGATATGGTCTAAAGAAGACAGCTGTATAGCTGATTTTTCGGTGTAAATATGTTTTAAGGACATATCATCAGGTATAGGTGATTTTTCAATGTAAATCATCAGGTGTAGGTATTTTTCACTGTAAATATGTTTTAAGGACATATCATTGGGTTTCAGATGGGTTTTCTCGGCGGTGTATGGGCTGTGTAAACCAAATCTTCGAGACAATTTCTGGTTGGATTGGACAGAAGTAGAAGTAGATGGGATCTATTATGGTGTGTGGGTGGGGATTTCAATGCAATAAGATTTCTTCATGAAAAATCAAATGGGGAACGGATCACTAAAAGCATGAAAAATTTCTCAGATTGGATCTTTAGAAGTCAAGTTCACCAGGACAAATGGGCAAGTCAAGCCGATCAAATGCAAATTAGATAGGTTTTCTTAATCTCATTGGAGTGGGCTGAAAATTTCCATTGATCAATGAAAGAGGGCTTCCTAGGCCCATTTTGGATCATTGTTCGGTGCTGTTGGAATTGGATGAGGAAGATTGGGGTCCACGTCTTTTTAGATTTGAGCTTGCTTGGCTAGAGATTGAAGGTTTTGTGGAGAAGGTTGTGGACTGGTGGTCGTCTTTTTCAGTTCAAGGGGGCACATGTTTCACCTTGTTTAAGAAACTAAAGAATCTGAACAAGGAAATATGTAGGTGGAAAAAAAGATTTATTGCAGGCTAGGGAGGAGGAGGCCTCTAATATCCTTCAACAGATACATCATCTAGATTCCAAAGAGGACGTGGCGGAATTATCAAAAGAGGAGAAACTGTGGTGCGAGGTATATCAGTCTAAGTACAATGCTCGATTAAGGGAAGAAGGAATCAAATGGCGACAAAGATCGAAGGCACCATGGTTGAAAGAGGGCGATAAAAATACAAAATTCTTTCATGCCACTGCAAGTGCTAGAGTGAGGGTAAACAAGATCAAGTCAATTGTGGTGGAAGGTGAAAGATTAGAGGGTAAGGATAAGATATGTGCATCTATAGTCAATTTTTTTAAAAAAATTGCTGTCCAAAGATTCGTGGAATAGGCTGGGGCTTGACAATTTGCAGTTCGATTCTCTCTCCTGAAGTGGCGGAAGGTCTTGAAAAGGAATTTATGGAGGAAGAAATCAAAATTCAAGAAGGTAGTTTTAAAATTAGGTAGTGATAAAGCATCGGGGTCGGATGGTTTTCTGATGATCTTTTTTTCCCCAAACATTTTGGGAGGAGGTCAGAGAGGATGTGTTAGACTTTATGAATGAATTTTATGATCAAGGAACAATTGCGACAGTGATAGGGGCCACGTTGATAGCTATAATCCCGAAAAAGGATGGTGCGGAATGCCTCAGAGATTATCGTCCAATTAGTTTGTTAGGTAGCCCCTATAAGATTTAGCTAAAGTTTTGGTAGTTAGATTCTGTGGAATACTGGGGGAATATTGGTCTTTAAGGGGCTTTTGTGGACGGCAGGCAGATAGTTGATGTTTCCTTGTTGGCTAACGAATGTATCGATTCATGTAATTGAAGAGGAGACAAAGGCATAGTTGTCAAGTTAGATATCGAAAATGCATATGATCACATGGATTGGGCTTTCCTGGACTACATGTTGAGCAAATTGGGCTGCGGGGTCAAATGGAGGTCGTGGATGAGGAAGTGTGTGAGTTCGGCTAAATTCTCAATCTTGGTCACTGGGTCTCTGAATGGTTTATTTTCAGCTTCTAGGGGTCTTCGCCAAGGCGATCCTTTGTCTCCTTATTTGTGGTAGTCATGGAAGCTTTTAGTAGATTGCTTGAGAGGGGTGTAGAGATTGGGTTGGTGGAAGGCCTTTGTGGTGGATAATTCTGACTTTCAGATTTTGCATCTCTAGTATGCAGATGATATGTTGCTTTTTTGTACGGTAGATGAGTGGCAAGTGCACAATCACAATCTTCATTCCATTTTAGTTTGTTTCGTGGTGGTGTTGGGTTTAAAGGTGAATATCATGAAAAGCGAGATTCTAGGCGTTGGGCTATTTAAAGGAGAAATACAAAACTTTGCATTGATCATTGGGTGCAAGGAGGGCTCTTTTTCGACTACTTATCTTGGGCTTCCTTTGTATATTTGAAGACCGACAAAGGTCATGTGGGACAAAGTGATTGAAAGATGTGAACGGAAAATGTCCAATTGGAAATCCCGGTGCCTATCCATAGGTGGGAGAATTACTATGATCAAAGGGCCAATGTCGAATCTTTCGGTTTACTATATATCTTTTTTTAAATGCCCCAAATCGGTGCTCAAATGAAGGAGAAGTTAAGGCGAGACTTTATGTGGAATGATACAGGAGAGAAGCATAAATATCATATTTTGAAATGGGAATTGGTGTGCAAACTGTTTGTCCAAGGAGGAGGAGGCTTTAGGATCTTAGAGAAGATGAACCTTGTGCTATTAGGGAAATGGGTTTGTAGGTTTGCGGTAGAGGCGGATGCTAGGCAGAGGGAGGTGATATTGAGGAAATACGGAGTGGATGAAAGGGAGTGGTGGACCAAATCATCATCGCTCTATCGTGCCTCTTACTTGTGGAAGACAGTGGCGTTTCTAAAGAATTGGGTATGGGAAGGGACAAGTTTTCAGTTGGGGGTTGGGAAAAAATATTAGATTTTGGGAGGACAAATGGCTGGGGGATTCCAAACTATGTGAAGAGTTCCCTAGTCTAGCTCGGATATCAATGGAGGAAGGTTTAAGGGTGGCTTCAAGAAGAATCTCTGTCAATAGCAAACACGGACCCGCTTTGTTGGTTTAAAGAAAAATCGGGCATCTTCTCGGTGAAATCTTTCTATAGGATGCTAAGCGGTGACTTTATAGGCAAAGGACCTGTCTGACAAGGTTTGTATGGGAATATCGTGTGCTGTTAAAAGGTGGCGGCTTTTGCTTGGGTAATGGGGTGTAATAAGGTACTCACACTTGACAACCTTTGGTGAGAAAGGAACGATCATTGTTTCAGGAATAGAAAAGGGTAAGTTGTAATCGTTTTTAATAGGGCCAAATCCCTGGTTTTGGAATGGGCTGTTGCTTCAAATGTCGCAAGCCATTTTTTTCAATTTCTTGGCGGCTGCTGTAATTGTGCTGTATATTTGTATTTTCACTTTTGGTTTCGAATAATAATGTCAATGTTCAAAAAAAATAAAAAAATGCTGCCCAAGTTATGTCCATCCCTCACAAGTGCACTTGGAAATGGGGAAATGGTAAAGCGCATAACTGATTTGAGTCCTATTGCAAGCAGTTTTTGCCAAAATTTTGTATAACCTATCCACCAGGCTTATTGAAAAGTTGGAAATTCCTGTTGCACCTTCCTTCTTGGATATGAGCATAATGAATGTAGAATTGGCCCCTTAACGAATAGAACCCTGTCATAGAAGTCATGAAAGTCCAATATTAAGTCATCTTTAATCACTTCTGAACACTTCTGGTAAAAGGATGTTGTCATAAGTCGTAACCATCAGGCCCTTGTGGGTGCCTTCTTACCTTCCATACTGAGCAATGCTTCTTTTTATCTCCTCTGCCTACGTTCCATTTTTCAATATAAATTGTTTCAGAGGTTATCCATAGATGGTCTCTTGAAGTTTCAATTCGTGTCAAATGATCGAAAAACTCCACGAGTATTCAATTTCAGTCTCCTCTTCAATGAATCTATTGTTCATCCAAAACCTAGAGATAGAGTTAATCCTCCTTGCATTACCATCCTGATGGAAAATTGCAGTATTCTTGTCTGTCTTCATATTCCTTAAGCAATATTGCTCTTGATTTTTTCTGTCACATCACTTTGCTTCTGAGTATGTTGCCAAAACTGGGCCTCTCGCGCGTTCATGCAGATCAGAACATGAAGAATACTGTCAACACCCTTGATTGGAGGGATTTTGCTGTAAGAGCTTCAAAACATAGAAACTAAGGGATCAAAATTCTCAGCAGAGAAGCCCATAGACTAAAATCCTCGCTAAATTATGACGGTGTGGTCTCTCTAAGAAAGACCACTTGAAAGTAGAGCAGCTCTGTTAGGGAAGAGGCCAAAGAAGATCCTATCATGGAATATTATGAGGGGTTTGGGTTGCCCATACCAGGCAAGGGTGGTGTTGCGGCTGAGTAGGAAAAGAAAGTTGATATTCTTCTTATTCAAGATTCTAAACTTCAGTTGGTGGATGATTCTATAATTAGGTAGATCTGGGGCGGCAGAAACTTCAACTAGGCAGCAAAGCAAGCTTTAGGCACAGCGGGCAGTCTAATCACAGTTTGGGACAGCACAAAATTTCAGGCTATTGGTCAGTGGATGGGTAATTTCTCAATATCAGTGTGCTTGGCTAACCTTTCCAACAGTAGGGAAAGGTTCATTTAAACATCTATGGACCCACAGTCAAGTTGCACAAAGATTTGCTATGGCACGAGCTGGACAACATCAAGGTGCAGTGGCAAATCCTGTGGTTCCGGGGAGGTGATTTCAAGGCAATCAGGCTTGCTTTTGATAAAAAGGGCAACTACAGAATTTTGAAAGGTATGAAATCTTTTGATGATTTTGTGGCTTTCAACGAGATTGCTGATCTTCCTTTGAAAGAGGGCCTTTCACCTGGTCTGACCATTATTTCATCCTGTCACGAGCAGATTGGATTGCTTCTTGGTGAACGGGGAGTGGTGAAGATGTATCCTAGTTCAAAGCAGACCATCCTTCCTAAACCATTGTTGGACCACAACCCAACATTGTTGGTAGTGACTATCAATACTGGTGATCAAGGCCATTTAAATTCGGAAACAAATGGCTTTGGTTTCTTGGATTCTTTAAAATGGTGAAGGAATATGGTTGGAATCAAATGTCCATGGGTGGGCTGGTTTCATAAGTTGCTGAGCAATAAAGCAGATCTTAAAGTATGGGCCAACGAGTTGAGTTGTTTGGAGTCTTGGAATTCATCTTGTGTTGTATCGAAGAAATCGATGAAGTGGATGTGGGTAGTGGCATCGGGATCGATGAGATAATAGATAGAGAGGAGCTCAAAAGGGAATGGAAAATTTCAATTAGACTGGAGGAGATTTTGCATGGAGGCAACGGTCCCCCCCCTCTTAGTCCCATAATTGCCTGAATATTTTCTCCCATAACCCTCCATAATGAGGACATCAGGCCCTACAAAGTTTATTAGCGTAGGAGGCGAGCGTCCCTATGGCTAGATGATGGGTTTGGAGTGTTCGTGACGACATGAGGAGTATTGAAGACCTTACACATGTGGTTTGGAACTCTTGAGAAGACCCCACAATGGGAAGACGTGTAGGAAGAACCAAGGAAAAGACATGGAGCAAAAGGAGTACATAAAACTGAAGATTGGAGCAAAACAGTGGAGCTCAGATTGATTTGTCGATATATCGACAACCATCTGTCGATCAATCGCAACTCAGACGGACTTTTTTTTTAGAAACTTTGAGAGACGTTTTTCTTTAGTAATAGGGGTAGTTTAGTCATTTTTAGTTACGAATTTTATAAAGAGGGGTTAAACCCTAATCCTATCATTATGCTATTGATTTTGATAAAAGAAGAAAAAGCTTTGGTGGCTTATCTCCCTCTTCCTCTTGGTGAATCTCTTCTCATCTCCTCTCTTCTTTCTTCTTTCTTCTTCTTTCTTCCAATCTCTCCCTTCTAGAGCTATTCTTACTTCTTCTTGCTTTCTTCTAATCTTCATTTTGTCACTTTTCCATCATTCGAAATCTGAAATTTTGAATCAACAATCTTTTTTTTTTTTTTTTTCCTTCAGATTTTAGAATTCCCTAATCTAGAAATCTCTTGATTTCCTGGACTAGTGAATCCCTTCTAGTGTTTTGATGAAACCATGCAAGGTCGGGAGGTTCCATCCCTTGTCGGATCTAAACCACGCATGATTTGAATCCCATATTGCGTGATTGTGATGACGGCCCATATATTACATGTGTCTCTTGTGTTTTTCTTGATTATGATGATGAATGGTGAATGTTTACTTAATTTGCTTATATTATTCCGCTGAATCTATATGTTTTCTCATGCATGCATGATAGATTAGGCTGTCCCACGTCAAATTTGGTATCAGAGCTTAGGATCTTTCCATGGTTTGTCATAGATTGAGTTACTCAGAGTCCTAGGATTGCATGTTTTTGGTTTGTTTAAGTCTAGATTGATCTGAATATTTTCAGATTTGCATCTAACTCAAATTTCGAATCTGAATTTTCAGATTTGTGGTCTTTGCGTGATCTAAATCTGAAATTTCCCGATTTTTGTGCTTATTTCTGAATTTTCAAATTTGCGTCTATTAGAGACGCAAATCTAAATTTTTCAAGTTCATATTGAGCTCATAGTTTTAGATTTTGATTTTTAGAAATTGTGCCTATTGTTGGGTATAATATGGAATTACAGTTTTGCATATTCAAATCTGAATTTTTAGATTCATTTTCGAGTTAGTGTTAAATCTGAATTTTTCAAGTCTCATGCATCATCATAGGATTAGAAGCATTCCATTCATATTGTGAGTCATCCGGTCCATAGAGTCGTGTTGGGGTAAACCTAGGACAAGTCCTTCGTTGTGTGCCCATTCGTTCTGGTCATGGTTTTGGGATACACATTACAATCATGAATCAGGATCAGATTCTGGAGGCTTCGGCTGCCCTATCCCGATGTCTGGATAGCCTTGAGGACCAGACTAGAAAATCCTTTCAGAATATCACCCAGCAATTAGAGGCATCCAATCAGGCTAGCCTCGACTATAAAAAAAGATGATCAATATAATGCCTTGGTGAATGGCAAGTTGGAAGGGTCCAAACAAATTGTTTATGAAGTGGAAGAGTACATGCTTGGCATCGATAGTGATGACGAAGAAGAAATTGAGGCATCGCTCACCATTGTTGGGCATGGAGAAGTGTGTTCTAGTGATGAAAAGGTCGAAGAGTTTGAGACCGCACCACTTCCAGATGTCATGTGTGACTTAATTGATGTAGAGTCCCAATCTAAGTCTCTTACCATGGTGAGCACGAATGAATTTGAAAAAGAGACTAGTGAGGATATGATGGTAGACACCCACATGACTTGTGATGTCCCACCAGATGATTTATGGGATGAATTTTCACCCAAATGGGACACTCAACACAATTGATCTTGTCCTTCGGTCGATTTTATCAATCTTTCCTTCATACCAAGTGAATCCCGCAGAATATGTAGAAATGCAACATCAATTTGATAAACTTTTCGGGGAAGAATTCAATCAGGAAAGCTTGAGTTGGAGTTTTGTTCTGTGTGCCATGCCTGCCCTTTTCATTTCCAAGAACAATGGCATGTGGTGCACATGTGGGCACATGCTGGCCATCCATAAAATTTCGATCTAGTGTTGGTTAATATTGCGGCATATTTACGTCATGATGGATGTAATAGCCAGAGTCCCTATCCCACATCTTGATGAGATGTTGAACATCATGACCAATATCAAGATCTACTCAAAACTTGGCATCAAAAGTGAGTGTTCACAAGTGTTGGGATACCTGAACATCATCCTTGTTTATAACACTTATAATGAGAAATATCTCTATCAGTTAGAGTAGGTCTGTGGGATACGAAAGAATGAAAAATTATGTGCCACCCACGAGAAGTGTCCGTTTGTTAAAGTTTTCCAAGTTCTAGATCATAAGGATGTTTATTTCAAGTCCGTTACTTTACTAGAGCGTCCTTTAATTTCATTCATGTCTGTCTTTAGAGTCAGCCGATGCATTTGCCCGTTACATTCATGATTTGCATTCATACATTAGACAACGGATAAATGTAAGCAATGAAAGTTACAAACATTTAGTTGACTTGCATCGTAAACTTCAAGAATTTCATGAGGGAGATTATGTAATGGTAAGGAAAAGGCCAGAGCGGTTCTCTCAGGGTACTGCCAGAAAATTACAAGCACGCTGTGCTGACCATTTAAACTATTGCGGAAAATTGGGTCCAATACGTACAGTATAGACCTTCCACCAAACATGGGAATTAATCGGACAATCAATGTGGAAGATTTAGTCCCTTGCCCAAATCCTTCTTTAGCCCATTCTCCTTATACATGGCCATACTTTGAATTTGCTTCCCAACCCCTTCCACCCCTTCCACCCTTAATTGAACAGAAGGAAGAAATCGAAGGGATTGTGGATGAGGAGATTATATCCACTCGAGATGGAGGCTTCTAGCGATATCTTGTTAAACGGAAGAATAAGCTACCATTTGATTCTATATGGCTTACAGAGGTAGAGCTAAAAAGTCTTGGTTCGGATTTATTGGAGAGACATAGGAGTTTTATCTTGCCAGAGTCGAGTTCTTCTCACCCGAGGGGAGTTAATGAGGACATCAGGCCCTACAAAGTTTATCAGAGTAGGAGGCAAGCGACACATGCGTCCCTATGGCTAGATGATGGGTCTGGAGTGTTCCTGACGACGTGAGGAGCATTGAAGACCTTACACATGTGGTTTGGAACGCTTGAGAAGACCCCACAATGGGAAGACATGAGTAGGAAGAACCAAGGAAAAGACATGGAGCAAAAGGAGTACATATAGTTGAAGATTAGAGCAAAACAGCGGAGCTCAGATTGATCTGTCGATCAATCGACAACCATCTGTCGATCAATTGCAACTCCGACGGACTGTTTTTTTTAGAAACTTTAAGAGATGTTTTTCTTTAGTGTAATAGGGGTAGTTTAGTCATTTTTAGTTCTAAATTTTATAAAAAGGGGTTAGACCCTAAACCTATCATTATGCTATTGATTTTGATAAAAGAAGAAAAAGCTTTGGTGGCTTATTTCTCTCTTCCTTTGGTGAATCGCTTCTCATCTCCTCTTCTTTCTTCTTCCTTCTTCTTTCTTCCAGTCTCTCCCTTCGAGAGGTATTCTTACTTTTTCTCGCTTTCTTCTAATCTTTGTTTTCTCACTTTTCCATCATCTGAAATCTGAAATTTTGAATCAACAATCCTTTTTTTTTCTTCTTCCAGATTTTAGAATTCCCTAATCCAGAAATCTCTTGATTTCCTGGACTAGTGAAATCCCTTTGAGTGTTTGGATGAAACCATGCAAGGTCGGGAGGTTCCATCCCTCACCGAATCCAAACCATGCATGATTTGAATTCCATATTGCGTGATTGTGATGATGGCCCATCTATTACATGTGTCTCTTGTGTTTATCTTGATTATGATGATGAATGGTGAATGTTTACTTAATTTGCTTATATTATTCCGCTGAATCTATATGTTTTCTCATGCATTCATGATAAATTAGACCGTCCTACGTCACTCCATCTATAGATACGTAGCATTCTAATATGCCTTCTTCAACATCTTCACTCAAGGTAGGCAGGGATGGAAGAGGTTTAAAATCTGTAATTCCATGAAGTAAGGAGTCCTCATGACATCGACAGACACACGGGCAACACCGTTTCTTGAATATCTTTTTGTTATCATCATCCTTTATAGACTCAATGTGGTATTGTCCACTGATGAAGTTCATTTAGGATATTTTTACTAGATCACTGTAGAAATGAAAACCCTTCAGAACCACTTGTTTTCCTTCATCACCTCCACAACTATCTATGTAGATACAATATCTACCTCCAGCGTTTACTCTATTCCACTACAAACAATATATACACCCTTGAGAAATGAGAGGTACTATCTTCCCAACACTTTGGAATCTATTTTTGGAAGTCTATTTTTCTATCCTCTCTTAACCTTTTTACTCTTCACCACCTTCCATTAGCCAGAATTAAATCTCCATTAATGTTGCCCCTTCTGGACTCTACCCTGTAGCTTGAAAACCAGATATACGCTACCCCTAGCATTGGCAGGAGGCATTCAACATACCCCCTAGATCTAAGATGTGAAAGGTGTTTCCGAAAGGTCTTGAAGGAGTGAGCACACAAACGATTGAGAGGCTTGTCTCTCTACGTCTTCATACAGGTGTTTGGGCATGAGTTTACTTCTACATCTTATTTAGGTTAGCAACATTTGCTAGTGTGATTTATCACTATATTGAACAATGATAGATTTCTTTCCAATTCGAAGATAAAAACCTTTAAGATTACGTGACGAAGTTGATGATCTCTTCACTTGCATCAGAAAATGAAATAAACAAAATGAAAAAGGATATGTGGAAATACCTTTAAGATTACGTGACAAAGTTGATGATCTCTTCGCTTGCATCAGAAAATCAAATAAACAAAATGAAAAAGGATATGTGGAATCACAACACAAAAAGGGAACCCTTTGGAGTCTTACTGAAGGGATCTAGTGGCATTTCACCACTAGATTATAGAAGAGTTGCTCTCCTAGGCTTGAATCCCATTTACAAGAAACTAAAAAATAACTTTCAGTTAATAGTCAAAGTATCAGGCATTCATTGTTCATGTGTTGCCCAAGTGAAGTGAGGAAGAGAATAGGTCTTAAGCTTTTGTTGCTTCTTTTCTCAAAATCTTTCATTCTGGCCATCAATCCATTCTTTGATTCGGCTGGCATGACGTCATTCAATTCATCTGTAGGTTCCTCCTTTGCTCCATGAGTGGACCCATTGATGTATTTATATGATGATCCACCTACATTGTCATGACTCAATCTGTTAGCGAATTTTGCACATTGGCTTGGGCTGTGATGCTTTTGTTAAGAGCCTCTTCATTAATATTTCATGGAGCTTTCTTAGATTCTGCAATTGACATTTCCTTTGGCGTTTTTGTTGGTTCTTGTACTTCTTTTTGTGAAGGCTTTTTGGACAGTCGGATCTTCTCAGACATACAATTCATTATTAGCTATTTCTAATTCTTTATTGGTTCTTACACCTCTTTTTCCAAAGGCTTAATGGGAAACCTGATCTTCTTAGACATATTATTCTTTGTGAACCTTTTCTAATCATTTGTGAATGTGGAAGTGTTCTTATCATGTCATGGACACTTTCCAATGTTGCATCCATGATTCCCTGAGTATTGTATGACAGTGGTACCTGAGTATTATTAGCCATTTCTAATTCTTTATTGGTTCTTACTCCTCTTTTTCCAAAGGCTTAATGGAAAACCTGATCTTCTTAGACATATTATTCTTTGTGAACCTTTTCTAATCATTTGTGAATGTGGAAGTGTTCTTATCATGTCATGGACACTTTCCAATGTTGTATCCATGATTCCTTGAGTATTGTATGACAGTGGTACATGAGCATGGCTTGCACCGCATATTCTCCAAGTATTCTTCTTTGAAGGAATAAGTTAAAATGTATCATCGAATTGGATGTTGTTCACACTTGGGGAAATATCCCAACTTACGACAATTTAGTTATTGTCTCTTCAGATACGAAGTTCCTAAAGCTATTTCCATTGATTCTCATCTTAATGGCCCTTCCATGTATCGTGCATCTAGTTCTAAACATTTCACCTTGTGGATTTTAGTAGGTACCCGACCCAACCAAACATCTAATAGATCTGACAGCTATTGCAACTCTTCAATACCATTATTTTATTGATGAAATGCATTTAGAAGTATAAAAAACATTGTACTACATACAAATTTTTTTGAAAGGTAACATTACCAGGATAACAAAAACATGGGTGTTTTTATTCTTTTGAAGATGGAATTTTTGAAAGGTATTTCCTTTATTGAGCCATTGAATAATTGGATGTGCAATGTGGATGGAGCTTTGGTGCGCTCCAATATATAGTTGGAGTGGGAGTAGGATCATGAAATTAAATTGGCTTGAACACTTCCACCCTTAGGGAAAAAGAACCTACAAGTTGGTCAAGAACTTCCAATATTCAACATTTTCTAGACCACAACAAGTGATGGTACTGGTGCGTTAAAGCTTGAACTATTGCATATTAAAATGTCACGTAATCGGTTGTAAGCCTTTCGGATTTGAGTTAATGTGGCTCAAAATAGAAGGTTTTTTAGCCATAATGAGTAATTAGTGGAGTTCCTTTTCCGTTTTAGGTTTCTTGGGGTTCGTTCTTAATTAGTAGCTCAAGCTGTTGAAAAGGAACTTGGTATCCTGGGGAAAGGAGATATTTGGAGCAAGGAAGCCAATGTCAACAAAATCCTCGTGTATCCAATCTCTAGACATAAAAGAGGAAGGTGTTTTGCTTTTAGAAGAGGAAAAACCTTAAGATCCCTTATCTTTATCGACTACTTGAATAAAGTAAAGCAAGAAGAGATAAAATGGAGGCAACATTCGCGTGTTATCTGAGACTCATTAGAGCCACATTTTCCAATTGCCCGTTTACTTCTTGTCTCCCTTTTGTTGCCCTAAATCTCTTCTGGCCAGGTTGGATATGCGTAGAAGAAACTTCCTTTGGAGCGGAAGTGCCGATAGCTACAAATTTCACCTCCTTAGTTGGGAAGAGGTTGTGCAAGCCGATCTTGGAAGTTGGTGCAGGTATTTGGGATTTGGCCTCTTTGAACTCGGCCTTTCTTGGTAAATGGATTTGTCGCTTTGGCTCGAAGGGAAGTAGCCGGTGGAGAGAGATCATCGCTTGTAAATATGGGACTTATGGTGGGCGGCGAACTAAGAACTCTTTTTACAGAGTCTCTCATGTGTGGAAGGCTAGGGGTAAAATGGTCCCTCGATTGCAAGAAGGCTTTCCTTTTCTCTTGGTGATGGGTCTTGAATCTGAGTCTGGGAGGACCTTGGGTTTTTTTATCGCCCCCTCCAATCTATCTTCCCCAGCTTGGCTTGCGATGCCATAGACAAATCCATTTATGTTGTTTGCTGCTTCTCAGATCTTGGGTTTGGAATTTGGTCCCTCCCTTGTAGGAGAAATCTCTCGGATGAGAAGATGGAAGAATTCCTTAGGCTTCTCAACTCTCAAGGGGGTGTTTGTTTTTCCATTTAAACATGTAAATGGTGGTAAAAAAATAAATATTATTTACCAAAGGACTTTATGCCAACGCCCCCCTATGACGTTGATAACTACTAGCTTTTGGCGCTAATACCAAGGAGAAAAAAATCTATGGGGCCCACCATGATGTGTCCAATATATGTTGTCCATCCATTTTACCATCTCATTTTAGGAAATGAGCCCAAAAATGAGAAGGATCCAAAGCACAAGTGGACCACACCACTTGAATTATGGGGAATTGAATGCTTACCATTGGAAACTTATTTGGGGCCACCAAAAGTTTTGGATGAAGCTGATATTTGTGTTTTCCATTCATCCATGTCCGTTTGACCTTATGCATCGGTTGGATGATCGATATATGTGGGCCCTAGAAAGGTTCTAGAGTTTCAACGGTGGAAATCATTATCCACCCTATTTCCTATGGTGTGGTCCACTTTTTTTTTTTTATATATATAATCTGCCTAATTTTTGGGCTCATGTACTAAAAGAAGCTGATAAAATGGATGGATGGCATGGATCAGATAGATACAGCATAGTGGGGCCCACATATTTCACTAACACAATACCCATCTGTTTTTCAGAAAGGGGAACTTGAAAATTGAGGCTAAATACACAGTAGTCACCATTTTTCCCAAACAACATCAAAATGTTGTCATTACTTATTTACCACCATTTACGGTGGTAAATGAAAAAAACAAACACCCCCAAGTGACATCCGACTTTACTCAGGAGACAAAGGATTTGCTTTTATGGTTCATAAATAGTTCAGGCAGGTTCTCGGTCAGCTCGCTCATCTCTTTGCTTTGTGGCCCTTCCTCAGGCAGCTCGGCTGCTTGCCTCCTTCACGTGGTTCTACAGACCCCTGCTTCCAAAGTCACTGCCTTTGTTTGGCTTCTTGGAAGGTGGAGAATCTTAACAATTGATAATTTTTAGCGAAGAGCGATGACTCTTACCAGCATGTCTGTTTTGCATGGATAATGCGGAATCGATAAACCACCTCTTTATTCACTGCCCTTTCGCCCATGGAGTGTGATTCAACGTCTCTCTTCAAAACTCCTGGGGTTATGCCTATTTTGCCGAGGATCTCTTTTTTGCTTGGCATGGGGGAGGTTTTGAGAAGGATTTTAAAGATATTTGGCAGATGGTCATTATGTTAATCCTTTGGGCTATATTTGGAAAGAAAGGAACAAGCGCTTCAAGAATTCCTCCTCTCCAATCTCCTGGGCCGTCAGCTCAATCAAAAGGGAGGTGGTGGACTTGTCATCTTGCCTCTAGACTATTGATTTTTGTATATTGTTTTGCCTTTTTGGGTTGTAGCAGGCTTTGCCCGTCTTCTTTTCTACCTTTCTAATAAATTAACGTTACTCTTCGGAAAAAAAAAATTGTTGGGGTTTTCTAGGGAGTTGGTTAAGAGTCACTTCTTATCATTAATGGGCATCAGTGTATGTCATTCGTAAATGGGAATTGGTGTGCGTCATACATAAAAAGGCATGGGCTAGACTATGGTGATAGTTCACTGCCACTTTCAAATGGCATGATCTGTGTAATCTACGCAATGAAAAAAATATCAGACGATCCAGATTCTAAACTGTTAAATCATGGCCACAATTGTGGATGGGGCATTGCTAAAAAAATACACTCATGGAATGATCTTAACCATGTTATTTCACCATTTGATTTTGGACAAGAGGACCATTGAATATTTGCTGTCCATTTGATTGCTACCAATTGGATGGTTAGGATCATCTGATCAGTATAATTTTCAGGCTTCACTTCATCTGTAATAACTCCATAAATTTGGGGGTCTGGTTTGACTTACATGCATGCCAATGTACGGTGTGTTACCACCGTCTGAACTGTCATGAGATGTTGCTACAGATGGATGAATTGCCATGTGTTCTCTGTATGACATGTAAATTATCATAATCATCAGCTAAGCCTTATCCCAATTAATTGGGGTCGGCTACATGAATCCTATTCCGCCATTTCACTCTATCAAGGGCCATGCCTTTAGTTAGACCACGTTGGTGCGTTTTCTAGAGAGTAAATGTTGGTGTGTTTTGCCAATTTATTTTTTATATGGGAATATTGGCGATATTTATCATGTAGCTAGTCTCAACCAATGTTGTCATAATCGTTATCGTATCGTAAATCGTAAAGGGGTCTGAATCGTATTGTATCGTAAATCGTAAGATTTTTTCAGATTTTCATAAAACGTTATAAATTTTTTTATATAAATTGTATATAATAATATAAATAAAAAAACATATCAATCATCCATTTTGTCATGAATATGCAAAAAACAAAAAGACGTATCATGTGTATATCATCATGTCCTAATCAAGTTCAAACAATAATCCCTTTCCCATCCCATGTATATGTAAGTTTTCTATATGATTCAAAAAATAACATTTTCCCCATCCCCATTTACATGTATAATTCTCTATTCACTTGTTGCTGTAATTCAAAAAGTAAGTAAAAAGGTCCAAACTCCAAACAAATCTATTATTCATTGGCTATGTCATCATCCTCCTCCTCATCACTCATTGGGTCAATATTATCAACATCATCTTCATCTTCAGAATTTGATGTTGAAATAAACTCTTCTTCCTCTACTCCTACCACTTTTGCTTTTCCCTTCGCCTTGCTTCGAATAGCAAGTTTTCTAGGACCTACAAAATAGTTGTTGCAACAAAATTCATTATAATTTATAATAATTAATAATTATAAGACTATACTATATGACTAAACAATAAAAATACGAGTCATATACCACGTTGCCCATCCGGTTTTGATGTGGATCCGCCTACACCTTGCACATCCTTTAAGCCTTCAGCAAAGCATTCACCTATGTCCATCCAGGTGTTGTCTGTAGGAAGTGTGGGATCTTCTTTCTCCGTGATCCATTTATCATCAGATTCCATATCTAATAAGCATATAGGATCAAGCCCTTGGTCCTTCTCTTTCTTTGCATGACGGACTTCGAGCTGGAGATTATATTTTACGAAGACGAGCGCATTCAATCTTTGTTGCTCAAGTCTATTCCTCTTCTTTGAATGTATCTGCAAGCCCATGAACGTAATAATATAAGGCTATTGACTCACTACCATCTACATGGTGAATTCATAAGTTGATTAATGAATTCAATAATGTCTCACCTGCTCAAAAGTGCTCCAGTTGCGCTCACAACCAGTGACACTACATGTCAAACTCAAAATACGGATAGCCAGCTTTTGCAATTTTGGACACTCGTCTCCGTAACTCTCTCACCATAGACCTAAAACACAATCATGTATAATTTATATAAACAATAGGCACACAATCAAACTCAAAGAAACAAAATATTTGTAAGTAAAATTACCTGGTTGCTTTGTCGTTCTAGTTAGCTTTGCTGTCTCTCTTCCAAATAAACCATAGGCCTTTTTAACTTGTCCATTTGCTCATCGATGATGACCCTTTGCCTTGAATCATGGACCATTCTTTCAATACAATCATATAGGCCGATTTTAATCTCTAAATCCGGATGAAAATTATCATCATACTGAAATCTCGAATTTAAGAAATAAGCTGCTGCATGTAATGGCCTATGCAACTGAAGATTCCATCGTTGGTTTATTATGTCTCATATAGCCGAATACCCCTTCTTCACCTCTCCCAAGTTTTTTGCTACAGATTCTTTCGCTCGATCCATCGCTTCATAAATATATACCATGGCCGGTCTCTCATCTGAATCAACTAGCCTTAGCACCTTGACCAATGGGAGAGTGGTCTTCAAGCAAAACATGATAGACGACCAAAAATCTACATTGGCCAAAACAATGTCTTGAACATGCTTCCCCTTTGCGGTCTTGGAGAAGCTGCTACCTTCCCATTCCTTCGAGGTAAACATCGACCTCAGGCCAATTCTATTTTCATGAATACTTTTTAAAGTTAAGTAACACGTAGCAAACTGTGTTACTGCCGGTCGAGTCAACTCCCCCTTCGCATGCTTCCTCATCAAATTCAATACCCAACAATGTTTGTAAATATAGACCGTTATAGCCCTTGCTTTTGCCACGGTCTCTAAATGAACTTGTAGCTTTCCAATGTCTGCAAGCATTAGGTCTATGCAATGAGCCGCACATGGAGACCAAAGCAATGTCTTCCTCTTCTCCATCAACATGTGACCCGCCTTCACATAGGCGGATGCGCTATCTGTAACTACCTACACAACGTTCTCTTTACCCACCTCATCAATCACTGACTCGAGCAACCCTAACAAATTGTTCGCATTTTTTGAAATATCGGACATATTAACAGATCTTAAAAATACTGTACCACTTGGACTATTTACTAAAAAAATTGTAATCGACCTCCATCGGTCCACCCATTTGATATAATTGTACATCCAGTCTTCCCCCATTCCTTCTTATATACATCAATAGATTTCTCTATCGACTCAACCTTCATTTTCAAAAATTTATTTTTCACTCCATGATACGAAGGAAGCTTCAATCCTAGCTCAAATGCGGCAACCGCTTCTATCATTGGTGCGAAGAATGGGCTCTTTGTAAGGTTGAATGGTAGAGCATTCGTATATAGGAAACGCGAAATAGATAAACACACATTATCTCTATCTCCCTTCTTCCATATTTTGTTTAGAGTGGCCTGTTGTTTATCTTTTGCCCCACTCTTTTCCATAATCATCCATCGTTCTCTTTCTTTTTTCACCACCCATTTTAGCATCGTGAATTATAGGAACTCTTCCAACATCATAGGCCATCTCCTCTTGTTGCTTTTTCTCGCTAACATTGTCATCCAATAAATTCTTGAATTTTTCGGCTACAGCATCACCTACTTGGGGACATGCTGTAACATTTTTCTTCGTTCGGGCTAGGTGATGTTTCATTCAAAACACACCTCCCCAATACGCCTTCCCACAAAAATTGCATCGTAGGTGTAGATTATTGTTCTTATCCATCTTAGAACAATATTCCCATGTAAGATCATTGTCCTTCTTCTTCGATTTCTTGCCCATCTTTAATGCTCAAAACAAATCAATGCCAAGCCTACATACATATTAAGAAAAAAAAACTATTTAGGCTAGGCCCCACACAAACAAAGATTAAAAATTTATTAAAAATGAGAAAACCATTTTATATTTGGAATAAATGAAAAAACTACTGAAAAACAACTATTTTGGCTCACATAAGCACCAAATCTCATCACTATTTCTCCAAAAAAAGAAAATAAGTGATGTTATAATGTATGTGGGGGCATAAATAACTTTTAAACACAAAAGCCCTAAAAAAGAATGACAAAAAACTGAAAAAAAAATTGAAAAAAATCAAAATATTATATATTTCTTCTCCAAAAAATCCATATTTTCACAAATATATGAAAGAAATGAAATAGAAAAAGAATAGTAGAATATTTTACCTCTATTCTTACCTATTTCAATGTAGAAATAGAATGCAACAAGCGGCGTTCGATTCTGTTGAGCGACGAAAGAGATATCTTGATTTCTTTTCTCTAGGTTTCTATGGCCCACAAGCTCCAAAAGTCCTCAAAATCTCTCAAAAGTTGCAAAAGGTTTTTTTTTTTAACCTTGGGTGGGGCTTAAATGGGTTTTAAAACAAAAAGAACAAAAAAAAAAAAAAATGCAAAAAGCAAAAAAAATTGAAAATCTACCGTTTTTAGGACCGGCTGCTGCCTGTTTTGTGTTAACCAGTCGAATCGTATGATTCGACTGAATTGTACAATTCATGATTGAATCGTATGTTTTTTTTTTTTTTGAAAATACAAATAGTACGGCCATACGATACTATAAGAATCGTACTGATTCGTATCGTGAATCGTACGATTCTGACAACATTGGTCTCAACTAGTTTGAGGTTGCTTTATCGTGTACCTAATTTGTCAAAATTTGTGAAGTTGCTTACTCAATAGACCTGGCTGATTTCCTAGCAATCACCTGGGTGGCTGGGTCCCAGGTGATAACCCAATCAATAGAGCAAATGTTGGAAAGGAAACTAATTTTGTCCTAAGAAATTAACAATTCCATTAAAAATGAGTATTATGACAATAAATAAACAATACAAACTTTATAATCCTTAAAATCATGCACCAAGAACAATATAAAACCAAGCTGTTGTCACTAATTATTTTCTGAGACGTGGAAAGTGCTTTTCGTCTAAAATATTATACAAAGCATAAAATGGTGATCATGAACCATTCAACCTTCAAGATTTGAAATTGATGCATAACCTCAAGCAGAAGTCTTAGCTCTTAATGCATGTGAAAAGAAATTGTGTAATGTTCTTCAATTGTTCTCAAGAATCATCCAACGCAAGACAAAATATCAAGATAGAACTACTGTCATTTTCATCCATTGATCAGTAATAGAAAGAGGGGATTTTGGTGGTTTAGGTTTGAGTGAAAGCCCTAGGCTCATTTCTATGTTTTATTGAGGTTATAAAACCTTTTAGCTATATCTTCCTTGGTTTGCCCCCTGCTGCTAAGGAGATTGTGCAAGCAGCACACCACCCTTAGCAATCACCTGGACCTGCAATAGTCCATGTGACAGACCTAGGCCTGACTGCCTATGTGCCCAAAGGAATCATCGTGGCTATAATATTTCATACATTAGCTACCAAAACCATTGAATGAAATGAATATGCATATTCCATTTGTTTGGAAACAGAGTGGTGCAATGATATTTGGCTGGTATCTGCTATAGTATGTTGCCAAGCTAGTTATTTGCAGTTCCAAAACATGTTCCACATAATCCTGCCTTGCGGAAGCTTGACGTCTTATGATTGTCTAATGCTGCTGAACTAATGATTTCTGGAGAACCATTACTAATAGAGCTTGGTATTTGTTAATGCTGCTGAACTCATAATTTTTGGAGAAATGTAACTAATAAAAGTGTTTTGAGTTCCATTCAGTTTCTCCAACTTTCTGGAGATTGTTTGCTTCACAGATTATTTTCTCCAGCTTTGTGTTTGATCCAGATTTATTTCGTTTGAAGAGATGAATATGTGCATAACATGTCTACATTCAGGACCTAGAAAAATAATGATTACTCAATTATTGCCATTTCAGCCTCCAAAAATCAAGTCCTTCATCAACAGTGTCACTGCTGCTTCTTTTGAGAATATAGAAGAACCCCTAAAAGGTTTCGTATGGGAGTTTGACAAGGTACTTCTTTTATCCTATTATTTATTTATTTTAATGTAATTAGAGGATGCCGTACTTCTTTTATCCTATACTTATTTTTATGTGATTTTAGAGGATGCCATGCTTTCTGACCAGAAGCGAATTTCATTCTGCAGGGGGACTTTCATCACTGGGTTGATCTTTTTAATCATTTTGATTCGTACTTTGAGAAGCACATAAAACCAAGGAAGGATTTGCAGGTCGAGGATAATTTTTTGGAAGCAGATCCTCCCTTCCCTAGGGAGGCAGTTCTTCAAATTCTACGTGTTATAAGGATCATCTTGGAGAATTGTACAAACAAGCACTTCTATAGTTCCTTTGAGGTATGCTCCATTTCATTACACAGGTCTCTTTTTCTGGTGGTGGTTCTTATATTCTATACCAGGTTGCTAATTTTTACATTATTGGTCTTATGACAATGCAGCAGCATCTTTCATCTCTCCTTGCTTCCACTGATGCTGATGTGGTTGAGGCTAGTCTACAGACTTTGGCTGCATTTCTGAAGAAAACAGTCGGGAAGTGCTCGATACGAGATGCTTCTCTTAATTCAAAGTTATTTGCTTTTTCGCAAGGTTGGGGAGGCAAGGAGGAAGGCCTTGGATTGATTGCATGTTCTGTGGAGAATGGGTGTGATTCCGTTGCATATGAGTTGGGTTGCACCCTCCATTTCGAGTTCTATTCTGTTAATGATTCGTCAAAGGAGCCCAGTGATTCAGAACCTTCGGTTCGAGGGTTACAAGTCATTCATTTGCCTAACATTAATTCTCGCGATGAGAATGATCTTGAGCTTCTGAATAAATTAGTGATGGAGTATAAAGTACCTCCTAGTTTAAGGTTTTCACTTTTGACAAGGTTGCGGTTTGCAAGGGCTTTTGGTTCGTTAGCATCTCGACAGCAATATATTTGCATACGATTATATGCCTTTGTAGTTCTTGTTCAAGCTAGTAATGATGCTGATGACTTGGCTGCTTTCTTCAACAATGAGCCTGAGTTTATTAATGAACTGGTGTCCTTATTAAGCTATGAGGACGCGATTCCTGAAAAAATACGCATCCTGGGCATTCTATCACTGGTCGCTCTTTGCCAAGACAGGTCTCGGCAGCCAACGGTATTAACCGCTGTGACATCTGGTGGGCACCGTGGAATCTTACCCAGTCTCATGCAGAAGGCTATAGATTCCATCACCAGTAATTCCTCAAGATGGTCAGTTGTTTTTGCTGAGGCACTTTTATCTCTTGTGACTGTTTTGGTTTCGTCATCTTCGGGTTGCTCAGCTCTACGGGAAGCAGGACTGATACCTACTCTTCTTCCACTCCTTAAAGATACGAACCCTCAACACTTGCACTCAGTCAGCACTGCAGTTCATGTACTGGAAGCTTTCATGGACTACAGCAATCCGGCAGCTGCTTTGTTCAGAGACTTGGGGGGTTTAGATGACACCATTGCCCGCCTGAAGGTTGAAGTGTCTTATGTTGAGAAGGGTTCTAAGCATCAAGGAGAAGACTCTCATCGTGATAGTAAGGGCAAGCAAGTCGTTGGAACTTCTGATGGGCTAGAAACACAGCCTCTGTATTCCGAAGCACTAGTTTCTTACCACCGAAGGTTACTGATGAAAGCATTACTTCGAGCTATATCACTCGGTACATATGCCCCGGGCACTACTGCCCGCATATATGGTTCAGAAGAGAGTTTGTTGCCTCATTGCCTATGCATTATTTTCAGAAGAGCAAAAGACTTTGGTGGTGGGGTGTTTTCACTTGCAGCGACTGTGATGAGTGATCTTATTCACAAAGATCCTACCTGTTTTCCTGTACTAGATGCAGCTGATTTGCCTCGTGCATTTCTGGATGCTATTATGGGTGGCGTTCTATGCTCTGCAGAAGCAGTAACGTGCATTCCACAATGCTTGGATGCTTTATGCCTGAACAACATCGGCCTTCAGGCAGTGAAGGATCGTAATGCTTTGAGATGCTTTGTGAAAATATTCACTTCCAGAACATATTTACGTGCTCTTGCCGGGGATACACCAGGATCCTTGTCTAGTGGATTAGATGAATTGATGCGCCATGCTTCCTCACTTCGTGGTCCAGGAGTGGACATGCTGATTGAGATCTTGAACACCATTTCAAAAATTGGATCCGGGGCTGAAGCTTCCTCCTCTTCCATAGATCCGCAGGGCCCTTCCACAGCTGTTCCCATGGAAACAGACACTGAGGAGAGGAATTTGGTTTCATCTGATGAAGGGGATTCGTCCAAAATGGACAGTTCTGAGCAGATAACTGAGGCAGCTTCTGATACTTCATCCGTGAATATCGAGTCGGTGAATGTTGAATCTTTCCTTCCAGAATGTATAACTAATGCTTCAAGACTTCTAGAAACTGTTCTCCAGAATGCTGACACATGCCGCATATTCATTGAGAAAAAGGGCATTGAAGCCGTTCTTCAGTTATTTACTTTGCCGCTACTGCCTCTTTCAGCATCGGTTGGCCAGAGTATTTCTGTTGCTTTCAAAAACTTCTCGCCTCAGCATTCTGCTGCTCTAGCTCGAGCCATGTGCATGTTTCTTAGAGAACATCTCAAATTAACAAATGACTTGTTAACTTCAGTTGGTGGTTCTCAGCTTGCTCAATTGGAAGGTGCAAAGCAGACGGAAGTCTTGAGATGTCTTTCTAGTCTTGAAGGTCTTCTGTCACTCGCCAATTTTCTGCTGAAGGGAACGACTACCATGTTATCTGAATTGAGCTCTGCTGATGCTGATGTGTTAACAGATCTGGGGAAGGCATACAAAGAAATACTTTGGCATATTTCTTTATGTAGTGATTCCAAGGTGGGTGAAAAGCGGGAGATTGATCAAGAAACTGGAACAGCAGATGCTGTAATTCCTAATACAACTGGAAGAGAGAGCGATGATGATGGGAACCTTGTCCCAATTGTCAGATATATGAATCCGGTCTCTCTTAGAAATGGTCCTGGGTCCCTCTGGAGTGGGGAACAAGAATTCCTGTCTGTGGTACGTTCTGGTGAAGGTGTGCACCGTCATGGCCGGCATGGGTTAACGAGGACACGTGGTGGGAGGACTGGCAGACAGCTGGATGTGTCACTCAATGATTCTGAAGGTTCTGCAATTGCATCGGAAACCTCATTGGTCCAGGATGTGAAAAAGAAAAGCCCTGATGTTCTCGTCTCAGAAATTTTGAATAAACTTGCTTTTGCTATCCGTTCTTTCCATGCCACTCTCGTGAAAGGATTCACAGCCCCAAACCGTCGTAGAGCTGACTCTGGTTCGCTGAGTTCTGCTTCCAGGAGCCTTGCAACTGCCCTTGCTAAAATTTTTCATGAGGCTCTTAGTTACTCAGGGCATTCTACCTCTGCTGCTGGCCTTGAAATGTCGTTGTCAGTGAAGTGTAGGTATCTTGGAAAGGTTGTGGATGACATGGTGGCACTCACCTTTGATAGCAGACGGCGTGCATGCAACACGGCATTGGTGAACAACTTTTATGTACAAGGAACATTCAAGGAGCTTCTGACTACATTCGAGGCCACGAGTCAGTTGCTCTGGACACTCCCTTACTCTATTCCAGCCCCTGGTTCCGATCAAGGAAAAACTGTTGAAGGAAATAAGTTGTCTCACAGTTTGTGGTTACTGGATACATTACAAAGCTATTGCCGTATGCTGGAGTATTTTGTAAATTCTTCCCTTCTTTTGTCTCCAACCTCTTCATCTCAGGCGCAGCTGCTTGTTCAGCCCGTTGCAGCTGGATTGTCGATTGGACTGTTCTCTTTGCCAAGGGATCCGGAAGTCTTTGTTCGTATGTTGCAGTCCCAGGTTCTGGATGTGATTCTTCCTGTATGGAACCATCCCATGTTTCCTAATTGCAGCCCAACTTTCATTACTTCCATGGTTTCTCTTGTTACTCATATATACTCTGGTGTTGGGGATGTAAAGCAGAGTAGAAATGGTATCACAGGAAGCACAAACCAACGGTTCGCGGGTCCTCCTCCTGATGAATCTACTATTGCTACCATAGTTGAGATGGGTTTTAGTAGAGCAAGGGCTGAGGAAGCTCTGAGGCGCGTGGAAACAAATAGCGTGGAGATGGCCATGGAGTGGTTATTTAGCCATGCCGAAGATCCTGTGCAGGAGGATGATGAACTTGCTCGGGCACTTGCCTTGTCATTGGGTAATTCATCAGATACATCCAAAGAAGACAGCGGTGATAAGACAAGAGATGTCATGGCTGAAGAAAGAGAGGCAGAAGCACCCCCTATTGATGATGTTCTTGCTGCAGCCATGAAGCTATTTCAGAGTAGTGATTCTATGGCCTTCCCATTGACAGATTTGCTTGTGACACTTTGCAATCGGAACAAAGGGGAAGATCGTCCGAGAGTGGCCTTGTATCTTATTCAGCAACTAAAGCTTTGCCCATCGGATTTCTCGAAGGACACTGGAGCGCTGTGTACAATCTCCCATATCTTGGCTTTGCTTCTTAGTGAAGACAGCAGTACACGAGAAATCGCTGCGGAGAATGGTATCGTCTTGGCCGCACTAGACATCTTGGCAAACTTCAAGTTGAGAAATGATTCAAAAGAAGAGGGTTCAGCCCCGAAATGCATAAGTGCTCTGTTTCTTATCCTGGATAACATGTTGCAGTCCAAACCCAGAGTTTCATCTGAAAACACTGAAGGAAATCTCTCGGGGTCCTTAGCTGACTCTTCTGGAGAGGATACTTCGTTGTCACTCTCTGTATCTGTTCCCGAGAGTAAATCTACTTTGCAGGGTCATGATAAAGAAACCGGCAATGTATTTGAGAAGATATTGGGGAAGTCTACTGGGTACCTGACTCTTGAGCAGAGTCACAGGGTATTGGAAATTGCTTGTGAGTTCATAAAACAACATGTTCCAGCTATGGTTATGCAGGCTGTTTTGCAATTATGCGCACGCTTAACAAAAACACATGCTATAGCTATGCAATTCCTTGAAAATGGAGGTCTCGCTGCACTTTTTAGTCTTCCAAGGAGTTGTTTCTTTCTGGGGTTTGACAGTGTTGCATCTGCTATCATCCGGCATCTCCTTGAAGATCCTCAAACCCTACAAACTGCTATGGAGTTGGAGATACGACAAACCCTATCTGGTACTCTTAGCCGCCAAGCAGGCCGTCTCTCGCCAAGGACATTTTTGACATCAATGGCACCTGTCATCTCAAGAGATCCTGTGATTTTCATGAGAGCTGCAGCTGCAGTTTGTCAGTTGGAGTCATCGGGCGGAAGGATGAATATTGTCTTATCAAAGGAAAAGGATAAAGAGAAGGAGAAATCGAAAGCGTTTGGTGTTGAAGTTGGAGTTTCTTCTAATGAGTGCGTACGGATGCCTGAAAATAAGCTACAGGAAGGATCGGGCAAATGCACGAAAGGTCACAAAAGAATTCCTGCCAGTCTAACACAAGTTATAGACCAGCTTTTGGAAATAGTTATGAACTATCCTTCAGCAAGAAAACCAGAGGAATGTACTAGTTCCTTAGCCCCTATGGAAGTTGATGAACCTGCTATAAAGGAGAAGGGTAAATCGAAGGTTGATGATACAAAGATTGAACACGACAGCCTCTCTGAAAGATCAACAGCACTGGCAAAAGTGACTTTTGTTCTCAAGTTGATGAGTGATATTCTTCTCATGTATGTACATGCAGTGGGGGTTGTTCTCAGACGGGATTCAGAGACTTGTCAACTACGGGGATCCGGTCAGCTGGATGGCTCTGGACATGGCGGGATATTATACCATGTTTTGCACCAGCTGCTTCCATTATCTTCAGATAAAACCGCTGTGTCCTCAGACAAAACTGCTGAAGCCTCAGTCGAGTGGAGAGACAAGCTGTCGGAAAAAGCCTCGTGGTTTTTGGTTGTGCTATGTGGTCGTTCTGGTGAAGGGCGCAGGCGTGTGATTAGCGAAATTGTAAGAGCCTTCTCTTCATTCTCAAGCTCAGGAAGCAATTCTTCCAAAGGAGTTCTATTGCCGAATAAAAAAGTTCTGGCTTTTGCTGACTTGGTGAATTCCATTTTGTCAAAAAATTCATCTTCAAGCAACTTGCCTGGTCCAGGATGCTCTCCAGACATAGCAAAGACCATGATAGATGGAGGAATGATTCAATCTTTGACCAGTATTCTTCAGGTGATCGATCTGGATCATCCCGATGCTCCAAAAATTGTGAATCTTATACTGAAGGCTTTGGAGAGCTTAACAAGGGCTGCTAATGCTAACGAGCAAGTGTTCAAGTCAGAGGGGCTTAATAAGAAAAAGCGTTCTGGTATGAATGGAAGAGCTGAAGACCAGACAAATGCAGTTGCTGGTGGTGAATCTGTGGAGCATGATCAAAATGCTAACAGTCAACATCAGACCACAGATGCAGTGGGAACTGAACAACAGCTTCAGGGAACCTCTCACAATGATACAGATCAGGATGCAAATCTAAATCAGTCTATGGAGCCAGATATGAGAATAGAGATGGAAGAGACTATGACCGCTCATCCACCAATGGAACATGGGGTTGAGTTCATGCGCGAGGAGATGGAGGAAGGTGGTGTGCTGCATGATACAAGTGTTGGGATGACTTTTCGAGTTGAGCGTAGGACGGATGATGACATGGGTGATGAAGATGATGAGGATATGGGGGAGGATGGTGAGGATGACGATGAAGAGGATGATGAAGAGGATGATGAAGACGAGGATATAGCTGAAGAGGGTGCCGCTCTGATGTCTCTTGCTGATACTGATGTGGAGGATCATGATGACAATGGTCTGGGAGATGAGTATAATGATGACATGATTGATGAAGAGGACGATGATTTTCATGAGAACCGTGTCATAGAAGTGAGATGGAGGGAAGGCCTCGATGGTTTAGATCATTTACAAGTATTGGGGCGTCCTGGAGCTGCAAGTGGTCTCATTGACGTTGCAGCAGAGCCCTTTCAAGGGGTAAATGTGGATGATATATTTGGTTTTCGTAGGCCTCTAGGTGAGCGTCGTCGCCAGACTGGTAACAGGAATTTTGTTGAGCGATCCGGCTTGGAAGGAACTGCCTTTCAACATCCACTCCTGCGACCATCGCAGTCAGGGGATCCAAACATTTCGATGTGGTCCTCTGCTGGAACTGGATCCAGGGACTTGGAATCTTTATCAGTTGGAAATTTCGATGTAACCCATTTCTATATGTTTGATGCTCCTGTTCTGCCATCTGAGCATGCAGCAGCTACTATTTTTGGTGATCGTTTGGTTGGTGCACCCCCACCCTTACTTGATTTTTCGCTAGGGATGGACCCTATGCATTTGGCAGGAAGAAGAGGGCCAGGTGATGGTCGATGGACTGATGATGGTCAGCCACAAGCAGGCAGTCAAGCTGCTGCTATAGCACAAGCTGTAGAAGAACAGTTCATATCCCAGTTGCGCAGCGTGGCTCCTTCCAGTAATCGTCTAACTCAGAGGCAATCAGAAAATCCTGGAAGGCAAGAAAACCAGCAGTCAGACATTCCACCATCTAATGTCGATAGTCAACCACAGTTTGCAGATGATAATGTTGCTAGCCAACAAACTGAAGCTCAACATCAAGATCTAGGAACCAGTTCAGTACATCCTCAAGAGAATCTGACTGTTGAAGGTGACTCTTGTCTTCCTAACTCATCCCTTGATGGACGTGTGAATGCAGAGTCTGTTCTCAGAGAAGCGGAAAGGCCACAAGCAGCAGAACCTATGTCAACACATCCAGATGGTTTAAACAGTACCTCGAGTGAGAGTGAAAGCATGCAAATTGGAGAGGGTCCCATCACTAACACAGGAAGGTTGGAGACTATTCCTGAGTTTGTTACAACATCAGCTGATTTACACAGCATGGATCCTCCGAGTCGAGATGTTTCTGAAATGTTTGCCGACGCTCACGATTCAGGGCCTCTTAGCACATCTGGTGATGTTCTGTTAGGAACAGAGAGCCAGTCCAGTAGTCAAGCACTTGTTGGTTCCAGTGCAGAAATGCTGCATGCAGGTGATGGTGCTGCTTCAGTTGAAATTAGTGTTGATGTTGATATGGATGGTGCACCCACTGTCGGGAACCCAGTCGAACACACTGTGCCTGTTTCTAACAATGCTGCAGATGATCCATCTGCTCAGCAAAGCACAGAGGTTGCTCAAGACGTCAATCAACCTGACCAGATCAACATTAACAATGAGGGTTCTAGCACAAATACTATTGACCCGACCTTCTTGGAGGCACTGCCTGAGGATCTTCGGGCAGAAGTACTAGCTTCTCAACAAGCTCAATCTGTACCAGCTCCGACTTATGCACCTCCTTCTGCAGAAGACATTGACCCTGAGTTCTTAGCCGCTCTTCCTCCAGATATTCAAGCAGAAGTTTTAGCACAACAGCGAGCACAAAGAGCTGTGCAGTCTCAGCAAGCTGAAGGGCAACCGGTTGATATGGACAATGCATCTATTATTGCTACTTTTCCTGCTGATTTGCGTGAAGAGGTGTTTTTTTTATTAAGGGTTTTGCTAGTTCTACAAATGTGTTGATCCCAGTTCATGTACATGCCACCAAAAAATGTCCCAACATTTCGTATGCGGCCCCACAATGTTGCTGCCCTGGCCAAATATCAGGCTTGTCCATCATTTGTTAGGACATATTCAAATTTTATCTGTCAAAAACTGGTCCACCTGATGAGCAGACAAGCCAGATTTTTTGGGTCAGGTAATTACATGGTTGGGCCACCTTCAGGACTCTACCTGGATGCTCCATACAGGTGCCAGCTTAGGATGTGTTGTGGAGTGTACAATGGGATGGAATTTTGTGCAAGAGGAATTGGCAAATGTCTGTTTAAAACTCTTTTAACTTTGACCTTTCCCAGCTGAATCTTCGTAAGCATT
This sequence comes from Liriodendron chinense, assembly GCA_003013855.2. NCBI lineage: Eukaryota > Viridiplantae > Streptophyta > Magnoliopsida > Magnoliales > Magnoliaceae > Liriodendron > Liriodendron chinense. The sequence goes on along the minus strand of ML058361.1, from coordinate 676,711 downwards.
TGTTTTTTTGCTCTCTTTTTCAGGTGCTTTTGACATCCTCAGAAGCAGTTTTATCTGCATTACCATCACCCTTACTGGCAGAGGCCCAAATGCTCAGGGATAGAGCAATGAGCCATTATCAGGCTCGCAGTCTTTTTGGAAGCAGCCACAGGCTTGGCGGTAGAAGGAATAGTTTGGGAATAGACAGGCAGACAGTGATGGATAGAGGTGTTGGAGTTACAATAGGTCGGCGTGCTGTTTCTGCCCTTGCAAACAGCTTGAAGGTTAAAGAAATTGAAGGAACACCTCTTTTAGATGCAAATGCTTTGAGAGCATTGATCCGTCTCTTAAGATTAGCTCAGGTAATTCTTTTTCCTTTTTTTTTTTTTTTCAAATGGCGTGATTTAGTTTCCTTACCCATTTTCAGAAATCTTTTGGTTAGGTTAGTCACTGATTTTTTCACTCTTACTTCCTGCTTGCGCTAGTTAGCTAAATAATGGCATGACGAAAAATAACCACCATCTGATAGTATATATTGCTAATGTCTTGGCAATATATCTGTTTCGAGAACATAAGAGTTTTGTCAACGATTCTTGTTCCTTGTGGGGTAGTATCGTCGACAGGTTAAATCTAGAGGATGTAGTATTCCACTCTTTAAGCCTTTCTAGTTCCTAGCGCTGCTGCCTTGAGCTCATTCCAACAGACTTAAATATTGATTTCTCCCTTGCAATTGAAACTCATTTCTGAATAGATCTTACTCTGAGAGTTTCTAGCTGCTGCTATGGACTTGGATTTGGGTTGTTTCCTGGAAATGGTGAGTACTACCCAAAAAAAAAAGAAAAAGAAAAAAAGAACATAAATTTGTAGTGATTTTCAATCTTTAAATGTTAGGCAAAGGGATTTTTTTAAAAGAATTAGAAACTTAAAAGAGAAGAAAAATATGGAAAAATAGACATTATTAGGAAAAAGGAGTAAAAGTTAAAAAGAAAAACATGGAAAATGCACATTATTATGATAAATTAAAAACGTTAAAATGGAATTAACATGCGGAAATGTATTTGAACATAATATGAGAACAAGGAAATGGTTTATGTAATATGAATATGTGAATGCTTTGAACCAAAATAGGAATAACTCCAAATCAACACCCGACGAAGTTTGTTGGTTCTACCGTAAGGGGTAGTTCCCAAGTCAAATTGGCAATTTGCTCCCTCCCCCCGGGTTTTTGCGAGTATAATTAAGTGAGATGTCAATGTTTATGGATTATGGACCATAGTTGATTAGATAGCTGTTGTCAGAGCCTGCTATAGTTCTATTGATTGATGTTATGGTCTTCACCTGTATTTTAGAATGTTCAGTTAACATGGGGCCTTTTCTCCTTCTTTTTCTTTTGAACTTTCAGCCCCTCGGGAAAGGCCTTCTCCAGAGACTCTTGTTGAACCTCTGTGCACACAGTGTTACTCGGGCTATTCTGGTTAGCCTTTTGCTTGATATGATAAAACCAGAAGCCGAGGGTTTTGTTAGTGGACCTGCAACTGTTACTTCTCAAAGGCTTTATGGTTGCCAATGGAATGTTGTTTATGGTCGATCACAGCAGTTGGATGGTACTACTCTTGCCAATGGAATCTGTTATTTCTTTACAGTTATTTCAGTTTAAAGCAATGCCATTTTAACTTGGAGTTTCTTTTGTTATTGTCAAGGTCTTCCACCCCTTGTGTCACGTCGAGTCCTTGAGATTTTAACTTACTTGGCAACAAATCATTTGGCCGTTGCAAATATTCTTTTCTACTTTGAACCTCCGTCGGATCTAGAGTCTCCAGTTCCTCCACATCTGGAAGCCAAGAAGGAGAAAGGGAAGGAGAAAATTGGGGAAGGAATGCCTTCATCATGCTTGATTGAAATGTCTCAGAAGGGATATATACCTCTAATATTGTTCCTGAAGCTCCTGAACCGGTCACTGTTTTTACGCAGCAATGCTCATCTTGAACAGGTATGAATGGGATACTGTAGAAATAGGTTGCTTTCTCTGCTATATAAAGTGGCTTGGATGAACTTACTGTGTTCTAATTCTGGTGTGCAGGTCATGGGTCTCCTCCAAGTAGTAGTTAATAATGCTGCCTCAAAAGTCGAGTCTCAGCCTCAACCTGAACAGGTTGCTGCCAATTCCCAGACTTCATCTGAAAAGGGAGCTTCCGATGATACTCCTAAAGATCCTCTCCCATCTGATCAGAATTCCGGTCAGGATTCAAATAAAAGTGCGAGCACTGAGGCATTCACATCTAGTGGAAAGAAAAGTGTTAATCCATATGATATCATCTTGCAGCTTCCGGAATCAGATTTGCGTAATCTTTGCAGCCTTCTTGCTCATGAGGGGTAACTTTCTGCCCCATCGCTCTCAATGGTGCTCTTTACAATTTTGTAGGATATTGTGTTGCCAGATCCATCAATGCCATTATACCCAAGTCATGGTGTTGATTACGATACGGCCAGCCACCCTTGTCCCCCCCTCCTCTCTCTCTCCTCCTTTTAGCCTATGGTGATGATGGAAGTACATGACTTGAGTTGGATTCAATGAACTGAAATGAAATCATTTTGAAATGAGGAGCAAACCATCACCCTTTTTTCACTTTCTCCATCGTCTTTTTGTTGCATGTGAATGTAATGGGCCCACGCACTTGAATTGTGATTTGAAATGAGGAGCAAACCATCACCCTTTTTTCACTTTCTCCATCGTCTTTTTGTTGTACGTCAATGTAATGGGCCCACATGCTTGAATTGTGTTCAGTTAGGGCCTCTGTTTGGTTACCTTTGTAGGCTGATAGGCAAAATTCTTGTCAAAGGAGGTTTGCTACACCATTGAATACATGTTAAAAACACAAACAATGATAGAGTATAGTGTCTTGCATTTTTTCAAATTTCCCAATAGTTGTTCAAGATTTTTTGGGCCAAAAGAAAAATCGCCAATTCAGGCCTGTATCTTCCGATACAGTCCATACAGTATTGTTTTTGTGTCCAGTGACACCGATATTCAAAAACTTGATTTCATTCCACGATCGGCAACTTAGGATTCTTGTCTCTATTGAATTAGAGAAATTATATGATCACCCACTTTAGAATGTGAAAACTATCTCGGGCCTTGAGTTTATACAACTAGTGCTCATAGTTTGGTATCCATATGCACTTGATTGATCACACCTTTGGTGGACCATTTACCAATAATATGCCAGATTGGAAGATCCTAGCCTTCATCTTAATTTGGACTGCTACCTTTATTTATTTATTTTAGAATTGACGAATTTACTAGCGAGAAACAACATTAGCAAACAACCTATTGATACCAACCTTCTTGTGAGTAACTTGAGACCATGGCAAAAGTGGGGGAAATCCATCCCCCCCCCCCCCCCCCCCCCCACACACACACACACAGTAATAGGTCCAGGAAAGAGCATCTCTCTCAGCTGTTGCATTGGCAACGCTCAATTAATGATCATGAGAGAAATCCTCTTTTTTTATTGACTCAACAGATGAAGCCTGCGCTCGAAGATTATGCTATTTCTCTTTTTCAACAAACCCCATAAGATTCCAAAAAACATCTTCCACAGAACCTCCTTGTGGGCTATGAATGGACCACCATGCTATCAAACAATGTATCACCAATATAGTTGTTTGAATGTCCGGGAAATATCAAACGAGAAATGAGGGAGACTCATGCCTCTCGCACCACTAAACAATGAATGAACAAGTGGTTAACACATTTTTTTATTTTTTTAGAAAGGTAACACTACCAGGGATTGAACCCTGGATCGCTCACACACAGTACACTGGCTCTACCAGCTCATCTAACAAGCGGGAGAAGTGGTTAACACATTCTTTCTCATTTCTATGCAATGCACATATCTAACTTTTGAAGCTTTTTGTCCATAGCTTATCAAGCAAAAGCTTTCACTCTTGGTGGAACAAGTGCCTTCCATAGAAAGGAGAAGCCCTCTCACACTTCATAAGCAGACCATAGAAAGAGCCGAAAGCTCTCCACCTGGCTACCATTTCCACACATTCCTGTCCTCATTCAAGATACTAATATATACATCATCAAAATTGGATAGGAAGTTCGTGAAGAGGCCTGCTTCCTCATCTGATAGTTCCTCCATAGTATAATGTTCCCCATCACACATCCCCACCAGTAATTCATACAATCCTGAACTTCTATTGCAAGCTCAAACAATACTTGAAATGAAAATTCAAAGGCCTCATCATCCAACCAAGCATCCTTCTAGAACCACACAGTGTTGCCTTTGCTAACCAGAAATTGAATACATTAGTAAATTCTGTCCATTCTCAATTCCCTCAAGGAAAGATGTGATCCTTTAGCCATCTCTCTCTCTCTCTCTCTCTCTCTCTCTCTCTCTCTCTCTCTCTCTCTCAATAATGGGGTCCTAAAAAAGTGACATTCTGAGCGGAAGACCCAAGAGTAAGTGCAGGGAAGCTCCATATGCATGGACCATATTCTCGCCGAAAAAGATCTGACCAAATCCTCATTCATAACCACACCTGCCATAGGGCTTTTATTTTTATTTTTATTTTTCAGATTAACCTGGAGGCCTGAGACTGCTTCGGAATACTATTCAAATTGAAAGCTTGCTCCATGTTCACCTTACACATCAAGAGACTGTCATCCATGAACGCAAGATTTCCAGTTTTAGATTGTTGATTCTAAAACCCTTAATCATACATATGGAAGAAGCTCTATGCACGATGAGCTCACATCTTTTGCCGTAGGCCCACAACTAAAATTAAAATGGGTGTCATGGGGCGTCCTTGACGAAGACCTCTCAAGCTAGAGAAAAAGTTGGCTAGCATACTGTTCACCAAAACGAGAATGGAGCCTTGGATACACATTTTTTGACAGCCTCAATCCATCTCTCACTGAATCCCATCCTGCCAAGAGAATAACAAGGAAACCCCTATCAACTTAATCATATGCCTTTTCATGTCAAATTTTCATGCAATTCTTGTTTCTTCACTAAATACCCTAGAATCAATAAGCTCGTTTTTTACTAGAATGCCATCTAGAATCTGCCTAACCATGATGAAAGCTCCTTGAAATGGGGAAATCAAGATGGTTGAGGCCACCTCTTTTTTTTTTGCAAGATGAGAATTTTATTAGAAAGTCAAGAAAGGCAAAAAAAGAAAAAGAAAAAAAGAATAACAAGAAGAAAATGAGGAGAACCGAAAGGGACCAAAAAAAAATTACAAAAGAGAAGAAAACAGAAAAGAACTAAAAGCGAAAAAAGAGAAGAAAATACAGAAGCCCAACCCTAGGACGCTTCTCTTAATCCAACGGAAAAAAAAAAAAAAAAAAAAAAAAAAAAAAAAAAAACATTAGCTAAGATTTTGTATACACCTCCCATCAAACCGATAAGGCCCAAATCCTTCAATTTCCTTCACCTCCTTGGTCTTTGGAATTGGAGTAATGAAAGTTGTGCATAGGTCCTCAGTTTCCCAAAATGACCACTTCCAGTATCTTGGGTTGATATTTCATGAGAGTGGAGGATTGAGAAGGATTTTGCCCATAGAATTCCAGCCGGGTGGAAGAAATTGTGATATGTCCTTCTAGAGTTTTATGTGATGTCGTGTACCACTCAAATTGGAAGGGAAATTTTATCGCATGCTTACAAGACCAGCCATGCTTTATGGGACAAAATGTTGGGCAGTTAAGGAACAACATGTTCATAGGATGAGTGGTAAGACAACAAAGGGTAGAATTAAAAATGTATTCATCCGAGGGAATTTAGGAGTAACACCAATAGGTAATAAGATGGGGGAAAGTAGATTAGATGGTTTGGTCATGTGCATCAGAGACCAATACCTGCGCTGGTTGGGAGTGAGTTGGTACAAGTTGAAGGCTCCAAAAGGGCAAAGGGGAAGGCCCAGAAGGATGTGGGTGGAGGTAGTAAGAAAAGACTTGATGACCTATGATAATTGAAAGTCATGGCCCTTGATAGTGGAATGGCGGAAAAAAGATTCATGTAGCCGACCCCAATTATTAGGGTAAGGCTTAGATGATTATGATGAATTATCTCATTGAGGAGATTTCTGTGGCATGACCCTCCGCAGTGGGCACATGATATCAAAGGTCTAGATTACCATAGGGTCCACTTGAAATGAACTCAAGACTTGAGGATAATAATTATAGGGAATGGATAATCAAGAGCAGGTTGTATGGTATGGCCCTTTATGTTATGCCTTCTGAACCTTTTGTTTCTTCTTTTTACTTTGAATATTGGATATTTTCAAGGGCAACATGCTTATATTAATGTGTAGTTAGGTTAGCCCACCAAGGGGTGTAGGTTATCAGTTCTAATTATATTCCCATGTTAAAGATTATATGGTTCCTATCTACTCCTTTATCTCAAAAACTTTTTTGCCAAAGCAGGGTGACTTATTTGATCTTTCAACTTGTCAGGCTTTCAGATAAAGTCTATTCACTTGCAGCCGAGGTACTGAAAAAGCTGGCCTTTGTTGCTGCTCCTCATAGGAGGTTCTTTACTTCAGAGCTGGCAGGTTTAGCCCATGGCCTGAGTGATTCTGCCGTGGGCGAGCTTGTCACTCTAAGGAGTACGCACATGCTAGGTTTGAGTTCTGGTTCGATGGCTGGTGCTGCTATCCTGCGTGTGCTACAAGCACTTTGTACACTCACTGCTGTTATTGTCAATGGAAGCAAGGATCAAGAGAATGACATGGAACATGATGAGCAGGCTATCATGTGGAAGTTAAATGTTGCACTTGAACCATTGTGGCAAGAATTGAGTGAATGTATAAGTACAACAGAGACAAAACTGGGACTGTCCTCCGCCTTCTCCTCTCCCTCACCAAGTTCAAATGCAGGAGACCATGTAGGAGGGTCCTCTTCTCTGTCGTCATCTCTTCCTCCTGGCACTCAGAGGCTTTTGCCTTTTATAGAGGCTTTCTTTGTTTTGTGTGAGAAGCTTCAGGCAAATCATTCCATCGCTCAGCTAGATCTTATCAATGTGACTGCCAGAGAAGTCAAAGAGTTTGCAGGGAGTTCTTCGGCACCATCTGTGAAGTCTGCTGGTGTTGGACAGAAACGGGTTGATGGTGCTATGACATTTGCAAGGTTTGCGGACAGGCATCGGCGTCTTCTGAATGCTTTCATCAGACAGAATCCAGGCTTGCTGGAGAAGTCACTTTCTATGATGCTGAAAGCACCGAGGCTGATTGATTTTGACAACAAGAGAGCATATTTCCGCTCAAGAATTAGGCAACAACATGAGCAGCACCCATCTGCTCCACTGAGGATAAGTGTTCGTAGGGCATATGTCTTGGAGGACTCGTATAATCAGTTACGTATGCGTCCTAGTGAGGATCTCAAGGGAAGGTTGACAGTGCAGTTTCAAGGAGAGGAGGGGATTGATGCTGGTGGGCTGACAAGAGAGTGGTACCAACTACTGTCGAGGGTCATATTCGATAAAGGAGCTTTGCTTTTTACTACTGTTGGAAACAATGCAACATTTCAACCTAACCCCAATTCGGTTTACCAAACCGAGCATCTTTCCTACTTGAAATTCGTGGGTCGTGTGGTAAAAATTTCTTGCCTTTTGCTTTGTTGTTTTTGTTTTCCCTGTAGCTATTGCCTTCAGGCTAATGTTTTTTTTCTTTTCATTATGATGCCCTTTGCAGGTTGCTAAAGCACTGTTTGATGGTCAGCTTTTGGATGTTTACTTCACCCGCTCCTTTTACAAGCACATTCTTGACGTAAAAGTGACTTACCATGATATAGAGGCTGTTGATCCTGATTATTACAAAAATTTGAAGTGGATGCTGGAGGTTAGTAACTTATTTCTTACATATATTCTCTACATGTAGCTCACTGTGGAGGTTCTCTTTATGTGGGGATGATGACATTGTATTTGTAATTTTTCATCCAGAATGATGTGAGTGACATTCCTGACCTGACATTTAGCATGGATGCTGATGAGGAGAAGCACATTCTTTACGAGAAAACTGAGGTACCAAGCATTTTTTTCTTCTGCTAAATGTGAAGTCTGATTACGGGCAAAAACTTAAATCGAAGATGACCTTAGTATAGTTTTTGAGATAAATTTATACACCCTTCAATTGCTTGTAATTCTATGACATGTGTGGTTCGAGATCTAATCTGACTTCACATTCTGATCTGATTCGTGTGTTCTCTAAACTATTCTAATTGTCAGTCTTTTTCCTATTAACTGTGAGTGGTGATTGAACTTATTCTGTTAAATGTCTATTTTTGAGAAGGTTACCGACTATGAGCTAATACCCGGAGGAAGGAATATCAGGGTGACAGAAGAAACTAAGCACGAGTATGTAGACCTTGTGGCCGAGCACATTTTGACAACAGCCATCCGTCCTCAAATTAATAGCTTTCTAGAGGGCTTCAATGAATTGGTGCCTCGAGATCTTATCTCAATATTTAATGATAAAGAGCTCGAGCTTCTAATCAGTGGACTTCCAGAAATTGATCGTAAGTAGTATAGTTTTCGTTGTTGTTTTTTTTTTTTTTGAACATGCTTGCAAATGCTTTAGGTTCGTATTCATGTTTGTCTTACTCTCTCTCTCTCTCTCTCTCTCTCTCTCTCTCTCTCCTCCAGTTGATGATTTGAAAGCCAATACAGAGTATACTGGCTACACAGCTGCCTCTAGTGTTGTTCAATGGTTCTGGGAGGTTGTCAGAGCATTCAACAAGGAGGACATGGCAAGGTTGCTGCAGTTTGTTACTGGAACATCAAAGGTAATCTGGCCATATCACATTAACCCATCTTTCATGGGGTTCTCTGATTTTTTTGAAATATGAAATAATTTGGTAGAACTTAATGTAGTCATCCTTTATCTTTCATAAGCAAATGGTGATGAGAGTGGGTAGAGAACTACTTGCAGTGTTACAGGACTTTGTGCTGTTGCATATAGGAGTGTATGGGAGTGACTGAAAAGTTAAGTTTGGCTACTGACTTGCCTGTTACTCTGTTAGAGGCTGGCTGCCATGTTTGATTTATAGACGATATTTGTTAGGGCATTCAAAATGCAACTGAGTTTTGGTCTATTAGCAGCTGAGCCTTGGCCATTGTGACATGGAGGCAATGTCTTGGGCCTGCTCTGAATGGACTAGGAGAGTTCTGAAGCGAGTTGGAGTTTGTAAATTGTGAACTAGAGGCACATCTGCTTGAATTGGCAAAAAACTGATAGTATTAATTAAAAAGGACAATATAATGTGCAACTGGACAGTTTGCAAGACAATTTTTCAATGATATTCCGTGTTAAAAAAGGTATTGCTGATATAAGATAGCCATGGGTTGAATTTAATAGGACTTTCCTTGATCTTTGAAGTTTATTATGCACGTGTTCACCTGTGTTACTTGCGCATGGGCATTGACTGCCTGATATAGGGCCTTCCTGTATTACTTTCATTGGTATGTATTATTGAGGAATTCATTAAGATTGCTGACCAAGAGGTCCCCCCAAATGACCATTTTCGATACTAGGTTCAATAATTCTGGAGAGTGGAGAGATTGAGAAGGATGTTGCTCCTAGAAATAGAGTTTGGTGGATGAAGTGCCTTTGGAGTTTTATGTGATCTCTGCATACCAATGAATCCAAAAGGGAAATTTTATGGGATAGCTATAAAACCAGACATGCTTTTATGGGACAGAATGTTGGGCAGTCAAGGAACAACATGTTCATAGGATGAGCATAATGGAAACGAGTGTGTTGAAATCGATGAGTGGTATGACAAGGATAGGATTAGGAATGAGTCCATTCAAGGGAACTTAGGAGCAGCATCAATAGGTAATAAGATGAGGAAAAGAAGACTTAGATGATTTGGCCATGTGCAATAGAGACCAAGAATTGCACCAGTTTGGAGTGTGCCGGTTCAAGTTGAAGGCTCTAAAATGGCAAGAGGAAGGCAAAAAAGTACGTGGTTGGAGGCAGTAAGAAAAGACTTTTGGCCTATGGTTTAATTGGAGCATATGGTTCATGATAGAGTGGAATGGCTTAACAGGATTTGTGTAGCTGATTTCAGTTAGTTGAGATAAGGCTTTGATGATGATGAAGATGATGTATTGATGCCATTCACACACACATACATACATGTGACACCCACACTAATGCATGCATGACACGGTAAGGGTCATTTTCTTTCACAGCAATTGCAATGTTATGCACCTTTTTCGCTCTTATGAATCCTAAAAGCTCAACTTCTATTTTATTTTTTTATGTGTGGATTTTCGATTTGAATGGCCTGATTTTTGGTTTCCTTTTGTCCTTGTGGGCTGCACCAAATCGCTGGTTAGATGCATATACACAATATGGTGAGCTCCACAGAATTTGGAAGGTTTTATGGTGGGTGTACCCATCCCAACCATACACTATGGTGTGGCCAACCGGAGTTTCAGATTGGCCTCATTTTAGGCTCCAGGCTGAATATCGGAGGGTGCACATGATTAATGTAGTGGTTATCATGTACGCATCATGGTGGGCCTTGTTTTGTATGTGGACATATCACACGTGTGTGCGCGGTTCACACTTGCAATGAAAAGATGTGAATGCGTCATATATATGTGCACACACAATGTCAAAATGTGAATGCGTCAATCGATTATTATTATTATTTTTTGAGAGGTATCAATCAATTATATTCATTTCAGTGGAAATCAAATTTTTGCTTCAGGTATCTATTGTATCTAAATTATTAGTTCCAGTATCCCTGTATCTTCATATTTTGATGGAAGTCATTTATTCAATGGAAATTTTAGGTTCCCTTGGAGGGTTTTAAAGCGCTGCAAGGGATCTCTGGTCCTCAACGGTTTCAAATCCACAAGGCATATGGAGCCCCAGAAAGGCTACCATCAGCTCATACCTGGTTAGTTACAACTTGATTGATCAATATAAAATTGAATTATTCTTGATTTTTTTTAGTGAAACTAGATTCTTACAGACCCTAAAATTTGAAAGTTGCAACTCCTAATGTTCTCTATTTTATTCTCTACAGTTTCAACCAACTAGACCTTCCAGAGTATTCGTCCAAAGAACAACTGGAAGATCGCTTGCTGCTTGCCATCCATGAAGCTAGTGAAGGTTTCGGCTTTGGTTGACACTGCTTCCATGATGACGATTCTACACCAGCAAAGCTGTCAAACTCTTTTCAAGTTGCCATGTACAGGTCAGATACACATTCCTTTCCCTTCAGTGTTTCCTATGCATCCTTTTGATCAGTGGGATTTATTTTGCACACGCTTTCCCTGCCTTACGGGTTGTGGCTTTTGGTTCTTTCTGTCAGTTGAGTATTTTCATATGGCTATTGTCTTTCAAAAGAGTCCGGATCCTCTGTTGGCTGCCAAACAGGAAAACCCTGTCTGGAGCCTTTTTATTGGTCCACGTCATCACATAGGTCTGCAACCTAGTCACATCCTCAGTGCAACCTGATCACACTGACGTCATGCAGTGTGATGTGGACCAATGACTATTATCTTTTCAAAAAGAAAAAAAGAAGAAAAAAAGACGAAGGGAGGACATGGCTATTTCTGCGAGCCAATATGAGACCATGGTAGTCAAGAACCATAGCATTCTTCCAGTGTCTTGGATTTGTTGTTCTTGTGACACCCTGGTGTTTTTTATTTCAATGTTATCATCTTGTGCATTTTCTTTATGAATATCAGTATGTGCTATGCAATGACTTTGGTCTTTGTCAAAGAGGCTGGATGCAATGTACGTCTAGTACCATTTGTCTGGGAGAAAGGCTAAGATGACAATGAGTAAGATGGTAGTTGCGTGCCTGGACACATGCATTTTTGTATGAGTGTTCTACTTTTGATTCGAGTTGAATTTTCGATCGGTTCTTTGTGTCAAGTCAGACCCAATAGATTCTGGAGAGCAGTCAAGTTTCTTGGCTCCTTGGATGATGGCACATGGAACACAACATTCTGATAATCAGTTGCTGGTATTGCAGATTTGGAGGTGATCAGTTGAGGCCGTTAGAGAAGGATTATTGTTTAGAGAAGGCTGGATTTTGTAGAAATTCAAGAGGCAGCAATATGTGAATAGTTCCAAACATCTCTTGGCTTGCAAGCTTTATGAGCACTAGTACGAGTGGTTGAAGCTTCAGTGAGGACTGCACTAGGAACGGCGGCAACAGCAGTGGCTTGCAAAATGTATTTTTTTTTTCAGCTTCTCTGCCAAGTATATATACATAAAAGACGATCATCTGCCTCCTTTTTATGTTTAATTTTGTTCAGCTGGTGTCGGTCTTTGGCTGTGGATCGTTCTTTACTCCGCCCGCAAGATCTTGTGCTGTTTGTACCTTCTTTTTTGGGGACAGGTGGCTCAGATTGTGAATGCTAGCAGCTGGTGAAATGAAAAATAAATGCTTGATTTATTTATTCCTTTTTTTTTTTTTTTTTTTTTCCGGTTCCTGTATGAGAATCCTTATCGCCCAAGAGTGTAACCCGTGTAAGTGGTTGGCCTCATACAAACAATGACAAATATTGCTGAGATTTTGAAAATCTTGCGATGATATAGTTAGAAATACCCTAAATAATGTTACCGCAATATCATCGCGAGATTTTGAAATATCATATATATATATATATATATATATATATATATATATATAATTTAGATATTAATTTACAATAAATATTTTTATTTTTGGTGATATTTTTCCAAAAATATCCTTTGGGAAACCTCAAAATTTGGAAATTCTGAGTGTCACCATGTGCAAGAACGGCGCTCCTTATTCAACAGTGGTGTGCAATGGGCATGTGCCCTAGCCAGAAATCAGTACGGCTGTAAACCGGTCAGGGTAAAATATTCATATTCATATCCAATTTTCTCTGATTGCTATTGTATGGGCATGTGCCCTAGCCAGAAATCAGTACGGCTGTAAACCGGTCAGGGTAAAATTTTCATATTCATATCCAATTTTCTCTGATTGCTATTGTATTTGATGTGGGACCCTCATATGCATGAGAGATTATCCTAGTTGCATATGTAAAGTGACAGCAATCGGATGCTCCAGAGCATTTGTGACTGGACCCAGCTTCTATTAATGATATTGACTGTCCGTTTCTGCATGCCACTAAATGGATGGTTTGGGTCATTGAATTATTATTATTATTATTTTCCATAGTAGCAGAAGAAGAGTGGAATAGACCTAATGGACAGTTCAGATAGATGATATGGATGGCAACACTTTCAAAACCCACTAGGGCCATGGAAAGGTTTCTGTATACTTAGTCCACTTAGGTAATTTCTCAATGGGATTTTAAACTTACCATTCTTCAGTATATGCTAGATTTCTGAGTCTTCCAAATCCAGATGGTGGGGATTTCTACTCCAAGATATCACTAGTTATCACATCACATATACTTCACCAGCTGAAGATGCAAGCTCCTTGAACTGCAATTCAGGTCGAACAGCCTAAACGCTTTTCGAATCACCTATTTGTAGCAACCAAATCAAACGGCTTAGGTGCAAAATAAAGTCTTTGAAGGTGGGAACCATAGTGTAGGGGAGCTACATGCACACCTAAATCTAAACCATCCGGCTATTCGCAATGGCTAAGATACAAATAAGTTCTGGAGGTCCGCCTCCTAGCCAAGAGGCAAGAGCGACTCTCAGTGTTTCATTTCATGGGTCATCAAAATATGTTTGAATACATATTCTCTTTTCCTTTCTTCCATTTTAGGATAAATTATGCATTTTTTAAAATCTTTTTTCATTTGTTTTTTTTATTTATTTCAAGCGTTTTATCATTTTCGTAATTATTTATATTCTTTTGTTTTTGTTAGTTTAAATAGTTATTTTTTTCTTAATACGTAGGTTTGGGTATTGATTCTTCTTAAAGTCTTGGAGGGAAAAAAAGTGAAAAGTCCAAGGATAATGACCCTATGTGAGATTATTATTCGAAGATGGATGAGAACAATAATATCAATCTAAAATGTAATTTTTGTGGGAAGAGTTATTGGGGATGTGTATTTCGAATGAAATATCATCTTTGCTCGAACCAAGAATAATATAGTGGCATGTTCCAAAGTTGGTGATGATGTCGCAAAAAAATTTAAAAAGTTGTTGAATGGTAACATGAATGAAAAAAGAAACAAGAAGAAATGGCATACGATGTTGGGAGAGTTCTAATTATTAATAATGCAGAAGAAAATGGTGCATGAAAAAGGAAAAAGATTATAGGTAAATTTGTTGGAAAAAAGTCAGGTCGAAAGAAAAGCAATAAGCCACTCTAAACAAAATCTGGAAGAAGGAAGATAAAGATAGTGTGCATATTTTCATTTCTCGATTCATGTATGTAAATGCTCTACCATTTAATCTTATAAAAACACATTTTCCGCACTTATGATGGAAGCAGTTTTTACATTTGGGCTTTAGTTGAAGCTTCTGTTATATTATTAAGGAACAACTTTTTTTTTTTAAAGTTGGATGTTGAGTCGATAGGAAAATTCATTAAAGTTTTATAAGAATGAATGGGTCAAGATTGGATGCACGATGGGTGGATCAATAGAGTGGATTAATAAATTATTATTTTTTGGTTCATGGTTCGAATAATACTGTTTTTTTGAGATTTGTTAATACGTCCTATTTTAAAAAATGTGGACAAGTTGGTTTTACTTGAGTTGATTATTGATGAGGTGAGCGAAGAAAATGTAGTTGACTCTCGGTCGAAATGTCTTCCTCTGTGGGAAGTGCTGTATATGGATTTTTAACCCACATGAAAGGGTGTCTGTCGCATACGTCCTTTCCAACACTACATCCCTCCTTGTGTTGATTCGGGAGGGGTCATAAATGATGACACCACCTCAGGAGGAGGGCCTGCCTCATGAATATCATCGGGAATGACACAGTCCCTCAACTAATCGAGTGTGTTGGACCTCAACCCCGCCTCTTTGGGTGATGCGGATGGGCGTCCCGGTTCATGTGATTATGTAGATAGGCTATCAGACTCGACAGACCATGCGGCCTGCCCCCATGGCTCGGAGTCTGATGAAGTGCGAAGCGTACCCTGCATGAACACCATATGTATAAGATACTTCGCAACAAAATAGAGTCGCACACTATAGCAAATACATCCTTTGACTCAATCACAGTCTGTAAATAGTAAACTTCCATTCGCATTTTCTCAATCTCCATCTTAAAGGTTGCCTCAAGCTCCGCAACCCTTTCCATAAGTCTTTTATGGCTGTCAATCAAAATCTTGTTGCTGTCAAGCAATGCTCTCGTAATATCTTCCCAACAAAGCCCCTCATCCATCCTCTTTTTCCTATCTTTCTTAACATTTTTTACTTTCTCGCTCTCTTTCACCTTCTTATTTTGCCCTACTCGACTCCTCATCATTCTTTCTCTTA
Source organism: Liriodendron chinense (assembly GCA_003013855.2). Taxonomy (NCBI): domain Eukaryota; kingdom Viridiplantae; phylum Streptophyta; class Magnoliopsida; order Magnoliales; family Magnoliaceae; genus Liriodendron; species Liriodendron chinense. The sequence continues at coordinate 661,325 of ML058361.1, read as the reverse complement.
GTCCTCCTCTCCCCCCTATACTGCCGGACTTGTGCCAAGACTTCAATTTTTTCCTCATTTGTTGTTGGGATGAGTTCACCGCTGATCCTAAGTTGTAAGAATATGTATTTCATGTTAGAAACACTGATCATGGCATCACACTATACACAATCAACTTGATAATATTACAACTTAACGACACCTTCTTCAAAGCTTTTAATATCCCCTTGTATTTGGTTACCCTTATTGTTGCCCAATTCAGAATTCAAGGAATTAGCACTTCGTCATGCTGCATCACCCAGCCCTTCGGGCCGGATAATGCAGGGAACATCTTGTATGCCTAAATCTGTTGAATGAATGAGACATGATAAAATTCAAATAGAATACCATATTATGTGGTACTGAAATGTACAAAGTAATATTTTACAAATATCTCATATGAAAAATGATTTACCTATAGGGTAAATGCTAGTCCACATAAGTTGTACATCTTTGGATAGTATGGCCCAATTAAACTATTTACTTCTTGCAGTAGTAAATGATACCATAAAGCCCCTCAAGGGTATTTATCGAAAGCATCTATATCAGCTTTACCGATTCTATATATTCGTCTACACATGCCCTTGCTTGTGGCAATCCAACAATTACATTCTCCACGCACATCAACATAGCTAGCTTCATGGTGTCGTCGTGCTTATTGCGTTGGAGACTATTAAATGCAAGTTCCAAATCTTCCTTTAGAGCGGATGACGAAATATTTTTCTCTAATAATATTATTATGTTGTCCTAAAACAACTTTCATCTCTTCTTAATCTCCTATCTACTTCAAACCCATGATCAGGGCGAAGTCTATCTCCCTGAAATCGAAAAGGATGTCATTGAAGTCAAACCGAATGTCACCTTTGTGCCTCTGCATTAGCCAGTGGAGTAGAGGACTATTTGCCTTCCATTTGCTCTCGTCAAAATCAAGCAGATATCCGAACTGGGTTTTCTGGAACATTTGTGACCTTCGTAGACATTTCTTGATTTTCCTTCGGAACCGAAATAAATCTCATAGAGCACCTAGGAGAGACCTTTGCTCCTTCATAATCGAGGCAGAGACTAGGTTCGCTTGCTGTGCAGAAGGATTCCGTAGTGATTGAAAGATGGATGATTAGACTTAAGTGAGACATCATTTCTATTTATCAAATTTAAGAAGACTGTGTACTGCAGATAATATTTGTCACTGTCCATCATCGATAGTGTCATTGTTCATCGCTGATTCTCGTTGCCAATCGCCGATAGTGTCGCTATTCATCGCCAATTGTCATTTCCAATCACCGATAGTGTCGTCGTCCAATGCCGATTCTCATTTCCAATCGCCGATAGTCTCACTGAACATCACTGACGGATGCTGAGATAGGTAATGGACAGTAACACTATCGGCGATGACAACTGTATTGGCGATGACAACTGTATCGACGATGGATGCTGAGTATCGGCGATGAAGAGTGGCAATATTGGAGACATATTGTGTGTATCGGCGACAGATGCTAAGTATCGACGATGAACAATGGCACTATCGGCGACGGATGCTCGTTTTCAATGATGATTGACTGAAATGTGTGTATTGGCGATGAATAATGGTACTATCGATGATCATAGTGACTATCGACGATTGACACTGTGTATCAGCGATCATCAAGTGCGTATCGGCGATGCACTCTGTGTATGTATCAGCCTTATACAAAAAAAAATACTAATAATAAGAAAAAGAATCCTTCAACTGTGGGACCACCCCAACCTCCACGATGCATGCACCATGCATACAAACACCACGTCTACTCCCTTTTAACGTCTCCAAACAAACAAACAACAACAAAAGGGACCACCATACCCTCTGACTATTGTCAACCACCAACAAAATAAACACAACACACACAAAGATTTACCTTTGTCCGCCATAACTTTTACGTATCACAGTGTTGCCGATTTACTTCATAATGTGGTCGGAGTTTTCCGATTGACTTCTGAAAACCCTACTTCCCGTCTCAGCATTTTGCTGGAGTTTCAAAGGGATTTATCGGATTTTCTCGACGTCGCAGGGAGTGTGTCGTGCATCCGCAACACTACTAACCGTCGATACTGTGTGGGCCTATAATCTTCATGTAATCCCCTCTGAAGAAAAAGAAGAAAGAAAGAAAGAAAAGGAGAAAAGGCTGAATGGCCTTTCTCGCGTAAGGACCCCATCAGTAGAGCCCACGTGAGGCTTTGTGCGGGGCCCACTGGATAGTCTCAGATGAGATCCATGTCGTTCATGTAAGAGGAATTTTAATTTAAGGCCATAAGATGAAGTCTGAAGGCCGAACTCATCGCTGATGGACCACACTTGTGGGAACGGTCTGGAATTATTTCAAAGCTGTGGGCCATATAGAGGTAAAAAAAATTATAAATGACCCTTGTGAACTTTCGGGACTGTTGGAATACATTGAATTGGTCAGATTGACCAATGGGTGGCCCCCACCATTGATCCTGTGTGGTCCACACCCCGCGAACAAAAGGCCCCTTGACTTGCATATTCGCTACTGCTGTATGGGTTGGTGGTTGTGTAGATGGGCATTTTAGTACGTGAAAAAACACTGCAGTGCCCAACGGGTTACATAAATAATAGGTCATGTACGGATGAATAATCAAAATGACGTCATAATTTGGGGGTTTTTTCAACTATTATCCCGAATCGGTCCCTCACTTTGGAGCCCACTGTGATGTATCTTTTTTAAATCCTCACCGTCCATACATTTTGAAAAATCCTTTTAGGGCATGATACTAAAAATTAAGTAGATCCAAATCTCAAGTGGACCATAATACTTAATCGACCATGAAAAACTTTTCATGGGCTACAAAAAGTTTTAGATCAAGGTGATATTTGTGTGGTCTATCATCCAACTCTTTTTACCCTTATCAGCAGGTTAGATGTAAAATAAACATTCTGTTGGACCCTGTGAAGTTTTTAATGGTGAGGATGTAATCACTACTGTTTTGTGGTATGGTCCGCCTAATATTTGGAATCATGCCTCAAATCGAACTTTAAAAATGGATGGACGGTGTGGATTTAAGGAACGTTCATCACAGTGGGCCCCACAGTTATGGATCCACCGACCTCCATAGGTCGAATGGAGCTTTACATATGCCTCATTTTTAGTATCATGCCTTAAAATGATCTGTAAAAATGGATGGACAGAGTCAATAAAACAAATTCACCATTGTGGGACCCACGTAGCTTTGATTTGACACCAGCTTGCTGGTTGTTGTTCGCGTCACCAGCAACTCCCGTCCGTCATGTCTTTTTCCGTACGCGGAATGCTTTGCAGGAACTTCCTGCACCGGGAACCTAGATGGAGCCTACCGTGATGTGTGCAAGAAATCCACCACGTCCATACATTTTGTGAGCCCATTTTACGATGCGTGACTAAAAAATGAGCCGGATCCAATACTTAAGTGGGCCGAAAACATGAAGATTGAATATCCACAGTTGAAATATTCGTGGGGCCATAGAAGTTTCGAATCAGGCTAATATTTGTGTTTTCAGTTCATCTCAGTAGGAATGACGTTATTAACGGTATGGATGGCATATACACATCACTTTGGACCCAGGTATGTTTCAACGGTAGACATTTCCCTACCTATAGTTTCCTTTAGTCCGGCCCAATTGAAGCATATCTCCGGATCATTTTCGGTCTCATGTCCTAAAATAATCACAAAAAACGGATGGACGGGGTGGATTTCTTAAAAACATCACGGTGGGCCCCACCTAGGTTCCCTGTTTAAGGCTTTCGCAGGAAGTCCTCTTTCCTTTGTTTCTATAAATGGAAACTCCGGCAAGAGGCAAGTGATTCATCTCTCATCTTCTTCCGGCACACAGCTTTCTCCTCTAATTCATCTCCCCACTTCGCTTCTGAGATGCTCGCTACTTCCTCAGGCAACGACATGTACGTTTCTCTTCTCTTTCTCTATCTTGAAAATATCACCGCAGTCGATGCCTCTTTAGACATTCAAACGTACTTTTGAATTTTTTTTTTCTTTCCTTTTTTCTCTTTATGTTTTAAGAATGGATGGGTTTGATATGTTGAGGTTGATTGAGTTTTTCTGTTTGTTGTTGCTGTTTGGGATGAAGGTTGGGGCAACCTTCTTGTGCTCGGCAACTAACAATAAAGGATTCTCTAGCCTATCTCAAGACAGTGAAGCAGATCTTTCAGCAAAGAAGAGAAAAATATGCTGAGCTGCTTGAAATCAGCAAAGATTTTCATGCCAAAAGGTTTGAAATCATTTGATTGTTTTTTCCTTTTTTTTTTTTTAAAGTAATGGATATATTCACTCATATAGCCCTGTCAAGGACTAGCTGACCTCTCGAAATTTGAGGGAGGACCCTTGCCGAATCGAAAATCTGATGCGTCTGAGAGTTACTTCCCCAATGCGCCAGCCCATCCGCCACGGCATTGGCCTCTCTTGGTGTATGGGATACTTTAACCTCTAATTTTTGGCTGAGAGCCGCCACTCTAGTGTGCCAATACTAAATGGACCAGGGGAAGGGGAATATCTGGAAAACAGATCCACTACAATCTTTGAATCACTCGCTACTTCGACCTTTAGTGAAGCCGCGGGCTGCACAGATGGTTAAACCCTCTACCACCGCTCTCATCTCCGCTCTGTTGTTCGACCCAAGGCTGTAACCAGAGAAGGCAAAAATAAAGTCACCCTTGTTTGTAAGACTCCATTAGGTGGGCCACACATGATCATCGGTTTGGATCATGACCGTTGGATTATTTAGATTGAGCGATTCAGTGGGCCCCACTATAGATGTGATCATTGCAAATAGGTTTGGGGTGGGATGCTTGAACCATGTCCCCTATACGCGGTTATTAAGCTTGATATGGAAACCTACGGTGTGGAGACCCTAGAGGAGAGAAGTGTGATGGGTAAGCTTCTCTGGTCCTCTTTCCTATAAATATATGTCTTGGTCCCCTCACCAATACACATGAGAAAACCCTAGTCCCATTGAGTGATTCTCCTAAAGGTGTAAGGTACGGAAGACCAAGAGTTCCTCTCGGCAACACGACGGCGTCGGGAATGTCTTTCCAATAAGGTATGGCTTTAAGATTACAGTATGGAATCTCCATTGTTGATGCATAGACGATCCGATTATTCCACATTAAGATTAAGTTTCACATTGTTATCTCTGCAGACCCCGCCCCCACCTGATGGACCTGGGTTACCTTTAGAAGAGCCATCAACATTAATTTTAACCCATCCCTGTTGGGGCTTGTTCCATTTCACAATCGAAACCCACTCAGGGTTTAGTGTGGGCAGAGTTATTCCCAATTCTGTTAGAGTAACATACCTGGACATCTTCAATTCTGTTGTAGAAGGGAGTCCTGGGCTGATAACGCATATCAACCTGCAAATCCGATTGATGACCGGATGAGCAAATGTGACTGTCGTTGAGGCGGGCTTCATTTCTGGCAATCCAGAGCTCCCACAAAATGATGCTGGGCACAAGTCCCCTTAACAGGTTAAAAACATCCACCGATGAAGCCGCATCCTACCATCTGATCATTCTGCTAGATATCGATGGGGAAGATTTAGACGGATTTTAAAGAGGTTGTTGAAATGGTCTCGAACTTGGCTGGCCACAATGCTCTGAGAGAAGTGGTGATCAATGGACTCGATCTGAAATGCAGGAGCAGATTGGTGTGGGCAACAAACGCACTTCAAAGTGGTATGGATGCCTCTTGATTGAATTCTGGCATCCACAGGGATGGCCTTGTTGACCACCTTCCATGCCAGCAGCAAAATTTTCAGAGGCAGTTTATGGTGCCACACCCATTTGATTGTTTATCTTCTTCTGCCTCTGCATTAGCTTTTTTCATAACCATTTTAAACTGATTCATCTGATTTTTCCCTCGGCTGTGTTTGATTTCAGGATCAACATCACTTGCTACATATGGAGGATGAAAGAGTTAACCAAAGGGCACCCAGATCTCTTCATTGGGGTTTATCAAGTTCTTACCCAAAGAATATAAGATCACTTTTGATGACGAGCCTCCAGAGGACAAGATCACAGTAAATTTTGTTGATAAAGTAAAGGTGAGAATTCCATCTCAGCTGCATTGCTTAGGATGCGTTTGTGCATTGCCTGGTTCCCAAGGCGGACAGAATGAGTCATTGCCAAAGCAGTGGTGGAGGGAAGAATGAGACCTTCCTGTTCATATCTGAATTGCAATTTGGGGCAGAAGAAATTGGAAAACAGATGCCCGCGTAATGCGGGTTCACAAGGTCTTAATCTGAATGTGCTTGGGAAGCCTTGCCAACAACCATGTCTTGGCTGTAACTAAACCCCTTGATATTCAAAAGGTCTGTTAATTTCAGTGATACTAGTTTCTGTCTAGGGTGTTTGACTCTTGTTCCTTATTTTTGTAGGCTCGGTTTGAAAATGAGGAGCAAGTTTACAAATCGTTCGTCGAAATTCTAATTATGTATAGAAAGGAGGTTAAGACCATTAATGAGGTCTACCAAGAGGTATATGCTTGCAATAATGCACTTATTTTTCCTACTTCCTAGTTTTAGTTACGGGCTTTGCATGTTTTATTTTCTTGTTGTTGAAGATTGAGTTTTATATGCTTCAACTTTTCTTTGTAGGTAGCCTGGCTTTTTCAGGGAACACCATGATTTGCTCGAGGAATTCACACACTTCCTAACTGATGCCACTGGAATAGCTCCTTTACCACTGCCTGTAAGAAGCTAATCTGGAAATTTCTTGCGATCAGATGAGAGGAGCTTGGCTATGCCCATGGTGCGGCAAGTCCATGGAGAGAAGGTATTTACGTGCTTTTTTTCTTATATATAGTGAATTTCTTTGGATATATTAATGTTGAATCCAGCTGCTGATTGTCTGTTATGTGCCATACTGTTAGAATGAGAGATCTGTGACTCGCCATACTGGTTGCGACCTCATCATTGCCCGTCCTAAATCAGATGATAAAGGAACGACTAAAGTTGATAAGAAGCAGAGAAAACGCGAGAGGGATGATAAAGATTTGGAGCATGACAGCAACATGGAGTCAAATAATGGGCAGCTCTTCTCTCACAAACAGAAATATGCTCAGACGCAGAGGGTTCATGACTTTGACTATGTTGCTGAGCAGTTGCAGCAAGTTGGGGAAGGAGTTAGAAACTTTGGAGTCAATCCTATTTTAGGTATAATTCCTATGATGATAAAATGTCTTGAGAAGTAGATTTTCCTTCACAAGAAAGGAAAAAAAAAAGGATAAAAAGAAACAAGAAAAAATTATCCTTCTGCAAATGGATTTCTTGTTGGTACTTTCAATAGAAGTACATAATTTAGTATCCTTGCCTTGAGGTTTCTTGTAATGGTTGAGGCTACATAACTAAGTATGTTTGTCTTGCGGTTTCTTGTAATGATAGGGGCTCTTTCTAGAAGAGGTGCCAGGTTATGTTTCTTGGTCAAGATGGTTGTGAAGATAACCAATAAGCTGTCCTCTCTTGAACTGAGCTTACTTGGACAGTTGGATGGGTTGGAACCAGAACCAGCCTCCAAAACAGGATGGGCCAGGGGATGACTGTTTTATGAAAAAAAGAAAGCCACTACCTATATTAAAGCTCGAACCCACAACATCTACTTGAAAATCTCACTCTAACCACTAGTCGAACTACAGATTGATTGTTACTTTCTGTCTTTTATCATTTTCAATGAAGCACGTTTCTTGGCAAAAAAAAAAAAAAAAAAAGGCCACGGCAAGTCTGACCGGTTCGACTGAAGTGCCAACAGAAATGGGTCATGGCCCAGTCCAAGTTTTAAAACAGTACATGTTATTATATCATTTAATTGATTCTTGTTTTTGTATTAATTTTTTTTTTTTTTTTCATTTGTATAAAATTATCTGAGCCTTTTGGGATGTGCAGAATCTCATTGGAAGGAAGGACATCTGGCTAGACAAATGAAGGCTGACGAAAGGGATAAAGAAAAGGAACATGAAAGAGATGATAGGGAGAAGGATAGAGGCCATGAAAGGGGGAGAGATAAAAAGCAGTAGGGGTTTGACAAAAATGGTCCTAAAGATGTTGTTCCTCCCAAGGTTCCTGTGCTCCCAAACAGAGAAAAATATACGACCGCACCAGTCTCGGGGCTCGACCTTTTGAAGAATGTAATTCCGAATCTTAACTTGAGTTTTTTTTCCTGGTTATCTAGAATTTTTTTTCTTAATTTTTAATTTGTTTTATACTTTTGAAAGAATTTTGCAGTTTACTAACCATTCTTTTCATGTTCTGTCTTTTGCTTGACAGTGTTGAATGCCCCCAGCAAGCCAATGGACAGAACTTGAGGCATCTGTACTGAAGAGGGATACAGAGGGGGAGTGGTTCAACAAAAATGTTGCTAATGATGTTGCATTTCCCAATGTTCCTGTGCTCCTAAATGAAGAAAAATACATGGCCAAACCAATCTTGGAGCCTGACCTTTCAAACTGTCAGAGCTGTAAACCTAGTTACCGTTATCATCCAGAGAAGGTAATACAGATTCTGAACTAAAAGCCTTTTCTGTTTGTCTAGTAAGTTTTAACTTTTGAATGAAATTGGCAGTTTCCTAACTAATCTTTCATGTTCTGTTTTTTTTACTTGACAATATCGGATGTCTCCAGCAAGCAAGCGAACAGAACTTGATGCATCTGTATTGAATGATGATTGGGTATCAGTGGGATCCTACCCTTATGAATCCAACCACAAAAACCAATATGAAGAAAGTCGGTTTAAACGTGAAGATGTTAGGTGAGAGACTCGCTTATTGAAGTTCTCAGCAATATGAGTTTTCCTTAATGGTTAATTTTTAAAATGGTACTTGCTCATGTTTGTGTAGCCAACCCCAACCCTAATTCGTGAATTGCCGAACAGGGTTCACTTAGAGTCAACCCCAATTAGTTGGGATGATTTGTAGATGATGATTATGATCATAATTCAAAATAACTGCTTGCTTAGTTGTTGTCTTCTATTTCCATCAACATTCCTAGAAAAGAAAAAATGGAAAAAGAATGTCGGCTGTGCTAATTTCTTCTCTGTCAAATGAAAAAGAGTTTTCTTCATTATCTGATGCCATTCTTTCACTCTTGCTTCTTTTATTAGAAATGCTGACTTCCTATATTTGTCTATAACATGATGTCAGGTTGGAGCTCAACATGTTGTTAGAGATAGCTAATGTAGCTGTCAGTTGTGCTGAAAAGTTGTTAGAAAAGATAAATGATAATACAATCAAGCCAGGCAGCCAAATCCACATCGAGGACCACTTCATTGGTGTGTATATAAATTGATTTTATTCTTGGACATCAAGACAGTTTTCTTGGACTTTTTTTTTGGTTACTTTAATGTAGAGTTTATATATCTCTCTAATTTGTGACATATTTTTCTTCTTCTGTATATTGCTTCTTTCTTGTAGGTCTAAGTCTAAGGTGCATTGAACAATTATATGCTGAGTTTGGGCTGGAAGTGTTGGACTTACTTCGGAATAATGCAAGTTGTGCATTGCCTGTTATATTGCGTTCCTTGAAGGAGAAACGAGAGGAATGCTTAAAATGTCGTTCCTATCTTAATAAGGCTTGGGCTGAAGTTTAGTCTAAGAACCATCCCAATTACTCAACCGTGTAGCTTCCATTTCCAGCAACAGGATAGAATGAGCTTGAGCACGAAATTGCTTAGAATGCGGAAACGGTTGATCATCTCTTCATCTATTGTTCATTTGCAAGAAAGAGAAGGAGGCCGCCTTCTTGATCTTGTTTGGTATTGAATGGGTTTTGCCGGGGTCCATTAAGTCCCTATTTTTGTCTTGATATGGTGGAAGGAAAGATACGAAAGTGAGTTTGGTATCTTTATTTACCAGCTGGAATTTGGTTTCTATGGTTGGAAAGAAATAATAGATGCTTCAGGAATGGGAAAGGAGAAATATTGGAGGTTTTCAATTTGTCTGAAGTGCATGTTATGGATTAATGGGTGATTGCATCAAATGCTATTGCTTAGCTCATTTTCCTAATGTTGTATAGATTTGTAAATTGTATTCTATGACATGTCAAACAGTAGAAGCTACGTTCCTCATATTTTCAAAAGAATAAAAACAGGATATTGTCTTGTTTTGAAAATCAAAGAAAAATATTGTTTTTTTTTTGCTTCCAAGCATGTATGGGGTTTCTATTACCATTTGGATATTTGAGCATATTGAATACTCCAACTTATCATTTTGATTTTGAGCGTATTGAATTCTCCAACATTGGCTTAGTAAAAAAAGCTATATTTAATGGTTTAGGGATTTTATTTATTGGATATAATGTTTTTTTTAGTGTTGGCTATGTCTTATAGGTTCACATAAAAGGAGAAGGGCATTATGGTCTGATTGTTTGGCACCACAACATTACTGGTGAATATACCATGTTTGTTGAATTTTAGTAAGTTTTGAACCAATATTGGCACATGATAGCCTATTCTAAGCATATATGCATATGAAACATGTAAAAATAGTAGAATAACATAATCAAATCAATTTAACACTAAACTAACATCATCATAATCCAGAAAAAACCATAAGGAAATATGCAATAGAAGGGGCCATCATCACAAACATGCTGTACAAGGTTCAATTTCATGCATGGACGGGATCCCGCGAGGAATAGGATCCTCGCGCTTGCATGGTTATGTCGAATCAATCAACGAGATTTTCTAGTCCAGAAAATTGAGTTATTTTTGGGTTAGGGAATCATAAAAATTGGAGAAAAATAAAGTATCGGATTCTCAGGTTCTAGGATGATGGAGAAGGTGAAAGAATCTTTAAAAGAAAGAGGAAGATGAAAAGAATGCCTTAGAAGGAGAAGATTCAGAGAAAGAAGAAGAAAGGAAGAGAATTTGGGAGGAAGAGAGATCCACAAGAGAGAGGAGGAGCCACTAAAGAGGTTCTCTTTTCTTTTCATAAACAATGCATAATGAGAGAGTTAGAGTTTCACTCTATTAATAATTCGAAATTTAAAAATGACAAAATTATCCTTAAAATAAAAAAGTTCGCAAAAATACGAATTACCGCAAAAATCTGTGTAGGGTCGTCGGGCGCTTGATGACTAGTGGTCGGGTTCCCGACAATGGTCCAAAATAGTCTAGCGCGCAAACTTGTAAATTGGATGAATTTCGGGCGCTCGATGAACAATTGTCGAGCAAACGACAATGCCGACGACTCAAAAGCATTGGGAATCCGAATTTCCTGCTTCTTTGCCGATGGTCTAGAAGTGTTGGGAATTTGAATTTCCTGCTTCTTTTCTGCAACACTTTCCTTGTTCTTCTTGTACATGTCTTTCCATAGTGGGGCCTTTTCAAATGTCCTGAACCACATGTGTAAGGTCTTTATCGCTCCTCAAGTCTTCAAGTACGATCTTGGCTCATCATCAAGCAATAGAGATATGGGCATCACTCGCCTCCTACACTGATAAACTCTGAAGGGTATGATGTCCTCATCAACTCCCTTCAGCTAAGAAGAGCTTGACTCCGGCGAGATAAAACTCCTGTGCCTTTCTAACAAGTCTGGATCGAGCCTCGTAGTGCTTCTTTCGTAAGCTATGTACAATCGGATGGTGACCTATTCTTCTATTTAACCAAGTATCGTTGGAAGCCTCCATCTCGCGTAGATACGATTTCTTCATCCACAATCTCTTCAATTTCTTCTCTTTGTTCAGGTAAAGTTGGGATAGGTGGAACAGACTGAGAAGAAAATTTAGAATATGGCCATTGACAGGGGGTGGTCTATAGAAGGATTTAGGCAAAGAACTAGATCTTCCACATAATTGTTGCATTGATTCCCATGTCAGGTGAAATGTCTATCATGTATGCATTGGATCCAATTTTTCGTAAGACTTTGAATGGTCCAGCACTATGCGCTTGTAATTTTCTGGCGGCACCTTGAGGAAACCGCTCTAGCCTTATCCATACCATTACAAAATCTCCCTCATTGAATTCTTGAATTTTACAATGCAAGTCAGCCGAATGTTTATAAATTTCATTACTTACATTTATCCACTATCTAATGTATAAATGCAAATCCTAAATGTGACGGGAAAATGCATCGATTGACTCTGAAGATTACTGGGTGATTGACATAGGTAATAAGTCTATAGGCATCTTATACTCACTAACTATTTCAAAATGACTCATACCCGTAAACCTATTGACAAAACTGTTATATGCAAACTCAGCTATAGGTAAAATTAAATCCTAAGTCTTGACATGTTCACCCACTAAGCATCGTAATAAGTTTCTAAGACTCTGATTAACCACCTTAGTCTGGCCATCTGTCTGAGGGTGATATGCAGTAGAAAACTGCAATCTGGTGCCCATCATATGCCATATTGTCTTCCAAAAATAACTGATAAATCTCACATCACAATCATACACTATAGTCTTAAGCAACCCGTGCAAGTGAACCACACCATCGAAAAAGAGTCGAGCAATATTAGACACCTCGGATGTTTTAGAACATGGGAGAGAAAGTGCATCATTTTCGAGAAATGATTAACAACCACAAAAATGGAACTGTTCTTTTTTTTTTTTTTTTATTGTCTTGGGAAGCCCAAGCACGAAATCCATACTGATGTCTTGCCATGACGCGTGTGGCACTGGCAATGGCGTATAAAACCCCGTATTTTGCTTTCGTTGCTTTGCCAATAGACACGTACGACACTGCTCTAAAATCTTGGCAACGTCTCGCTTGAAACTCGGCCAATAAAAACGATCCTTAACAAGGGCAATTATAACTGCCCGATAAAATCACCCCTTTTAAGACTCGAGCACATGCTTAAAACCGCTAGACACATATCGTCCTTGGACGAATAATTGACCATACCTAACTTAGAAAATCATAGTCTCATGAAATCAGGAACTTAGATATGCAGTGTAGGAGTCCATTCTACCACCCTGTTCCAAGACCGATAAACTCGAAACTCGATGGGGATCACCCCCGTACTGGGCTTGACGCTCTTAGATGGGCGTTACGACAAAATTGGCGCCTGAAATCATAAAATTAGGATGACCTGCAAGTGCACACGAGAGTGTAAGTATACTTGCACTAGGCCTTGAGTGAGCAATCATTACTAAACCCACTTTTCTTGTGTGGGCCCTATGGACCCTTGCATGGCTATGGAGTGTGGGCCATGGATTTTAAACATAAACCAACACATGGTCCCTTAACATGAGACCCGATCGATAATCAGTGACCGTCAAACGGATATTGCCTCGGATTCGGCAATCGTCGTGCTCGATCAGTCCCAAATTGCACCTGAGCAGGGATCTCACTATGGTGAGGCCATCCCATGGGTTGGATCAGGCCAGATGGGCCAGCTGGGCCCCACATGATTAGAAACAGGGCCCAAAGGGGCATTTGCACATGACTTAAAATCCCAAGGTTATATCTTCTAATTACCCATCTTATATAAACTCTATTCTCAGCCCCTTAACTCATTTCTCCAGCCATTTCCTGAGAAATAGAAAGGGGAAGAGAGGAGAGGGTGCTTGGAGAAGGAGAATTTATAAGAGAAGGCCCTTCCATGCTATTCTACTTGTGCCTAGCCACATCTGCGACACCTTAGCCGGCATCTCTACGTTGAGGACCCTTCCGAGTGTTGGTAAAAGTAAGTCTATGCCAATTCTCCCATCTCCTTTAGTTTCCTATGTAGATTTTCATTTTTCCCTGATATGTAAGCACCTTCTTGCAGGATTTCGTTAATTCTTCTCCAAATCAAGGTGTGTATCATTTACCCATGTATTGCCATGCAACCAATACCTGTAATTATGGCTAATGCCTTCAATTTTCAGGTTTAAGGAGTCATACTTGTTGGTTAATAACTGAAATGAAGCTAGGCAAGTCATATCAGTATAGTAGAATTGTTCTGCCTAGAGATTTGGATGCTAGATGTATGCTAGGGTATTCGCATGCTCATGTCATCTTGCACATGCTCTAATTATATATATTTATTGTGCTGAGATGTTTTAAACTTCATGCAATTATGCTAATTGTTGAGATTTTGGTATTGCATGTTTTATAATTCAAATGATGTATAAGCTATGGAATTGGGAAGTGTTTGAGGCGACAGGTAGTAGCTTCTGACCTGGCAAGTATCATAATAGAGGCGGCCGCACAAGGTCGGCAACCTTGGGAACGGGGTGGTCGACCATGGTGGAAGTTGGGGCGATCAACTGTGGTCAAGGACCACACGGGCCGTATGCGCTCAAGACTGGTCTTCCCCTTCACTTCCCCTAGCCGAGGATTTTGGCCCACCACCGGGCTGGAAGGCAATGTATATCTAAGTATCTGAATGTGATCTATTACCTATGTAGAATCCATATACCTGTGTACCATCTGATAGGCCCACTAGAAATCGTATGACGTACCGATCCCTCAAGACTCATGAGCCGGGGATGGTGGTATGAGCCATATGCCCGTGCTGTCGGCTTATGCTGGGGTGGTGCCTCCCCGTAGTGTCTGTTGAGCACCGTAGAGGTGATGAACGTACCACTTGACTATGAGATAGGGCGACAAACTCCATTCCGCCTATGTTGAGCGCGACTGACGAGCCACGGCCAAACCAGGCTTTCGGGGCTGTAGACCCGAGATAGAATCGAGGGGCTACTGGCTGCGACTTGCGTTCACCCCGTAGGGAGCCAGGTGGTCCCAGTTGGCCGAAATAATAGAATGTTAGTACAGGGGCTTCACCAATCGGTTGTGATGAAAAAGCTTTAATTAACTACTTGACTAATCATTTATAGTTTAGCATGACATGCATTGTCTGTGCGGGTGAGATGGTGGTGCCACTCACTGGTGGCTGCGACACACATCGGTGTTCGGGCATGCATATGCATTTCATGCACTCATTCCATTTAACAACCATGCTTGTGATGACGTGCTTACTTCTGATTTCTATTTGTGGAAAATAAAATTATTATCTATATTACTTGTATTGGTAAATGAGTAATCTAAGGAAATAAAACCATTTAGTTGGCCATTCACTCCCTTTCTGGGGTGGTGGTTTAAACCACCAACCTGATGACCCGTGTGACTTAGGTATACATGAGGCGGTCAAGGCGATCGAGTTCGTAGAATTAGGAGAGGACGCCGATGAGTACCTTCAGTAAGCGGGCGACCAAACTTACTAGAGAGTGGGGTTGGGTGTATTTTCTTTTGGGGAATCATCGCCTATGCGGCGTCTCTTGTTCAGCTTTTGGGGCAGTATCTTCTAAACTTGTAGAGGGGACCCAATGGGCCCCAATGTGAGGAATGTTATTTATGTATATGTTTTTGGATATATATATATATATATATATATATATATATATATATATATATATATATATATATATATATCCTCTTCTTTTGGAAATGTTTTTCATGTTTAGGGTGTTTATGCTTGGCTGATTTATCGCTACAAATCTGCGTTTAACTACAACTCATGCATATACCGCATTATGGGGAATTCAGGATATCGGGGGTCGAGGGCAACCACGGACCCTAGCATCCGGGGCGTCACAACAATGGTCTTATCTTGACCAAAATGACCAGCTATCCCTCCTGAATGAATCTCCCAAACGAGGAAATCACGGAGGGAAGTACGGGGAATACAAAGGTGATCTCCTTTAAGAAGGAAACCATCTTTCAGGACAAATTCACCCATGCTACGCTGGTCATTAGAGAGTGACGTGTAAATACTCCCAAAATCTAGACGTGTGGGATACTCATCCTTCACTTGCTCAAAACTGACAACATCTACACTTAAGGAATTGAGCAAGGTTACTCTCCAACTAAGGACATTGACTAGTTTGTTCTCGACCCTGGCCTTATGTTTCAGGACAAACGAGTATTCCTGAAGAAACACTGCCCATTTACCATGACTTGGGTCGAGCTTCTTTTGAGAATGTAGATATCTCAAGGTCTCATGGTGTGAAAACAAAATAAATTCCTCCAAGTAGGAGATAATAACGCCAATGTATGTAGGATGAAAGAGTTAACCAAAGGGCACTAGATCTCTTGGGATTTATCAAGCTCTTACCCGAAGAATATAAGATCGATTTTGATGACAAGCCTTCGGAGGACAAGATCAGAATAAATTTTGTTGATAAAGTAAAGGTGAGAATTTAATCTCAACTAACATTACTTAGGGGTCAGTTTGGTCGGTGGTATATTGTTTATTAGCAAATCACTTAAATGCTAGTAAATTATTTACATCTGTCTGTTTGGCTTTAAGTTGTAAATAATTTATTAGTAAATCATTTTCAGTGAAATAAAAAAAAAAAAGCCGTTTGCATTTACTAACTACGATTTAAAATGAAATTGCAACTTTTTGCTTGTAAATGAGAATGAGCATTTGCTAGTAAATCACTTACAAGTAATAAATGATTTATTAGCAAATGAGGACATCCAAACACAAATAGTAATGATTTACTAGTAAATTATTTACCAGCAAACCATTTACAAGCTATCATTACAACTCCTTAGGATGCGCTTGTGCATTCACTGGTTTTCAAGGAGGACAGAATAAGCATTGCCAAAGCAGTGGATGAGAGAAGAATGGGACCATCCTGTTCACATCTGAATTGCAATATGGGGCGGAAGAAATCGAAAAACAGAAGCCCGCGTAATGCAGGTTCAAATTTCCACACCGCCTCAAACATCAAGTTTGAACGTGCTTGGGAAGCCTCGCCAACAATCACGTCTTGGCTGTAATTAAACCCCCTTGATAACTCGAAAGGGGAAGCCTTGCCAACAACCACGTCTTCGATAGACAATGTAAAATAGGTGTCATTGGAGTTAGAAAGTTGTATGGGGACCCACTATAATATATACGTGACATCTAGCTCTCCATCTATCATCTATCAGTTTTGCCAAGGACATGATAAAAAAAAAAAAAAAGTAAATATAAAACTCAAGTAATTCATACTACACAACACTTCATTGTTTTTTTGGGTCGACAACAATGCTTTATGCAATTAAGTAAAACAACAACTTATGTAGGGTCCAGCATGTTTTATATGTAAATTCACTTCCTCCATCAAGTGAGAACCATTATTTTAACTATATAATATAAAAAATAGTCCAATAAAAGCTTAACTGCACACCTTAATTGGAACAATGTTGGCACACACATTTTTTATTATATATTTTGTAATAAAAAGTGGTTGATTTTGCCGTGCTTTTTACAATATGTTTGGTGTTTTTGTTGGGTGTGCATGATGGTCGCTTTGTTGGGGTTGTCTGATGGCAACAATGTTGTAAGCGACTTTATAGTTATTATAATTAAGCTTCACTATTATTACATTTTTTTTTTTTTTGTCAGTCATACAATGCATCCACTGGTGTTGTTAGCAGCGTAGAATTTCACCATTGCTGGGTTTCGAAACCAAGACCTCTTGTTGAAACTCTGCAGAATCTACCAACTAGGCAAGGCCTTGAACCCAATTAAGCTTCATTATTGCCTTGTCCAATTTAATGATCACTTTATTGGGAGCAACTGGCACATTGTGCTAATTCAATTTGAATTCAGATCATACCTTCCCTATTCTCCGTTAATTTTCTCATCTTGATCTTTTACCAGTCGCACACATTTGAATTAACTTGGAATTGTTGCATCATATTTAGCAACATCATGTGGCATTGGAGATGGCCTTCAAAAACACTACATGAACGAGAGATGCGTTTATTTGGTTTTTTAGCTCATGTCTTCTTATTCTTTTTTTTTTTTTTAGGGTAAGGTGGGTGGTGGAAGTAGCATAACTTGAATTCTAATAACGTATTTTAATGTTTCATTACTTTTAGATTTTGGAATGTATTTATGTATTTAAAAATGTACTTGTAATTTGTAAATGATACTTAAATGAATCTTTGGCCATTCAATATTTTCATCTTATACCGTCTATTTGAAGGCCACATTTCAGATGTACATGGTAATAGGACATTAACATATTTGTAGAAGCTATCCATCCAAAAGCAAGGAGAACTAGATGGACGGACCTGATCGATTCATTACCCTCTCAATTGCAATGTGTAGAGTTGGATCTACCATATTCCAGTTCACTTGCTGTGCGTGTCATCATCTCCTAGTACGTCCGGGTGACAGCATTTTCTGTTCAAAAGAGCACGCACACTACTAATTGGGTGGCATGTGGAGGAGTAAGATCCACACCGTTCATCATGTCCGTTGCCTTATGATCACCTTCAGTTGAACAGGTTTATATATAACATCCACTCCGTTCATCTGATTCCTGTCCCCGCAATGAATTTTAAAAAATGATTATGTTTCGAGAGTTAGCTGGGCCAAAGGCATGATTATACACTTTTTTGTAGTGTGGCCCATCAAAGTATTGGATCAGTGTGATGCTAGGGCTGAAGGCCGAGCATTACGTACTGCACCTGATGGACGGTGTGGATCTCTTTCAACATGAAATCTTTCGCCCGGCCCACATGATAGGAAGAAGCATACTCACGCTAGCATTAACCCAAAATCTGAAAGGGAATGGCAGGTTTGTGGGGTCATAGTAAGTTATATGTTTTTATCCAGGCCGTTCATCTATTTCGAAAGATAATTTTAGTACATAAGCTTAGAAATTAGGGAGATAGAAGGCTCAAGTGGACCACACCATATGAGGCAATGAGGATCGAACTCTTACCGTTGAAAAAAACCTAAGGCCCACCGTGATGTTTATCTTCCATCCAACCTGTTCATAAGGTCAAACGGACATATTCGAAGGGAAATCATAAACATGAGTTTGATCCAAACCTTCTGTGGCCCCCGAGAAGTTTTCAATGGTAGTCCTTAAAATCCTCAGTGCTTCATGTGGGGTGGCCACGGCGTGGATAAAACATATAACTTATGGTGGGCCCACAGAGCCCCTGATACGACCGTCCGTCTGTAGATAGGTCCTGGTTGGGGTGGAATACCCAATCCACGCCCTGATGGGCGGAAGCTATGTGTGGCCAAGATCGTGTCAGGATATGAACCAAGAGATGAGGCAGATCGAAACACAAGTGGGCCACATGACAGTAATCAGTGGGGATGAAAACAGACCACCATCATTTTTTTATTCATCTAAACCATTCAAAGGTTGTTCCCACTGGGATGAACTGAAAGAAAATTATCAGCCTGATATAGAATTTTGTGACCCCACTAAAGGTAGATACGGATTAGCTGTGATGGACGAGGATTCCCGGGCAGGAAGTTCCTGCGTTGGGAACCTAGGTGGGGCCCACGGTGATGTTTTCGAGAAATTTATCCGGTTCATTCGCTTTGTGACATTATTTTATAACATTATACCAAAAATAAACAGGATCCAAGACTCAAGTGGGCCGCACTGAAGGAAAAGGTGGGTAGGTAAATTCTTACCGTTGAAACCTCCCTGGGTCCACAGTGATATTAATATGCCATCGATGCCGTTCATAACGTCATTCCTACTGGGATGAACTGAAAACACAAATATTAGCCTGATTTAAAACTTCTGTGGCCCCACGAATATTTCAACTGTAGACATTCAATCATCACATTTTCGGCCCACTTGATCCTTGGATCCGGATTATTTTTGGTATAACGTCCTAAAATAATCTCATAAAAAGGATGGACGGGATGGATTTCTCAAAAACATCATGGTGGGCCCACCTAGGTTCCCCGTGCAGGAACTTCCCGTGCAAGGCTTTAAATCGGCGTCTGGATGGGATTTTTACTGTAATAGCCCTGAGGTGTGGCTATTTTTACTAAAAGTTCAATTTCTCATCTAGTTTATCTTTTTGGCCTTTTGAAGAGAAATTGAAAATTTATTGCCGAAAATGCCCATCTGACCTATTCCCCCTGGACACTATGGATTCCCCTTGAGCACACGGTAGTAGATGGGCATTTTCGACTATAAAATTTTCAATTTCTCGTCAAAAGGCCAAAGAAGATGAGCTGTACAAAAAATTGGACTTTTAGTAAAAAGTAGCCACATCTCAGGGCTAATTCAGTAAAAATTCCATCTAGATCCCGGATCAGAGAGGATTAGGTGTGACCCCGGCCTCACCCAAGACGGCGCAGCCCTTATCGTGAAATACTGTGGGACCCACCTTGATGTATGTATCTTGTATCCACACCGTCCATACATTTTGAAAGATCATTTTGGGGTATTATGACAAACATGAAGAAGATCTAATCATCCAGTGGACCATACCATAAGAAACAGTTGTTATTGGCCATTAATGGTACTCAAAAGTTTTGGATCAAGCTGATATTTTTTTCCCCTTTATTATGACAAACATGTGCTCCCTAAGAGGTTTTTAATGGTAGGATGGTCAACCACCATTGTTTCTTCTGGTATGGTCCACCTGATAATTGGATCTGATTCATTTTCAGCATGATGTCCAATAATGATATGGAAAAACGGATGAACGGCGTAGATATATAATACATAAATCAAGGTGGGTAACCCACTGTAAGGGCCGCACCCTCTTGGTGAGGCCGGGGTCTCACTTAATCCGCTCTCGTACATAACTGGGTGACGTCACTAGAGAGAATGCTACTGACGTGATGGGACGCGGATTACCTGCAAAAGCCAAGTTCGAAACCTAGGTGGGGCCCACCATTATGTTTGTGAGAAATCTACTCCCACCATCCATTTTCTGAGCTCATTTAGGATATCAGACAAAAAATTGAGCTTGATAAAAAATGTGAGGATTGAACGCTTACAATTGAACATTCGTGGGGCAAAGAAGTTTTGAATCAGGGTAATATTTCTGTTTTCAATTCATGCCTGCAATGATAACGTGATTACGGTATGAATGTCATATAAACATCACTGCGGGCCAAGGAGGTTTCCACAATAGAAATTTCCCTTCCCATCTTTTCCTTTATTGCGGCCATTCGAGTTTTGCAACGGGCTCATTTTTTAAATCAAGTCCTAAAATTAGCTCACAAAACGGACGGATGTGGTGAATTTCTCACAAATATCATAGTGGGCCCCACCTAGGTTTGGGATTCAAAGGGCTTCCCTGGAAATCCGGTCAATGTCCGGATGGCCTGCAAAAGCCTATGCTGGGTGGGGCCCACCATGATGTTTGTGAGGAGTCTATGCTGTCCAACCATTTTGTAAGATCATTTTAGGCGTTGCGACAAAAAATGAACGGGATCCAAAACTCAAGTGGGCCGCACTAAAGCAAAAGATGTGTAGGGAAATTATTACTGTTGAAACCTCTATGGAGTCCACAGTGATGTTTATATGCCATCCATACCGTTCATAATATCATTCCTACTGTGAGATGAACTGAAAACACAAATATTATCCTGATTCGAAACTTTTGTGGCCCACGAATATTTCAACTGTGGAAGTTCAATCGTCATGTTTTTGGCCCACTTAAGTCTTGGATCCAGTTCAATTTTGGTTGCAACGCTTAAAAGGATCTCACAAACCGGTTAGACGGTGTAGATTTCTCACAAACCTCACGGTGGGCCCCACTCTCAGATTCCTTGCGCAGGAGATGCCTGGAAAGGCTTTCGCAGGCAATCCGCGCCCTAGCTAATCCGCGTGCCCCGCCGCGCCTTCTTAAACGGGAGCGGATTGCGTGTGAACCCGGGCACAGAGATATCCGGAGCTGTGTGGGGCCCATAGAGATGTCCATGATAAATCCATTCCGTCTAACTGTTTTTAAAGAACAAAGTATGATAGGATTTTAAAAATGAGGCAGATCCAAAAGTCATATGGTCCATACCACATGAAACAGTTGAGATTGAACTCCTGGCTGTTGCAGAAGTTTTGTATCAAGATGATACTTGTTACTACAGTTTATCTGAGTATTAATAATTCTATGGACGGTTTGGATGTCATAGAAACATAATGATCAGCCCCAGGAATGTATCAACGGTGGACGTTTCTTTTCCCACTGTTTTATTGATATGGCCCACCTGAGATTTTGATCTTTCTCATTTTTAGAATACTATCCTATTGTGGTCTTTAAAAACACATGGACGGAATGGATTTTTCACTGACATCTCTATGGACCCCACACAGCTCCGGGCACAGAGAAATCTCTGTGCCCCGGGTCACAGGCAATCCGCTCTATGCAATTCTCGTACTACTGGGACCACAGAGGGTAGAGAAATGTCTACCGTTGAAATTTCCCTGGAGTCCACCGTGATGTTATATGCCATCTATACCGTTCATAAGGTCATCCCTACTAGGATGTATGGAAAACACCAAAAAAAAAAAAAAGCCTGATGGATAACTTCTATGGCCCAACGAATGGATCAACGATGGACGTTCAATCCTCACTGTTTCTTGTCGTACGGCCCACTTGAGTTTTGGATCAACCTATTTTTGTTCCCATGACCTGACATGATCCGGAAAAGCGGATGGACGGAGTGGATTTCTCACAAGCATCACGGTGGGCCCCACCTAAATTCCCGTCGCATGAAGTTGCTGCGAACCTCTCCTCTCTTTCCTCAATTTCCATAAAGAGTCCGGATTCTTTACATAAAATAGAAATCTCCTGTAATTTATCTCCCATCTTCTTCCGGCGCGTCTCTCTCCTCTTATTCTAATTCATCATCTCCCATCTTCTTCCTGCGCTGCTGAGATGCTCACTACTTCCTCAGGCAACGATATGTACGTTCTCTCTCTCTCTCTCTCTCTCTCTCTCTCTCTCCCTTTTCCAGTTCTAAATTAAAATTCAATGTGTTTTTCGTTTGAAACTAATCGGATTTCGATCGGGGCCAGAAAAGTTCAACTAGGGTTTTGTTTTTCTCCTGCCCTAGAAGGAATGTGGAATGGATTACTACGAATGAAAAGAGAACTGATCAGATACAGGCAACGGTACCACAATTTGTGTACCATACCATCTTTCCTGCCATTGTCCTGCTTGTCTAGGACATGGTAGGGCCCACCCCACCATGGAGATTGCCCTTTTCGAAAATCACGCTGATCCGTTCACTAGGTGGTCCACACCAGCCGTCAGACCATCGGTTGTTGACGTCTTGCCGGTAAAAAAACATCAATTATATCACCTATCTGAATGGGAAGCAATACCTCCACCTGATGTCTAGACTTTCAGTACTACCCTTCTGGATACCCTTCAGCACTACCCTTCTGGATACCCTTCAGGACTACCTTTCTGTAAACCCTTCAGAGCGACTTGGGTTTTCTCAATCTGTAAACCCTTAGGTTTTCTATATGCTTGTATGAAACCCTTCCTAGCGACTTGGGTTTTCTATATGCGTAGGCAAGGGTACATGTCCATCTAAATACTGTCCATAGATAACACAGTAACTTATCTGTATGGAACATAGCTCCAATGGTAAGATCAAAACCGATGATCATGTGAGGCCTACCTAATAGAAATCTGACAACTACAAGTTGTGGTACTTTGCTTGTATGCAATCAGTTTTATCTTGAAGATATCACCGCCGTCCATGCCTTAAAATGATCTTTACAAATGGATGGACGGCATGTATAAAACAAATACATCATGGTGGGACCCACAGAGCTTTGACACCAGTTTACTGGCTGGTGTCTGCGTCACGAGGCAACCCTCATCCCCATAGCCTCACTCCAAATCTGCCCTCCTCTAGACGAGAAGGAAAAAAAGGCATTCGGATCGCGTAAACTCTATTCAGTCCACCTTGAATGTAGGTGGTTCATCCACACCGTCCATCTGTTTTTCCAGCTCAAATGTACTATAGCACAGGAAACCGTAGGAATAATGATTTCCACCACTGAAACTGGCCCACAGATATGTTTATTTGTCATCCAACCTCTTCATAAGATCATACAGACATGGATGAAGGCTTGATTCAAAACTTCTGTGGCTCATAAGAAGTTTTCAACTATGGATGTTCAATTCACACTATTTCCTTTGAAACTCCCTTGGAGTCTACAGTAATGTTATATGCCATCCATACCGTTCATAAGGTTATTTCTACTAGGATGAGCTGAAAACCCCAAAATAGTAGTGAGATGCATAACTTTTGTGGCTCACGAATGTTTCAACGATGCACGTTCAATCCTTACTGTTTCCTGTTGTATGGATCACTTGAATTTTGGATCAATCTCATTTTTGAGCTCATGTCTTGACATGACCTCTGAAAGAGGATGAACGAAGTGGATTTCTAACAAGCATCACGGTAGGCCCCACCTAGCTTCTCGTACTTCCTGCGAAATGCAATCCGCATTTCGTGGAACACCCGGATCGGACGCGGATTTCCAGTAAAGCCGTTCCTGTGCTGGGAACTTAGGTGGGGCCCGTAATGATGGTTGTGAAATCCACCGTCCATCGGTTTTGTGAGCTCATTTTAGGGCATGCGACCGAAAATAATCCTGAGCCAAGACTCAAGTGGGCTGAAAATATGAAGCTTAACATCCACGGTTGAAATATTCGCGGGGCCAAAGAAGTTTTGAATCCGGCTAATATTCGTGTTTTCAGTTCATCCCATTAGGAATGACGTTATGAATGGTGTGGATGGCATAAAAACATCCCTGTGGACCCAGGGAGGTTTCAACGGTACGATTTTCCCTAGCCACCTTTTCCCTTAGTGTGGCTCACTTGAGTTTTGGATCTGGCTCGTTTTTGTTGGCAAGTCCTAAAATGAGCCCAGAAAGCGGATGGATGGGGTGGATTTCTTACAAACTTCACGGTGGACGACCCCCCCCCCCCCCCCCCCAGGTTCCCAGTGCAGGAACTTCCTGCGAAAGCCTGAAATCCGGATCCCCACTTTCCTTTGTTTCTGTAAATAGAACTTTCGCAGAAAATCCCCATCCCCTCTTTCTTCTGTTTCTATAAATAGAAATCTCCCATTTCATCTCTCATCTTCTTCCGGCACACCTCTCTCCTTTAATTCATCTCCCGTCTTCGCTGCTAAGATGCTCACTACTTCCTCAGGCTACGCTATGTACGTTCTCTCTCTATCTTGAAAGTATCGCCGCTGTCCATTTTTCTCTTTAGACATCCAAACGTACTTTTGAATTTTTCTTTCCTTTTCTCCCTTTATGTTTTAAGAATGGATGTGTTTGATATGTTGAGATTGATTGAGTTTTGCTGTTTGCTGATGCTGTTTGGGATGAAGGTTGGGGCAACCTTCTTGTGCTCAGAAACTAACAATAAAGGAATCTCTAGCCTATCTCAAGACAGTGAAACAGAGCTTTCAGCAAAGAAGAGAAAAATACGCTGAGCTGCTGGAAATCAGCAAAGATTTTCATGCCAGAAGGTTTGAAATCATTTGATTGTTTATCTTCTTCTGCCTCTGCATTACCTTTTTTGGTAACCATTTTCAACTGATTCATCTGATTTTTCCCTTGGCTGTGTTTGGTTTTAGGATCAACATCACTAGCTACATATGGAGGATGAAGGAGTTAACAAAAGGGCACCCGGATCTCTTCTTGGGTTTTATCAAGTTCTTACCCAACAAATATAAGATCACTTTTGATGACGAGCCTCCGGAGGACAAGATCGCAATAAATTTTATTGATAAAGTAAAGGTGAGAATTCCATCTTAGCTAAATTGCTTAGGGTGTGTTTGTGCATTCCCTAGTTCCCAAGGCGGAGCATGGTGGAGGGAAGAATGGTACCTTCCTGTTCATATCTGAATTGCAATCTGGGGCAGAAGAAATCGGAAAACAGAAGCCTGCGTAATGCGGGTTCAAATTTCCACACCGCCCCAAACATCAAGTCTGAAAGTGCTTGGGAAGCCTTGCGAACAACCACGTCTTTGCTGTAACTAAACTCCCTTGATATTCAAAAGGGGAAGCCTTGCCAACAACCACATCTTGGCTGTAACTAAACCCCCTTGATATTCAAAAGGTCTTTTAATTTCAGTGATATTAGTTTCTGTCTAGGGTGTTTGACTCTTGTTCCTTATTTTTGTAGGCTCGGTTTGAAAATGATGAGCAAGTTTACAAATTGTTCGTCGAAATTCTAATTATGTATAGAAAGGAAGTTAAGACCATTAATGAGGTCTACCAAGAGGTATATGCTTGCAACAATGCACATATTTTTCCTACTTCATAGTTTTAGTTATGGGCTTTGCATGTTTTATTTTCTTGTTGTTGAAGATTGAGTTTTATATGCTTCAACTTTTCTTTGTAGGTAGCCTGGCTTTTTCGGGAACACCATGATTTGCTCGAGGAATTCACACACTTTCTAACTGATGCCACTGGAATAGCTCCTTTACCACATGATCTGCCTGCAAGAAACTCATCTGGAAATTTCTTGCGATCGGATGAGAGGTGCTTGGCTTTGCCCATGGTGCCGCAAGTGCATGGAGAGAAGGTCTTTACGTGCTTATTTATTTATTTAGTTATTTTTATAGTGAATTTCTTTGGATATATTAATGTTGAATCCAGCTGCTGATCGTCTCTTATGTGCCATACTGTTAGAATAAGAGATCTGTGATTCGCCATACTGGTTGCGACCTCAGCGGTGCCCGTCCTAAATCAGATGTTAAAGGAATGACGAAAGTTGGTAAGAAGTGGAGAAAACGCAAGAGGGATGATAAAGATTTGGAGCATGACAGCAACAGGGAGTCAGATAATGGGCAGCGCTTCTCTCACAAACAGAAATATGCTCAGACTCAAAGGGTTCATGACTTTGACAACGTTGCTGAGCCGTTGCAGCAAGTTGGGGAAGGAGTTAAAAACTTTGGAGTCAATCCTATTTTAGGTATAATTCCTACGATGATAAAATGTCTTGAGAAGTAGATTATCCTTCACAAAAAGGGGGAAAAAAAGAAACAAGAAAAAATTATCCTTCTGCAAATTGATTTCTTGCTGGTACTTTCAATAGAAGTACATAATTTAATATCTTTGCCTTGAGGTTTCTTGTAATGGTTGAGGCTACATAACTAGATATGTTGTCTTGCGGTTTCTTGTAATGATAGAGGCTCTTTCTAGAAGAGGTGCCAGGTTATGTTTTTGGTCAAGATGGTTGTGAAGATAACCAATAAACTTTCCTCTCTTGAACTGAGCTTACTTGGACAGTTGGATGGGTTTGGACCCGAACCAGCCTCCAAAATAGGATGGGCAAGGGGATGACTGTTTTATGTAAAAAAAGGAAAAAAGAAAGCCACTACCTATATCAAAGCTCGAACCCACAACATCTACTTGAAAATCTCACTCTTAACCACTATTCGAACTACAGATTGATTGTTACTTTCTGTCTTTTATCATTTTCAATGAAGCACATTTCTTGGCAAAAAAAGAAAAAAGAAAAAAAAAGGCCACAGCAAGTCTGACTGGTTCGACTGAAGTGCCAACAGAAATGGGTCATGGCCCAGTCCAAGTTTTAAAACAGTACATGTTATTATATCATTTAGTTGATTCTTGTTTTTGTATTAAATTTTTTTTTTCATTTATATAAAATTATCTGAGCCTTTTGGGATGTACAGAATCTCATTGGAAGGAAGGACATCTGTCTAGACAAATGAAGGCTGACGAAAGGGATAAAGAAAAGGAACATGAAAGAGATGATAGGGAGAAGGATAGAGGCCATGAAAGGGGGAGAGATAAAAACCAGGAGGGGTTTGACAAAAATGGTCCTAAAGATGTTGTACCTCCCAAGGTTCCTGTGCTCCAAAACAGAGAAAAATATACGACTGTACCTGTCTCGGGGCTTGACCTTTTGAAGAATGTAATTCCGAATCTTGAGTTTTTTTTCCTGGTTATCTAATTTTTTTTTCTTAATTTTTAATTTGTTTTATACTTTTGAAAGAATTTTGCAGTTTACTAACCATTCTTTTCATGTTCTGTCTTTTGCTTGACAGTGTCGAATGCCCCCAGCAAGCCAACGGACAGAACTTGAGGCATCTGTAATGAAGAGGGATACAGAGGGGGAGCGGTTCAATAAAAATGTTGCTAATGATGTTGCACTTCCCAATGTTCCTTTGCTCCTAAATGAAGAAAAATATATGGCCAAACCAATCTCGGAGCCTGACATTTCAAACTGTCAGAGCTGTAACCCTAGTTACCGTTATCATCCAGAGAAGGTAATTCAGATTCTGAACTATAGCCTTTTCTGTTTGTCTAGTCAGTTTTAACTTTTGAATGAAATTGGCAGTTTCCTAACTAATCTTTCATGTTCTGTTTTTTTACTTAACAGTATCGGATGTCTCCAGCAAGCATGCGAACAAAACTTGATGCATCTGTACTGAATGATGATTGGGTATCAGTGGGATCCTACCCTTCTGAATCCAACCACAAAAATCAATATGAGGAAAGTCGGTTTAAACGTGAAGATGTACGTGAAGATGTTAGGTGAGAGACTCACTTATTGAAGTTCTCAGCAATATGAGTTTTCCTTAATGGTTAATTTTCAAAATGGTACTTGTTCATGTTTGTGCAGCCAACCCTAATTAGTGAATTGCTGAACAGGGTTCACTTAGAGCCAATCCCAATTAGTTGGGCTAATTTGTAGATGATGATTATGATGATAAATGAAAATAACTGCTTGCTTAGTTGTTTTCATCTTTTTCCATCAACATGCCTAGAAAAGAAAAAATGGAAAAAGAATGTTGGCTGTGCTAATTTCTTCTCTGTCAAATGAAAAAGAGTTTTCTCTTTTATTTGATGCCATTCTTTCACTAAAATGGAAAAAGAAAATCGGCTGTGCTAATTTCTTCTCTGTCAAATGAAAAAGAGTTTTCTCCTTTATCTGATGCCATTCTTTCACTCTTGCTTCTTTTGTTAGAAATACTGACTTCCTATATTTCTGTCCATAACATGATGTCAGGTTCGAGCTCGACATGTTGTTAGAGATATCTAATGTAGCTGTCAGGAGTTCTGAAGAATTGTTAGAAAAGATAGATGATAATACAATCAAGCCAGGCAGCCAAATCCACATCGAGGACCACTTCACTGGTGTGTATATAAATTGATTTTATTCTTGGTCATCAAGACAGTTTTCTTGGACTTTTTTTTTTTTTGGTTACTTTGATGTAGAGTTTATATATCTCTCTAGTTTGTGACCTTTTTTTTTTCTTTCTATGTATTGCTTCTTTCTTGTAGGTCTAAGTCTAAGGTGCATTGAACAATTATATGCTGAGTTTGGGCTGCAAGTGTTGGACTGCTTACGGAATAATGGAAGTTCTGCATTGCCTGTTATATTACGTTCCTTGAAGAAGAAACGAGAGGAATGGTTAAAATGTCATTCATATCTTAATAAGGCTTGGGCTGAAGTTTAGTCTAAGAACCATCCCAATCGCTCAACAGTGTAGCTACCATTTCAAGCAACAGGATACAATGAGCTTGAGGACAAAAGTGCTATCAGAATGAGGAAACTGTTGATCATCTCTTCATCTATTGTTCATTTGAAAGAAAGAGTGGGAGGGCTTCTTGATCTTGTTTGGTATTTTTGCTGGGTTCTTTGAGTCTCTATGCTTGTCTTGGAATGGTGGAAGCAAATATTGGAGGATTTCGATTGGCTAAAGTGCATTTTATGGAATGGGTGATTGCATCAAAGGCGATTGCTTTAGCTCATTTTCTTGATAGTTTGTATAGATGTGTAAATTTTCTTTTCCTTTTGTTTTCTTCCTTGTAATTCTTTAGGCTTTGGCCTCTTTTCAATAAAATCATCACAGTTCAAAAAAGAGAACAAAAGAATAAAAACAGAATATTGTCTTGTTTTGAAAATTGAACAAAAATATTGTTTTCTTGCTTTGAAGCATGTATAGAATTTCTGTTATCATCTGGAATTTTGAGCACATTGAATTCTACAACAAAGACTTAGTAAAAGAGGCTATATTAAAATGGTTTAGAGATTTCATTTATAGGATATTACGTTTTCTTTAGAATTGGCTGACATATAGGTCCCGTTTGGATACCACCAAATAAGTTACTTTTTCTACTTACAGCAGTAAATAAGTAACTTAATTGAGATAAGTAAGTTTGGTTTATGACCAATTATAACTAACTTTTTTATGTAATTTACTTGATCACTTCAACTTAATAAGTAGAAACCAAGATAAGTAGCTTAAGTAACTTATGATCAAAACGCCCCCATAGGGACACATAAAAGGTGACAATTGAATACCACCCTGCTTGTCCCTAGCTAGGAACGGACAGGGTATCCTAGCAGTCTGATTGGTGGCTTCCTGATGGGCAATTATAGCCAGGGTTCTACCTTTATTGTTGAAATTTGGATGGATATGATTGCATGCTCCCAATGGGGACCACCATAGCAATGGTTCAGTTCACCAAAAGGTGGGTCCACTACAAGAAAGCGTGGCATTGCCGGCACATTTTTCCTGGTGTACAGAATTTTCCGCCGGCGAATATAAGAATCGATGGCGGATCGAAAAAAACTAGTGCCCTGCATGCTTTTTGGGGTAACCTTGGCCGGCGGAAACTAACACTGGCTGCTGGCTAAGGGTCCCAAAAACCTAAAAAAAAACCCCAAATCTCTCGCGCGCTTGTGCGCCCTCTCTTTCCTTTGAAAAACCAAAACCCTGGAACCCGCCCCCCCCCCCCCCCCTCCCCCCTCTCTCTCCATCCGCGCCCCTGAGTCTCTTCCCCCCCTCCCGTCCGCGTCCCTGAGTCTCTTCCGCCGCGCTCCTCCCATCCGTGCCCCTGTTTCCCTTTCCTCTCTCTCTCTCTCTCTCTCTCTCTCTCTCTCTCTCTCTCCTGTTCCATCTCTCTCATTTGCCTCTCTCTCTCTCTCTCTCTCTCTCTCACCTGCTTCATCTCTCTCATTCGCCTCCCTCTCTCTCTCTCACCTGCTTCATCTCTCTCATTCGCCTCCCTCTCTCTCTCTCTTCCACCGCATCTCCACCATCTGTTCTACCTCTCTCACATCATCTTTTTGCTCGGACCCCTCCATTGCAGCCGCCGTGAAGCTCCTACCCAATGGAAACAACATCCGTGAGCTCGGACTCCTCAATTGCAGCAGCCGTGAAGCTCCTACATGAAGGAAACAGCAGTCGTGAGCTCGGACCCCTCCATTGCAGCAACAGGTTCTCTCTCTCTCTCTCTCTCTCTCTCTCTCTCTCTCTCTCTCTCTCTCTCTGTAGCTCTCTCCCCAATGACCTTGTTTCCTCGTATTTCATGCATCCTAACTGTTTGATGAAATGGCTTAACAAGGAACGTTTTGTGTGGATCTAGCTGAGCAGAGGTTTTTTTTTCTGCTTTGATACTGTGGATTGGAGTTTGGGCTGTAGCAGGGTCTTTATTGCTGGATTTTGTCTTTGAATTTGTTTTCCAGCATTTTCATTGTAACTAATCTATATGTGTTCTTTCTTCAATCTGATTGATCGTTGGATTATGTGATGGCATTTGAATTCATTCACGCGTGCCGATTGTTCGCTGAAATTCCCCAATGGGTTAATACCCTGTTTCAGTGTCTCGATTCACTGAAAATGATTCTCACTAAACCTAAGTTGCAACCAAATTTTAGGGTGACTTGGTGGTGTACAGTTGTGTTTGTCTCAATTTCGAACAAAGGGCTGAATTAGGACTGGATACATGGTACTATTTTGGGTGTAACTCAGCTGGAAGTGAACAGGTTGCAGGGCGTTTTAGGACAAATTAATGAACTGCTTAATAAAATTAAAGCAATTGAAACTAATTGTGTGGTGTACAATGGTGTACAGCTTCTCATATTTTTTTGTTCTTTTCCTGCTCTGTTTGACACACAGGTTTTAGTTGCTGATTGATTGGAATGCTTCCTATACTTGAATTAAGAAGGTTAGGCATCTTGGGTTCATTTTTTGTTTCTTTCAAACTTTTGTTCTTCATTTGTGTGGAAGGGGAGAAAAAATTGCTTATTGAGACATTTCAACAGTTCATGAGATACTGAGAAGAGTAATGTTACCTCTTCTTAACTTCTCTTTGGAATTTAAAGCTAAAAAGCTCTACGTTTTTTATCACACTCAATCATTACTTTTTGTCAAAAATTATTTTTTTTTGACAAAATAATTTGGGAATGAGTTCCTCATATGGGCAGATAGAAGATTGCTATAATCACTCATCTGACTTAAAATGACATCTTATACCTCTACACAGTGTTCTTGGCCGCAATGAGTGAAGTATTTGAAGGATATGAGCGCCAGTATTGTGACCTTTCATCAAGTCTCTCTAGAAAGTGTGCATCAGCTTGTCTTCTTGATGGAGGTAAGCGATACTTTATTTTCTGTTCATCACCTGTAGCAACTTTGATATTTGCAAACTTTGCTTTTTGAATTTTATTTTTTCCTTTTCTTTATGATTGTTATACGTTATCTACACAAGTTTTTTATTTTATTTATTAATTTTTTTTTTATGGAACTTTAATTTCGAAATGGTAACCAAGAAGAGACTACATTAGGGAAGGGAATCAAGGAGTTGATAGCTAGTGAACCTCTCATCACTCCTCAACAAGGGAATCTGCCTCCTCATCTACATTCATCAGTACATTAGAGAAAGTAACACCTACAAGCCACAACTGATCTAATTTCCAAAATACAAAAAGTGAAGCTCCACAGCCTCAGCTCCAAAGGTGAGGCCTTAACAGTACAACAGGAATCTCCTTAGGATTGATTTGGTTGGAGTATGGTTGATTTGGACTTGTAGTTTCTTTGAAGTTTCTACAAGTTTCTAGTAGCTAGTGTTGTTTAATGAGTATTTTCTTAAGCGATAACTCATGTCTAGTTAGCAAAGCAGTTAAGAATCAAAGTAGTAGAGTTTTGAGTAGGATCCTTAGTCAATAAATATAAAACAATTCTGAAGGATATTATTTACATTATTAGTATTCATGTCAGTATTCTCTTTATGAATTTTGAGATCTTTGGTTCATGAAATTTGACATTTCTCTCGTTAAAATTCCTTCTACATCTAATGATTCTATTTCATTATGCTTTTTAAGGAAAAAAATTCCAATAATTTTGATGAGGATGCAGGCAAGCCTGGTTATCCATATTACTTGCAATTACACATGAAACATTTTTCCGTGATTGCGATCTATCTGCCAAGTTCACCAAGCCATGTCTAGGTGTTGGTTTTTTTATTTTTTATTTATTTTAAACGATGATAATATTATAACTAAAGGGCTGAACCCCAAATATACAAATATACAAGAGCAATGAGGTAATAACTCCCTCCCAAAAATCTGGAAAGGACTCTAACATATTAAAGGATAGAGCCCATTCTATCACAACAGATTTTTCTCTACTGAACACCTTGGGTAGCTGCCTACTGCCATTGTTGAAACAACAATTGTTCCTTTCCTGCCATATGGACCACATAACCGCAAGTAAGCATAATCGCCAGATCTCTTATGGAAGAATGCAAGCTTAGTTTGGCCTATGGTTGTAGATTCTAATGAACTTTGATTTTATATTACATTGGTGGTTTATGGCTCATACAAGTTGCACTGGTAATGCATGGCAGTAATCATTTTCTTAGTTATGTACTTCTCAAAATTATTCGTCTCTTTGTTTTTTCAGAGCAGAAGAAGCAGAAAGTTTCAGAAATGAAATCTGGGTTGGATGATGCTGAAACTTTGGTACTGTTTGGATCAGTTTTTATTTGCACTGGAGATTTTTCTAGTTCTCACAGCCATTTTCACTCAGTGGTTTTATGGTCTTTGCCCGAGTTTCTCTAGATTTGAAAAATGGACCTTGAAACAAGAAGTTTGCAGCCAAGTGTTAAGGCCATGCTACTTGCTAAGTTAAGGGGGTACAAATCCGATCTTAACAATTTGAAAACCGAAGTTAAAAGGATCACATCAGCTAATGCCAATCAGGCTGCAAGAGATGAGTTGTTGGAGTCTGGAATGGCAGATACAATGATGGTATGTCAAGAACCATTTCATTTTTCGCCCATATCGTTCACATTAATTTCTCTGATGGGAACTTGTGAGTGATTTTATTGCATTGACTGAGAAGAGTTGACTGTTTTGGTGTGAAGATGCTGCATGCTTAATGTTATTTGAACAATGATCTACCATTGGCATATAATTGCAGTGATATTGCCTACTTTCATAATTGTTTCTTTCAAGTCCTCTTGTACCAGAACATTCTAGTTCTTTTCTCTACTGATTCAGTAGGTGGAATCTATCGTTTTCTCCACCATGTTGGTCTGATGGGATTAAGTAATTTGAATTAAACTATTAATGAACTTTAACTCATGATGTACACCTTTTCTGAAAAATGACATTTTTCTA
The DNA here is from genome assembly GCA_003013855.2 of Liriodendron chinense. Taxonomy (NCBI): domain Eukaryota; kingdom Viridiplantae; phylum Streptophyta; class Magnoliopsida; order Magnoliales; family Magnoliaceae; genus Liriodendron; species Liriodendron chinense. The sequence continues at coordinate 627,154 of ML058361.1, read as the reverse complement.
TGTTGGGATGGTTTCTTGTATGAGGCTGTAGTTGCAAACAGTGTTTTAAATAGCAAATAACATGTCGCGTAGCCTTCACCCCTCTGAAGCGTGAGGTGTAAGCTACATAGCGTGTAGCGTAAGCTACACACTAAGATTTTTAATCAAGGTTGCACTTGGTTGCACCAAATTAGAAAATTAATAATAAAATTTAACAAAATTTCATGATATTTGGTGCAATGAAATGCAACCTAAAGTAATAGCAAGGGGTAATGATTAAGTATAAAAGTGAAGCAAGAGCAACAAAACTGATTTAAAACTATTTCTTATATTATTTTACTAAAAGCATTGAGAAGACTAACGAATTTTCATTGAAATAGAAAAATGAAACAAATCATTACAAACATAACTGATTTTAATGTTACAGTGAAAAGTGACTTGTAATGTGAGCTATGCAGCATGTAGCGTATCCAAATTAATCATGTAGCGTAGGCTACACGCAACTTAAACTATTTTCATTAGCTACGTAGCGTTTAGGCTAAGCTATGCTACATAGCGTAGCTATTTAAAACACTGGTTGCAGGTACTAGAAGGAAGTGTGATGCGGAACACAAGACCATTTCAAGTGTACCAATGAAGAAAGCGCCAACCACACGTACCATCCTTGTGGATAGGCGACTATTGAGGAGCATTGAAGACCTTACACATGTAGTCCGAGACATTTGAAAAGACCCCACCTTGGGAAGACATGTGTAAGTTGCTTTGAGGAGATGATCAGACCGTTGGATCGTGATGATGATGTGATCGGACCGTTGGTTCATTGTGGCCCACTTTCATCACACCATCATTGGAGCGCATTGGACATCTTAGATTTGAGTTTATTTTACGCATTTTTTACTTATTTGAGTTTTGGGTTAGTGTGGGTACGTTTTTTTCATGCAAATGTCTTTTTTTTAAAATTTTGTTAGTAGGGGTATTTTGGTAATTATACTAATTCCGAATTTTATAAGGGTGTTGCCCTAAACCTTTTTGATTAGTTGTTGATTTATGAAAAAGAGCAAACCTTTGGTTGCCTCCTTCCTCTTTCCCTCTCTCATGGTGCTTCTTCTTCTTCCTTGATCTCCTTCTTCTCTATTCTTCTTGTGCCCCTCCAACTTCTTCCAGGTATTTCATCTTCTATTATTATCCTTCTAAACTTCTGTTTTGTTTATTCCTCACGATCTAAACCTTGAGAATCGATCTAAACCCTAAACCCCCAAATTCTCAAATCCCTAATCCGAGAAACTTTCTGATTCTTCGGACTAGTGATCATCATTGATCGATTGGGTATGACCATGCAAGATCGGGAGGTTCCATCCCTCGCCGGATCCAACCTATACGCTACTTGAATCCCATACTCCATGGTTGTGATGATGGCCCGTCCCATTGCATGTTTCCTTTATGATTTTCTTAGTTTATGATGATTGATGCTAGATTTCATTATTATTATTGCTTTTATTTCCGCTGAATAATTGTGTTCATGAGCATGCATCATATTTAGGGCTGTCCTGCATCAAAGTGTTAGGGATAGTTTATTGTGTGTGTTGATCTTAATGGACATAGGGTAATAGGGAATTTGTCGAAGAGAGTAAACAAATTTCTTTCCTCATTAAATTACACAATCTGTAGCCCGACTAAACCTTAGTTGCATGATCCTTCTAACCATGTGTTTCTCCTGCTTCAAATCCCTTCTAAGAAATGTCCTGCTCTCTAATTCCGTAAGTTATTGGATTATGGAATTCTCATCAGAAGCATATTTCCTGTTTTCCTTCACAATTTAATCATGTGTCTTCCACAAATGTGACATGTGTTGGACAGAATTATTTTCGGTGATTCTTGGAAGCGACCAAGTTAAATCTGGAAAGCCCTCCCCTGACTTGTAAGATATTTTGATATGCTAAATGATATTGGTGGACATTTACAGCTGACCAACTGTTTCTGTTCATACCTTCTTTCTTTCGGGTCTCTCCAATTTTTGATTTAGATTCAAATCGGGTTGGCATTTTTCAACCTCAACCCCACCTGAGAACCTTGACAACCTGACCTTAGGTTCAGGTTGACCCAAACCCAAGTTGCACCTCCAGTGTTTGGGGAGCCAAAAACAGCTTCTTCATATTCATGACTAGGAAATCCCCTTTTCTTTCTTTCATTCCAAAATCAGTGAGGAATGATCACCAATTATAGGGCGAATAAAAAGGCGGCATGTGAAACATGTGCTTGTAATGTGTGTAGGACATTGGGAGTCATCAATAAGGCATGCAGCAAGCATCTCATGCTGATTTTTCTGTTGAATTATGGTCAGCAATATGCCAATTTTGCGTCTTCCAATCTGGTTGTATGTGGAACAGTATTTTTTCTATTTTTTCTTTCTTTGTAGGCCACTGGTCAAAGGTCTATAATCTTCCAATCTGGGATATTTTTCAGCCGTCACACTCCCAAATTGAGGCCCATCAAATCAACAGTCGGAATCAGAATGTGGCCCAGAATTGGGAGCCCTCTGCAAATTGTGTTGTCTCCATATGTAGAACTCTTCTGGGTAGTAATTAACTGTCAAACTTACATTTTTCTTATATATCCCTCTGCAAAACCTGCATGTCATACTATCCAGAAGTTTTAGTTCTTGTGTTTTAGTTCTTGATTTTGTTTATTTGTTTGTGTTTGATTTACAATTTCATGAATATCTCAAGCGAGCCACTTCGCTTTTTTAACCATTTCATGAATATCTCAAGCGAAAATGCAATGGACAGGAATTTGAAAATTGCATATTTAATGGGGCAATTTGGGTGTTTGGTTTGCACTGCAGCTTTCCATGGACTTATGCAGAAATGTGAAAAGTCAACACTCAAATAGTTGCTTTTATTTTCTTATATTCCGTAGATCAGCTGGAAATGGAAATGGATTCTATGCCATTTTTGTTTGGCAAACCGTGTCACAGTAGTATTTTACAAATATCATTTTCATTTCAAAGATGTTTCATGAAACCAAACACAGTAGTAATATCTCATTCTTTTTTAACATTCAAAATCAGGATGTGGTATTGACTTGGGTGATCTGGTATGTGAATCACCAAGTGATGGTCCCATATTTTGGGAGATTGGTATCCCTGATCGTTCTGCAGCCAAGTTCTACGTTCCAGATCCTAATCCTATTATGTTAACAAACTCTACATTAATCATCCTGACAAGTAAGTTCTAATCCTTTGCATCTACTGTTTGATTCTTAAATCTTGGTTTCATTTTGTACATTACAAGATTATAATTTGGAATATAACCATCCAATTAAGCGGCGTTTGGCTGTTCAATCCAACTGGGCCATGTAGAATCCTTGTTTTCAATATTAAAAGGATAAAATTATCATTGGGCAAGGTAGAATGCAGGCTTGCATCTACACATGCATGTAGCATGTTATCATTGGGCCAGGTAGAATCCTTGTTTTCAATGCATCTTGCATCTGCACATGCATGTAGCACGTTATCATTGGGTGAGGTCTTACAGGCAAATTGCCTTCTGCACCAAGAGGGCATGCACGAGTAAGATTGTTCATCTGTTGCAGTTTTTATACTAAGTAGTAAATGATTTACATGTGTAAATCATTTACAGCTTGTTCTGTTTAGCTCTAAGCTGTAAATGATTGTCTCTGTTTGGATAGCCTGTAAATTGCTCGAGTCCTGTAAATGGAGAGCCAATCTTTCCATTTATAGCTGTCCCTATTTTTCAGTTTCTACGAGTAGGGCCACCTTTTCAGTTTAAACACATTTTGAAATGATGAATGTTAGTTGCATCAAAATGCAGCTTTTTATTGCAACGAAAGGTATAAAAGTACTTGATCAAAACTTTCTCTATATGTTTGGCACACATGTACAAGTTTTGGGCCATTCATCTATTGAGGCCTATACTAGATGGGCCATTCTCCAAAAATGACAATGGATGGGTGATGGTGATAATGACATTTCAATTCAGGATTAACAATTACAGAACTACAATTACAAACACATGTACAATTAATAATTGGAAACAGAAATGCTTGCCAAAATGATTAAAAATTAAAAGAAAATCCTATATATATCTAACAAAACATGGACCTCTATGTTCTTGTGCTGGTTATCATACAGATAATCATGTTTTCCAATGAATTGTATGTACTGAAACTTAATTCCAAAGGCAACAAGAGTCATTTCCTTGAGTGAAGATATTCAGAATAACACATTTTATAAACAGATACAATTCTCCAGCGGAGCGGAGCTGTCCTGAGTGAAGATATTCAGAGTAACACGTTTCAGAAAGGATGAGAATTTTATAGATAGGGATGAGGAGTGATTTGTAAATATGTTCAAAGTAAGATATACAAGAAAGGATGTGGGTCTTTCTTTTAGCATATTTATTATTGATTATGTTTAATAGCATGGCCTATTCAGAGTAACACGTTAAAATAATTTAGGATATTAGATGGACGGTGTGGATCTACTGCATACATCAAGTTGGGCCACATGGTTCCAGCCGTGGGATGCTACACTTGCCTCCAGCAACATGGTCCATATGAGATTTTGATCTGCCTCTTGTCAGGGCTCACGACTCCTATCTACCTTTTATTATTATTTATTATTAGTAAATGGATCTTGTATGGAAAATAACATCACGCTGGCTCCTGAAAGTTTTAAAAGGTGGGTGTTTAATCACACAGTGTGGCCCACTTTAGATTCGGATCTACCTCATATCTATGATCATGACTTAAAATGAGCTGGCAAAATTGAGGGACAATGTGGATCTAATGCACTGTTCATGGTGGGGTTCCTAGCGGTGACTCCTGCCTGAGGTTTGGCTGATGCATAAGATTAGGGTCATCTCCAGAAAGTAAATCAGCCTGGTTTACTCTGGTAGTGGGGCCTACTTAGGCTCTGAATTTATCACACTTGTGGGCCCCATATCCCATCTAACCTCATATGCCCTCATCAAGAGGTTGGACAGTGCTTAAACATCAGGTTGGACCCTTCGCAAGGTCTAATGGTCGGCGTTCATTAATCCCGACTGTATGTAGTGGTGTGGTCCACTTGAACCTTGGATTTGCCAGAGCTTTCAGGCCCTTGGCCTTGACTGATATGGTGAAATGGTGGACGACATAGATGAAACACTTGCATTGCGGTGGGACCAGCCGTGGGCCCCACAACTGGGATGTCATGCAGTTGCAAAGCAACATGGAGCTGTTTCCAGCATACCCTGCTGGAATGAGGAGACAAAAAGTAACTTTCATTAGTTCCATAAGGAAATTGACATCTTTTGTATACAATTCAACTAGTAGATTTTTTACTGCATGGTTATCTTCAGTTAGTGACTCGAACTCACCTCCTTTGGTTAGCTCAACCCACTAATAGACCATCTCCATTATGCAGTTAAAAATTTATTAGTTGAGCTGTACTCAAATATGTCCATTTTCTAGTGGAGCTCGTGCAGGCTACTTGTTTCTCACTCCTCTCCACATTTATCTAAATATGAAGAAAATAAAATCAATTGCAATTTAAGTTTAATGAGGATGAAGTACAATGATCAAACCTATCACAATGATAAGTATGTAGACAACTCTCTTATTGGCTGCAGAAAGTTCGTTAAAAAAATATTAAAGAAAAAAATCTAACGCGATGTATATTTTTTTTTATAAAGATGTATTTTCTTTCAATGCTATGGTAGTTGGCATATTTTTCGAATTTAGCATTGTGGCCAACTATTATGTGGCCTATCATTATCTTTCTGAACTATAGCAATATGTGAATTCTTTTGAATGCTTTAGTATCTATTTATAAGAACACATGAGTATTATCATCTCATGCATGGTTTATTTTATTTGGTGGCTGAATTTTTTAATTCTTGACGAGCTCATTTTTCTTTTCAAATAGTTTATTGCATAAATACAAACCGATGAATTTGATGAAAATTTCTAATCTCTATTCATGATTTTGTAGTAAACATTATAAATGATAGGAAAGCTCATAAATTTTGCTTGAGACAGTGTCTGCAATCAGGCAATATGTATGGTATTAACATCCAAAACCAAACCTCTGCCAATTTCGGGCGACAATTTTACATATGTCCGTTGTTGGCAAGATTGTTGGAATCCTGAAAAAGTACAATAAGTATAAAATATTTGGATTTTTTTTTATGCTTAATGACGAAAGATATTAAATGAATACAGAATTGGAAATGGTTTTATTGGTGTGACAAGCACGATCGGGACATGATAATGCATGAGGCGAAATATGAAGTTGAGAAATTGAAGATACAACTAGAATCCAAAGAGAAGGACATGTTGAAGAAAGAACTTGTGATTGTGAAGAAGACTTGAAAGTTACTAAAAAAGAAATGACTTTGCTTAAGGGGAATTTGAACAACAACTACATACTTAGTCGATTGCAACCGATGGTGACAGTACATGTCAACATGAATATAAACAAAAGATTATATGTTTGAATGTTAATATTTAAATTGGTAATGTACTTTCTTTTTCTAATTTGAATTTTTTAATTGTATAAAAATATAGCAGCTGCCTTTTTCTCCTTTCTCGGTGCAATCTCTCACTCTCTCTCTTGACGGGAGAGATATATAAAGTTCTCTAGCCTCTTTACATGGTTCCGGAAGCTTATGCGAAGGTCAAATTATTATTCTACATGAGGAATGCTCTAGCAATGCGAGGTTTTGACGCTGTTTGGTTTTTATTGCTGCTGCTTGTCATAGTGTGGTTCTTTATTTTGAAGGAATATGATCAGATGAGGTTTATATGGCTTATAGGATGCACGATTTGGATTTTGGATTGCTAACAAAACACAATCGTGTGGTGCAGGTTTTCTTGACCAAGATAATGCCGCTTTCATAACAACTTTTCATCTGGGGCTTATATCTTTGAATGGAAGTGTTGTGTGGATGCCTTGGATTCTGCACTAGTCTAGGAGTTGAAGCAGGGCTCTGTCGGTTCGACTAAATTGAGTGTTGGTCTGACCAACAGAGTGACTATTTTCTCGGATTGAAGTCAAGAGTAGAGTCGTTTTTTGTTGGCCCGACTAATAGTGCGTTCAGTCTGATCAACGGAGATGATTTATGTTACACAATTTTGCTGAAATCAGGTATATAAGTCCTAATTCGATTAGGGCATATGATAACGACGAGTGTTTTCTCTCATAGGGTAAGGATTTTGCAGGGTGAGAGGGTTTTCTACACTTGTAAGGTCTTCGAAGAGATTTTTCTCAAGGGCTAGGTTTTTGCTAGGATTGTGCATAGCAAGGACAGATCAGGTTGTTTATGTAATTAGAGAAGGGGAGTGGTATTGTAACAACCCAACCTTCTAATACTCGAGTATTGGATGTCCTCGAGTGTTACCAAAACTTTTTTAATTAAAATATGCAATTGTACGTGTACACTCGTGTTTTTGAACCCGAGAAAGTTAGGAATTATTAATGAGCCTTTAATCTCGGAAATTCTAATTAAGAGTGTTAACTTGACTAAACTAAAACTTACCCAATAGTAAAATTTATTAAAAAAGCCTTATTTTAAATTTTCTCGATGATTCCTGGCGTGATGAGAAGCAAATCCTAAGAAGACGTCACATGCTAAAACTCTAAGATGAAAGAGATACGCCCCATGCGTATACTCATGGCAGGGGGTGCTGTCGGCCCTCCTTGGTGGGTTGGTTTGAGCCCTTTGCTTAGAGTCTTGATTGGCAAGGTTTTGCAACAACCTTATGCTGATTTACTATTTCATAGCATGATCCCTTGCTCTGTAATTGATTCCCTTATTTAGGGCAAGGCTTAGAACAATAACGCCAACCATTACTGCTAAAGCTACTGTTCGATTGAAGTTCGCAGGAATAACCATTAGTAATGAGGATTCGGAATATCACACATTGATCAATCAAACAGAGATTTAGCAACTAAAACAAAGATCGATTCTTTGGGATCCTTCCTTTCTTCAAACGGAACGAATAGAGATAGAATCAGATCGATTCCCGAATAAAGAATTTACCCCATTAGTATGGATCAAGTTATTGAAGATTTCGAACAAATCCCGAAATTCTAAACTGCCTGTTATCCAATAAAAACCTAAGATTCCTAATAATAAACCAAAATCCCCTACACGATTAGTTATAATGAGTTACGGGTATAAAGTTGAACATTTGTTCATTATGATAATAAGTAATCCCACTTATTAGGAGGACTACTATGTCACTATGGGCTATACTCCTCCTCATGTTTCATTATTTATAATTTCGGTCCCGGGACATAGATATTCGAGATAATACCCGATATAATACTTCACGATAAATAAAAAGAAAAAAAAGTAAGGCCATTCCATTTCGACAAAAAACCCACACCCAAGTTCCATAGCTTTGCGTCTGCTATCCCGATCATGATTTTTCTACCCCCAGAGGTGAAGGAAGGGTCCTTCCCTTTTGGGCCGGTTGTGGGCGAGTAGCAAATAAAGAATTTACCCCCCTTTTTCTTTACGTACTATTCTGTTTACTATACCTGCTGCTTGTAGCATTATAGACTGTATTGTTACTCGTTCCCAACGGGATACACTTCTCCAACTATCTCTCCATTAGGTAGGATTTTGTTGGCCCAAGCACTTATTTGTTGAGGAGAAACTAATCCAATTTGAAGTTGTTGATGTTTATACCGATTGATCATAGAAGAAAAATTCTGATTCATTCCGATCAAGCTTCTTTCCTATTAATCTGGAAGTTTTTTTTTCAGATATGAGGAAATGATTCAGTTCCAGAGCCAAAGATCGTAGGGAAGGATGAATCGCTCCCGAAAAAGAATCTATTGATTCTCTCCCAATTGGTTGGATCGTAGGTGCGATGATTTACTTCACGGGCGAGGTCTTTGGTTCAAGTCCAGGATGGCCCAGCTGCGCCAGGGAAAAGAATCGAAGAAGCAGTCTGACTCCTTCATGCATGCTCCACTTGGCTCGGGGGGGATATAGCTCCTAGAATATTTGTTGCCGCCAGAAGCAGAACCCCGTATTTCTTCCAGAGAATCTCCTAATTGTTCCAGAGCAACTAGAAAGAGATTCTTTAACCAGAAAGAATTCAGTTCAGATGTAGGATACCTATCCAGAAGTTTTCGCAACTCAATCATGTATGATGGAATCATCCAAGATTTGATCTTTTCTAACTCTGTCTGTGACTCACTAGAGGCTCGGGAAACAAAGAGAAGATGTGTACGAACCGTTGAATGATTTTTTTTTTCACAACCGTTGAATATGCCCTACTCATCATAAGGTCGTTTCCATTGTGTGAGGCATGCCTTCTTGAACGGCGCATCTCAACAGGTGTGTTACACTTAGTTCGACCAATCTTATTAATCAAGGCGTCATTTCATTATTTTACGGACGGGTTTTCCCTTTTATAAACATGTTTTTCTTTGAATGAAAACGAGCATAAGAAAACTCAATTGTTGGAGGAGTTTGGTGTTTTCTCTGAAAAAAAATTCTCTGAAAAAAAATCATCTTCCTCGCCTTTTCCTTTCTTTGAGCAATGAAGGAGGAGTTTGGTGTTGTGGTGTGGGATTTCTTTGGCTTGTTCATGCTAAAAGAATCCAATTGTTGGGCGTTGTATCCTGGAGATTGTGAGTTGGGAGCCTCTACATCGGCTAAAATTGTCCAAGGGGTGCGAACTATTTTAAAGAAAGCGAGGACGTCCGTGCCTCATCCTGATGGCAGATTATCTTGATCATCGTCATTCGATCAACAATCAGGTGTGGGGTTTCAATTCGTTTGTTATTCCTTTATTTCCTACGTTTGTTTACTACAATCTTTACAACAAGTCCTCAGGAAGTTACCAATTTCTACAAAAAAAAGAAAAAAGAAAAAAGAAAAAGAAATGCAACTATTTGTGATGCACAACATGTACATATCCAGAACACAATGGGTTGTGTCATGTCACGGTAAGTTCTACAAAATTTCGTTTATATCTATTTCATTTACATGTATTTTTATAGGTAAGGAAACCTGCTAAAGAAGCTAATACAATTGGGTCCTTACTCAATAGTCATGCCTTGATGGTAGACTCACAAGAGTTTCAACATGAGATTATGGGTTCATGTACTTGTTGGGGGTGAAATCCCACTGTAGTGTGAGTGTGTGTAAAAAAATAAATAAAAAATAATACAATCAATAAAAAATCTAGGAAATTGACTGTATATTTCTTATGTAATCACTCCATCTTTATAAGTTTTTGTTAGTTTGACCTTTATGAAGCCAGCACCCACTCTAATGTTTGCCTCTCCTTAATAAACATCTTATAGTTCCTAAGCACATGGGTCTGCCTACGGGGTTTTAATTGGATATGGCCTTGAGCCTGGGTCCATAGCCATCAATTTGCCCTTCATCCATGATTCATTTTATTTTACTCGTGAGAAATATTTGAAAAGAATGCTGCACGCCTTATGAAATATCATCCACAATTCATTCCCAAACATTAGAATTCGGGTAGGATTCATAGACCCAACGCATTATTTAGAATTTTTTATCCTCGTTTTTTACCCTTCTTCCAAATTTGATCACTTTGCCATTCGTTCAACAACTAGCTTTTGTATATTTTTTTTTCTAAGTTTTTTTGAACGGTCTCTTCCTTTACTGTATTGTGACAATGTAAGGCCCTGTTTGATTACACATAATTTCCAAGAATATAAGGTAAATAAGTAATAATGATTTACTTTGGTATTTTCTCAAGGTAAGAAAAGGGCTGCTTGATTTGCGTGATGTACTTGCCATGTGATTGTACTAAAACTCTGTGGGCCCTGTTGATGCTGAAAAATGGTCAACAGACTGAGATGAGGTGACCTCCAACTGGCTAGCAGATGAGATGAGGTGACCTCCAACTTAGACGGATGGATGTAACTGATCTCCTGCAGGTATGCGGTCTGGATCTGGACTGAAGGTCTCTTAGATCCTGTAGAGCACAAAGGAAAGCTAAGGGGGGTGGCTGGGGTCAGCCGTTAGTCCTCCGATGCCTAAGTTAGTTGGATCTTGAAAGATTAAATATCTCTCTTTTGATTAGTTTTTGTATCGTACCTTGATAATGAAGAGGACGCGTCAATTTATAGACTCAGGTTGCAGAGTTGTATTCCCTTTTTGAAGCCGTGATTTCAGGGGAGGGATTCTCGGATCAGCGCAATCCTTGGGCCGTTCCGTAGTTATAGGAGATGTTCCCGTATTTTCCGACGATTCTTCAGATTTTTCACCTATTTTCTTAACTGAAGCCTAAGATCTCGACAGGTCGTCAGGTCGTCCTGGAGGTCTCAGTTCGTCAGGTCGCAGGTCGTTAGGTCATTGGCCTAGTCTCAGTTCGTCAGGTCATCAGGCCTCAGGTCGTCAGGTCATTGGGCCTTAGGTCGTCAGGTCATCGGGCCTCAGGTCGTCCTGGAGGTCTTAGGTCGTCAGGTCATCGAGCCTCAGGTCGTCAGGTCATCGGCCTAGTTTCAGGTCAGATTTGAGGACTTGTATCTCGAGCTCGCTGGATTATGGGCTTTCCTCGTGACCTGAGGTCAGCTCGGATTTACCCACAACAGAAGCTCCCCTTACTCTCGAGCCTGACTTGCTCGGCTTGGGAGTAAAGAGAAATGGATGACCTGACATTGGAATTTAGCCAACTGCAGGAGGTTGGCCTGGTAGGGTGACTCGTAGGCTCTGCCAATTATACAGGTCGACATATAGATGTGACCTCTGGACACTTCGCGTTTTGGTCCGACTCTTTCGTCCATTCCAATTGTCCAAGTCCATCTTTCGACTCTTGGTCTAGGGTTATTCCTCAATTGCCTAGGTCGGTCTTTCGACTCTTAGTCTAGGGCCATTCCGACTGCCCAGGTCGGTCTTTCGACACTTAGTTCTGGGGCTCTTCCGACTGCCCAGGTCGGTATTTCGGCTCTTGGTCTAGGCTTCTTCCAACTGCCCAGGTCAGTCTTTTGACTCTTGGTCTAAGGCTCTTCTGACTGCCCAGGTCGGTATTTCGACTCTTGGTCTAGGGCTCTTCCGACTACCCAGGTCGGTCTTTCGACACTTGATTTAGGGCTCTTCCGACTGCCCAGGTCAGGTCTTTCGACTCTTAGTCTATGGCCATTCCGACTGCCCAGGTCGGTCTTTCGACACTTGGTCTAAGGCTCTTCCGACTGCTAGGTCGGTCTTTTGACACTTGGTCTAGGGCTCTTCCGACTGCCCAGGTCGGTCTTTCGACTCTTGGTCTAGGGCTCTTCCGACTGCCCAGGTCGGTCTTTCGACTCTTGGTCTAGGGCTCTTATAGCTCACCTCGGCCTCGTCGGCCACTGGGCTTTGATAGCCTCAGCTCCGCCGCGTCGGCTTCTGGGCTCTGATAGAGCTCAGCTCGGCCTCGTCAGCCACTGGGCTCTGATAGCTCAGCTCCGCCGCGTCGGCTTCTGGGCTTTGATAGCTCAGCTCGGCCTCGTCGGCCTCTGGGCTATAATATCTCAGCTCGGCCTCGTCCGCCTCTGGGCTCTGATAGAGCTCAGCTTGGCCTCGTCGGCCTCTGGGCTCTGATAGCTCAGCTCGGCCTCGTCAGCCTCTTACATGTGTTATGTAAATGGCCTCGTAGAGGTCATCCTATGGCAGGGCTGCCTGGGCAGATCTTCTTGAGCTGTTTTTACTGAACAGGTTTTCCTGGGCAGGTCCTTCTGGACAGGTCTTCCTGCGTAGGTCCTCCTGGATAGGTCTTCCCAAGCTCTTTTTTCAACCCCTTTATCAAATTTGTAAGGCGGTGCAGTTACTCGGAGAAGAAGAACTAGAATTGTATGCCGAGCTAAGAAATGGTGAGAACACAACTTCGTCGTTCCCACAGACGGCGCCAATCTGTTGATGCTGAAAAATGGTCAACAGACGAGATGAGGTGACCTCCAACTGGCCAGCAGATGAGATGAGGTGACCTCCAACTTGGACGGATGGATGCAACTGATCTCCTGCAGGTATGCGGTCTGGATCTGGACTAAAGGTCTCTTAGATCCTGTAGAGCACAAAGGAAAGCTAAGGGGAGTGGCTGGGGTCCAGCCGTTAGCCCTCCGATGCCTAAGTTAGTTGGATCTTGAAAGATTAAATATCTCTCTTTTGATCAGTTTTTGTATCGTACCTTGATAATGAAGAGGACGCGTCAATTTATAGACTCAGGTTGCAGAGTTGTATTCCCTTTTTGAAGCCGTGATTTCAGGGGAGGGATTCTCGGATCAGCGCAATCCTTGAGCCGTTCCGTAGTTATAGGAGATGTTCCTGTATTTCCCGACAATTCTCCAGATTTTTCGCCTATTTTCTTAACTGAAGCCTAAGATCTCGGCAGGTCGTCAGGTCGTCCTGGAGGTCTCAGTTCAGTCAGGTCGCAGGTCGTCAGGTCATCGGCCTAGTCTCAGGTCATTAGGTCATCAGGCCTCAGGTCGTCAGGTCATCGGGCCTCAGGTCGTCCTGGAGGTCTCAGGTCGTCAAGTCATCGAGCCTCAGGTCGTCAGGTCATCGGTCCTAGTTTTAGGTTAGATTTGAGGACCTGTATCTGGGCTCGCTGGATTATGGGCTTTCCTCGTGACCTGAGGTTAGCTCAGATTTACCCACAACAGGCCCCACCAAGATGCAAATATTTTGTCCACCCCGTTCATTTATTTGGGCAGATTATTTTAGGACATGAGCCCAAAAGATGTGGCAGTACGTGAGACCACCAAATACACTGTGCCATCGTTCTAAACATGTTATGTCCCTTGTATTTCAAATGGCACTGCTCATTATTGTGCTTTTAGCACAATTTACGTAGGGATGCAGTGGAAGCCTAAACCCTACTAGGAATAGGTAAGTGTAAATGGCCACCTTCCTTGGAGGCGGCCTACTCAGAACCTGCTTAGGGCAGGCGCATTCTCATGGATTCCGAAATGTGGTAAGCGAACCGGAATCTCTCCAAATCCTCTTCACTAAGGGTGGAAGGATGACCGTCAGTGGAATATTCATGTGGAAGTTAGTTAGGCCTCTTAAGGGTTGGAAGATTAGAAGAAGAAGAAGAATCAGGGTGTGATCCCCTAAAGCTTTTACTTTCGATTCGGAACACTTAGAATGACTAGACATGACAGATAAGCAAGAAGAAATGGGAAGAAACCCTAAAAAGATAGAGTGGACAACAAGGAAGAAAACCTTAACGGTTGGCTAGACGCCGATCTACTGGAGTCAAGGGAATACAAAAATACCTAAGAATGGAGGGTGCTGCAAAGGCTCGAAATCTCTAAGTGCACCAAGAGGGGATGAAGAAGCAGAGTTTCAGTAAGGATTTCTTAGTGCCTCAATGAAAGAGAAGGAAGAGATTTATAACAAATCATGCCTCCATCTCTCTCTTCTCTCAAGGATGCGACACTTGGTACTACTCTATTCGTGACGACGTATGAGGTGGCACTGCTACATTTAAAGCGCTACAAGCTTTTCGTACGAAAAGGAATTATTGTGACGTTTCGTCCATGCCTATTTAATGTGGTGATGTTTCGAGCACCGTACTAAATTGTGACCATTATACTTAAAGTCAGGCAAAAGAAAGCTTTCATCGGATCAAGTTTCGTGCTCAACTTCTCTGACCACAGAACTTGGGGGCAGCTGTTATGGGTAATTCTGACAATGTCCCTGATCGTGACATGGAAGATGCACAATTATCGATATGTGGCTTACTGATGTCAGCTCATCATACGTGTCAAAGAAGGATCCAAGCTTGTCAAGGCAGAGAATCCTCATATTCGATTGGAGCCACGGATGTAGTCCTAAGCCCTAGGCTTTGGCCTGATGAATGGACAAACTCCTGAGAAACTCGGCTTTAGTCTCAGATAGTGGAATTGGACCTAAGGCCTTACTTCGGCCTCAGATGAGGGACATAGAACTGAGGCCTTAGGCCTCAGGCATTGACACTTGTTGTACTACTAATGATTCAACTAAGGATGCCGAGTGCTAACTGCACTAGACGCCCTCGGACCTGAGCACGTTACGCACCACCACACGGAGATAATGATCAACACCGGGATACATGGGATTCGAACATGATAAGGATAATCTCTCTTAATTCGGAAACATATCCTAGGCAGGATCTAATACGAAAACGTATCCCATATGAGATCTAAGAGATCTACCGCCATCGGTTGTGGATCATCACTATAAAAGGACACCTTTGCATCATCTGGTATGCATTACACATCCATACACTATGCAATATATCATTAAGCTCTTACGGTCAATCATCTCCATTATTGACTTAAGCATCAGAAGGTCCCCTATCGGCACAACCGGCACCCCCTCATGATCTTCTCTTTGTGATCTCAGGTTTACGATCTACACCATTCATCATCGTTTTCATAACAGGTGCCAAAGATCTACCATTTATCCCTGATCAACATCTTCTGTTATCTAGATTGGGATGTTAACACCAGCCACTCTGTTCATTTGATAGGAATCCCATGATGAAACGAAATTTCAAAAAATCACTTTATCTGGGTCAAGCAGCATAAATTTAGGGGTTTTAGGCATTGTTTTACAACGTTTTTTTTTTTTTTGGCAGTGAGGATCACCAGAGCTTTGAATCAATGTGATATTGGGCGTCAAGGCCAAACATTGCGTTCAGTGCCTGATGGACGGTGTGGATCTCATGAACATAAAGTCTTTCGTCCTGCCCACATGGTAAGCGCAGGCATCATCACGCTAGTGTTAGCTCAAAATCAGGACGCGAATGGCCTGTGGCCCTGAAAGTTACTGTGGGAGGAAGCTTTGTGGGGCAACTGTCACTTCTGTGACTTTCACACGCCCATCCGTTTAGGCAGGTCATGCTAGGCTATGATCTAAAAAATGAAGTAGATAAAAAACAAGTGGGCTACACGACAGTAAATAACTAGATGAAAATGGACCACCATCATGTTTAGATGCCATCTAAACCGTTCAAAGGTTGTTCCCACAAGGATGAACTATAATTAAAAAATAAAAAAAAATCATTAACCTGAGTCAGAACTTCTGTGACCTCAAAAGGTAGAATGTGGATTAGCTGTGACCCTGACCCACCCAGCTGGTGGGTGCGACCCTGACCGTCGGGATATGTTGTTCATTCATTTGCCGCTTATTTTTGGGAACCGATTAGGTGAGACCCGGGATCCACCTGGGACCCCTGACTGTGGGGTTCACAGTGATGTATGTGCATTAAATCCACACCGTCCAACCATTTCGATAACTCATTTTATGGCATGATCTCAAAAAAGAAGCTTACTCAAATCTTAGGTGGATCACACCACAGGAAACCGTCAGTGATTGAATCCCTCACCGTTAAAAACTTCATGGATTCCACCATGATGTTTATTTTCCATCCAACCTGTTGATAAGGTAAAAAACACCTAGATGAAGAGACCACACAAATATCATCTTGATCCAAAGCTTTTGTGGCCCACGAGAAGCTTTTGAATCTGCTTCATTTTTTGGATCATGCCTTAAAATGAGCTTCCAATATAGATGGGTGGCATAGATGTAGGTCAAATACATCAAAGTGGGCCCCACAGGGGTCCCACCCACCTCTGTGGATCCGGAGCCTCACCTAAATCCACTCCTGCTTATTTTAAGGTATGGTCCCAAAAATCAAGTAAATACAAATCTCTGATGGACCACACGGTAAGGATTGAATTACTACCAATATAATCTTTCTTAGACCGCAAAAGTTTTGAATCAGTTGCTATTCCTTTTTTCCCTTCATCTAGGTCTGTGTGACTTACCGTGGATCATAGGAAGATTTTAATGATGGACATTCAATGACTATTATTTTCTGTGTTGTGGTCCACTAAAGATTTATATATGCTTCATTCTTGGAAACATGCCCTCAAATAAGTCGGCAAAATACAACTACATTGAAGGAGGCCCCACTGTCACGGTGGCACCCACTTAGCTAGATTCGGGTTCCAGCTAATCCTAGTTACCAAATGTATAATGACGAGTGCTCCTCTTGTACGGATGCCGGTTGAGTACTACCCCGCCGGTCCCAGCTTGCTCATAATGGGGCTGTGATGTATGGGTTTTTATCCACACCATAGCAAACTATGAAATTACATGACGTGTTGCCTACCTAGGAATCCAACCCCTAGAAAATTTCACTGGTCTTGTAAAGGATTGGTACACGGACGCGGTTTGGCGAGTGACCCCAACACTAGCCAGTTAGCTAGTGTCAAAGCTCTGTGGGTCCCACCATGATTTATGTTTTCTATCCACACCGTCCATCCACTTTTCCAGATCAGTTTAGGAAATGAGCTAAAAATGAGGCAGATAAAATTCTCAAGTGGACCACACGAGGGGAAACAATGGGCATTGGATGCTTACAATTGAAAACTTTTTGCAGACCACAGAAGTTTGGATCAAGTTGATACTTATGTTTTCTCTTCATCCAAGTCTATGTGACCTTATCAGTTGGTTAGATGGCAAATAAACATTACAGTGGGCTCTAGGAAGTTTTTCATGTTGGATGTCCAATCAATATTGTTTTCCTATGGTGTGGTCCACCTGAGGTTTGGATTAATTTGTCTAGTTTTTCGGGATAATGCCCTAAACTGATATGAAAAAATGGATGGACAGAATGGATGAAACACATATTATAGCTGGGCGCACAGTGCACTGACCACTAGCCATTGGGTAGTGGTAGGGTCATTAGCCAATCGGGTCCTTGGTACACACAATGGACTAGGGTTGAAAGTCGGGTGGGTTCAAAGTGACTGACCCGTGACCGACTCGACATTGGGTTGGGCTTAGGCAAGAAGTATCAGACCCGATCTCGAGCTTAGGCTATGCAAACACCAACTCGATAAAGCTTGGGTCCGACTTGAGATGAGGTCTTCGGTTGCCTGACCCAACTCGAACCCGATTTCGATCTATATACAAGTTACTTATAATTTTATTATTATTTAGTTAAGTAAACTTATTAGTTTATATTATTTTAGTAAGTAAATTTATAATGTTTGAAATTTGATATGCTTTAGTGTTAAAAGAGTAGTTATTCTATATTTTAGCTTTTATAATAAATAATTGCATATATACTTAATAAAGTTATATGTTAAAAAAAAGAAGAAGAAAATATGTGTATTGAAATATAATAAATTAATGTAATAATAAAAATATTGGCATGTATTAATCTGACCAACCTAACTGAGTCTGCTTAGGGTTAAGCTTGGGTTGAGAATTCTCAACATAAGGTTGGGTTGGGTTATGATATAGGAACCTTGAGTTGGGTTATTGTTGAGCACCAAGCCAACTCAACCTTTGTGGACCGGTCAAACTCGACAAGACCCGACCCGACCCGACCCACCCGACTTTCAGCCCGGCTGTGGACCCAAGACGGTCAACGCCTGCTGATCGGTCAAACTCGACAAGACGACAAGTCGTGGGAGCGGGGACGTCTTCCCCGACCCAAGTTCCCGCGCCCGATCGTTTAAAACTGCGATCGAGTGGGGGCCACTTTGACTACACGTCCGATAATCCGAACTGTTCATCTTCTTCGGAACGGAAATCCTATCAAGGCCATATGATTCGTTCGTGTTTCCACATAAGCACGTGAGCACAATCTGAGGCACAAACCGCCGTTTTTGCAAGGACAGAGATCCGAAATCACAGGAGAGGATTTCTCCTTGAATCTGGACCCTTGATGACTTTATATCCCATCCATCCATCTCCCATCAGGCAGATCGCTCAAGAAACCAAAAACTAACGGAAGTTGTTTTTCTTCCCGCCAACGTTTCCGAATCTGTTACAGCCAAGATCCAATCCGAACCATCCAATGGACTCCAGCTCAGCTAGATAATCAAGAGAGGAATCCAGAGGATCGTATCCAGCCTGGCATCGCAACCGAACACGCTCCATCACGTGTTCTTGATGCCGCATGTGCAAGATGGAATCTTGAAACCCACCGTTTATATCATCTTGTCCGTACAAAACAGGTCCAAAAGCTCTTTGGGACTCATCTGAGTCGTCCAAAACGATTGGATTGCAAGGATAACCGTCCAAACAGAAAGCTGTAACGGACGGTTTTGAGAGTCTGATCAACCGAAACAAATCTCAGCCATTGAGAGGCCGAGAAACAAGACTCACACCTCTCGCTTGAGCCGAACCTGACTCGTTCGAGTCCTGGGTCTATAAAAGGAATGCTCTCCTCCTTCAGACATCTTTTCGATCAGACAGAAAGGGAGAGAGAAAGAACGGAGGGAAATAGAGAGAGAGGACGAGCGCTGCCGAGTCTAGACTTGCTGTTGCAACTCGGTACGAGTCTGAGTTCTTCTTCCAGACACTGGTGTTGGATACTGCTGCTCCAGGGTCGTTCCAGATCCCAGAGAAGAAAGGAGAAGGTGAGGGAGAGAGGAGGAGATCTGCCTTTCCTCTATCGTTTCCACCGATTCGAACAGCGAGTCGACTAACTGACTCGTTTGTGGCAGTGTCTCCAGCAGCGTGCTGGTCCCCTTGTTGCCGATTGCTAATTTCAAGGGAGAGAGAAGGAGAGGAAAGGAAGAAGAAGAAAAGAAGGGAAAAAGAGAGGAAGCTCGGTTGTGTTTTACCAAGTCGAAACGATCTGACTCGCTCGAACCGAGTTCGGGCCAATCTTGGGGGTATTCGAGGAGGAGGAACGTCTCGGTGTTATTCCAAATCGAATCTAGCTTGCTAGAAGCGGATTTCGGGTTTCCGCCGAGGCAACTCGCTGATCTACCGGGATTCGTCATCTTTCCACCCATCTAAGCCGTTCTCAAGAAGAGGTAATCTAGTCCCTTCATGGAGACCTACTCCATTTCCATACGAACCTAGATGTAGATAGTTGAACCATCTTACTTTCTAGCCTAAATCCAATAACGGTGCGTTTATGCATTCTAATGGTGTGAAATTCCTGAATATAGGGTAGGATTTTGATGTGTTCATGCATTCTTGAATTTTCTTTCTTTTTATTTTCTATACTTTTGAATGAGTTTTGCAGTTTTCTAACCAATATTTCATGTTCTTTCTTTTGCTTGACAGTGTCAAATGACTCCAGCAAGCCAACAGACAGAACTTGAGGCATCTGTAGTGAAGAGAGAGGAGGAGCAGTTGGACAAAAATGGTGATAATGATGTTGCACTTCCCAATGTTCCTGAGCTCCTAAATGAAGAAAAAGATATGGCCAAACCAATCTCAGAGCCTGACCTCTCAAACTCTCAGAGCTGTAACCCTAGTTACCGTTATCATCCAGAGAAGGTAATTCAGATTCTGAACTAAAGCCTTTTCTGTTTGTCTAGTAAGTTTCAACCTTTGAATGAAATCGGCAATTTCCTAACCAATCTTTCATGTTCTGTTTTTTTACTCGACAGTATCGAATATCTCCAGCAAGCAATCGAACAGAACTAGACGCATCTGTACTGAATGATGTTTGGGTATCAGTGGGATCCTACCCTTCTAAATCAAACCACAAAAACCAACATGAAGAAAGTCAGTTTAATCGTGAAAATGTTAGGTGAGAGACTCGCTTGTTCGTGTTTGTGTAGCCAACCCTAATTAGTGAATTGCCGATTAGTTGGGCTAATTTGTAGATGGTGATTATGATCATAATTCAAAATAACTGCTTGTTTAGTTGTTGTCTTCTTTTTCCATCAACATACCTAGAAAAGAAAAAATGATAAAAGAATGTCGGATGTGCTAATTTCTTCCCTGTCAAATGAAAAAGAGTTTTCTCCCTTTTCTGATGCCATGCTTTCACTCTTGCTTCTTTTATTAGAAATACTGACTTCCTATATTTCTGTCTATAACATGATGTCAGGTTCGAGCTCGACATGTTGTTAGAGATATCTAATGTAGCTGTCAGTTGTGCTGAAAAGTTGTTAGAAAAGATAAATGATAATACAATCAAGCCAGGCAGCCAAATCCACATTGAGGACCACTTCACTGGTGTGTATATAAATTGATTTTATTCTTGGTCATCAAGACAGTTTTCTTGGACCTTTTTTTTGGTTACTTTAATGTAGAGTTTATATATCTCTCTAATTTGTGACATATTTTTCTTCTTCTGTATATTGCTTCTTTCTTGTAGGTCTAAGTCTAAGGTGCATTGAACAATTATATGCTGAGTTTGGGCTGCAAGTGTTGGACTTACTTCGGAATAATGGAAGTTCTGCATTGCCTGTTATATTACGTTCCTTGAAGAAGAAACGAGAGGAATGGTTAAAATGTCGTTCATATCTTAATGAGTCTTGGGCTGAAGTTTAGTCTAAGAACCATCCCAATCGATCAACAGTGTAGCTTCCATTTCAAGTAACAGGATACAATGAGCTTGAGCACCGAAGTGCTATCAGAATGAGGAAACGGTTGATTATCTCCTCATCTATTGTTTCATCTTGTTTGGTATTGACTGGGTTTTTCCGGGGGTCCATTGAGTTTCTATTCTTGTCTTGACATTGTGGAGGCAAACGAATGATAGGGAAGAAAGTTTGGTGTCATTGTTTACCAGATGGGAAAGGAGAAATATTGGAGGTTTTCAATTTGGCTAAAGTGCATGTTATGGAATGGGTGATTGCATCAAAGGCTATTGCCTTATCTCATTTTCCTAATGTTGTATAGATTTGTAAATTGTATTCTCCTTTTGTTTTCTTTTTTATAATTCGTTAGGATTTGGCCTCTTTTCTATAAAATCATCACAGTTCAAAACAGTGTGTGTGTGTGTGTGTGTGTGTGTGTGTCTATATATATATATATATATATATATATATATATATATATATATATATATATATATATATATATATATATGGGGTTTCTATTATCATTTGGATTTTTGAGCATATTGAATACTCCAACATTGGCTTATAGTAAAAGAGGCTATATTAAATGGTTTAAAGATTTCATTTACTGGATATTATGTTTTTTTTTTTTTTAGTGTTGGCTATGCCATTTAGTGTTGGCTATGCATTACTGGACACTGACTTCAATTTTGAAATTTAAGAGAGCTTGTGTGAAAGCACTTGTAAAATAAGATAGTAAATCATGAGGCTTTGAAGACTTTTTAACTTGAAAATCTGTTAAAAAATAAGACATGTCCTGTCAAAAAATATTATAGCGTTCGGCATTAGTTTCAGGTTTGGATGGTTTCCAAGGTTGATGATGGTTTTTCAAGGTTGATTCAATGCAGAAAATTGATTTCCTGCTTAATGTGGGCAGGCTGTGTTTTTCATGCGGCCGTAAACAAGAGCGTCGGGTTGGCTTTAGAAAGTGGCCAAAATATCTACTCGTTGTAGAATATTATTTGCAAGTTCATTTAAATAAAGCTATCTAAAACAAGCAACAACCATGAACCTTTCATGCTTTTTGTTCACATAAGTTGAATTTGCGCCGTGACTTGCTAATTTTCTGTGGGATTCAACTCAGATATTAAAATCGACTCATGAATACCAGGGCTTGCTTTTGAAAGATATCATTGGGAGAAAGATGATATGATAAAGCATAGCGTAGGGCATACACATGCAGATATCCTTAGATGGTTTGTTGATTTTTATACTTTTCTCTATGTTAAATGGGTTGTGGGTCCCAGCAAAAATGGCCACCAGTTAAATGTGGGTCGGTCGTTGCAAAAACTATAGTCCTTCTCAACACCAGTCTCTTTTTTTACCTCACACTCAAGCTCCCACATTAAAATTTTATGGAAATACCTGCCTTTTTCTTTTTAATTATATAACAGTATCCAGGTATTATACGGATGATTTCTAGACGGGCTCTCTTATCAGCATGTGGGCTTAGCAAATGTCCAAATGCCATTAATTACTTCATTACAGACAATATCTCTTTTTGTTTCTGCTAATTTTTATAATTCAGATAGAAATGTTATTGCAACATTTCCCTTCATTTTACAGTCTAACCACACCGCCCATTATTATGTTCTTGTATGCGTTGATTAATTTGCATGCATGTATACACATTTCACAGCATTTTGTATATATTCTTGGTTCTTGAGTAAATAGAGACTACTGTAAGCCCCATATTTCTAAAACTTGTCAAGTCGACTAAAATCTTGGCCGAGTCGACTTGACTCAGTTGAATTTCGAGTTGATTTATCTTTTAATTTTCAGTTAACTTAAATGAGAAAATAGGTTTGTTCTGAATTTCTGTTTTAAATTGAAATTGATCTGAGCTCAAGTCGAGTACGATTCTAGCACACCCAAATTATCGTAATTGCACATGTTTGACTGATTACGGGCTGTTTGTTAACGTGTATGGCCTTGCATTTGAGTGAATAGAAACAATAAGATCGAGAGGTTGACGTGCAGATGCAATTTCACACCATTTTATGCGGGAGGAATTATACAACATATGGTCCCTGCATCTCCAGGCAGTATACACTAATTTTCAATTCTAACAAACGATCCAATAATTCAGATTTCAGACGATTCGTTTGTTGTGTCCCACATTGATTAACGAATACTCAAAACCTCCTCGATAGGAATTATTTTGTTCATTATTCATTCATGATGTGGACATTGGATCAATGGCTTGGATAAACCAACCATGTCCCCACTACATCTAATATATTGGAATTAAGCAAGCCAACACGGCTACAAATACAGAAATAATAGCAAGGGAAGTTGGCAAGCGACCCTTGTCTTTGCGGAAAAAGAGCCCTTGATAGATGGGTACATTGATCAAAATCAATAACCCACATAAAAGAAACTGCAACATCATCTGCTCAAGAACTCTAATCCCACTGTCCATCATGACTCTTGTGGCTCCACCAACCAAGCAAAATAGATTGAGCATTGCAAGAGAAGCTAAGATGGTAAACATGGGTGAACTGGACCCAAACTCAATGATCTCTTGCTCGTACCTCTGAGACACATCATTATCTATTGCCTTAGCTGTGATGATGAATGCTGACTTGGCAAACCCCAATCGGAGTAGGAGGGTGTCCACGACCGCAAATAGGTAGGAAGTTGTCCTTCTCATTAGCCATATCCTTTGCTCATTCCACCAGCCCTTGAGTGTCATCCCATACCAAAGCGACTCACCGACGCTGTATGCATACTCGGCAATGATGACATACACGAACGGTAGGAACCATGGGCTGTAGATCTGAAGCCATGTAAAATGTCATTTTAGGAACCATGGAAAATGTAATCTACCATACATTAATTGTAAGTAGAGTTGTCATACATTTGCAAGGTCCACTATCCCAACCATGCAACAAATTTCTGTGTATGGGAAATTATTTCATGGTAACATTTTCAGTGAATGGTTCGGTAAAAACGTTTTGTGTGGGCCTAACTACGATGTATGAGATCCACTCTGAACATCAGATCATATCCTTCGGTTTGGCTATGGAATTAAAAATCAAATCCATCCATGACTCCATGGGCCACTCAACAGGAATCACTTTGATTGCACGCAGGGGCGACCATATGGATTGGACGACACATACACAACAGGATGAGGCCCTTTTTTCACCAATCATGGGTGTGCCCCATGAACTGTTTACTGTCGTATGGTCCACCTAAGTTTTACACTGGACTAAATTTCGAGCCCATGAACTGTTTACTGTCGTATGGTCCACCTAAGTTTTACACTGGACTAAATTTCGAGCCCATGGCTAAACAAGACAGGGCACATCTGATGGACAGGTTGGATGTCATCAACACATCACGATGGGGCCCACGCAAAAGAACATTGTCACCTAGCTTTCGGTGAAAATGTTGCCATATGGATTATTGTCGCACTCATACCTGTATTTGTTTTGTTTGTGTTTATTTGGATTGATTGAAATGAACAATTTTTTTAATGTGAATGAATGAATGATTATACAGTTGAATAGGTGAAACACTTTTAGCCTCAGTTTGTAACTGAAGCTTAAATATATTATTTGCCTCAGTTGGCAGAAATTGAGCTCAAACATGGATTTAGCCTCTGTAGGCATCAACCAAGGCTAAAAACTGGATTTAGCCTCAATTATTGAGAACCGAGGTTAAAAACTGGATTTAGCCTCGGTTGATGACAATAGAGGCTAAATCTCTTTAGCCTCAGTTACTCAAAACGAGGTGGTAACTTCGGTGACTAAAGGCTTTAGCCTCGGTTGTTAAGAACCGAGGTTAAAAATAGATTTAACTTCGGTTGGAAACAATAGAGGCTACAAACTTGATTTAACCTCAGTTTGAGGCAACCGTAGCTAAATTTTTTTTTAACCTCAATTGAAAAACTGAGGCTATAAAAGCTTTTTTAGCCTCGATTGCTAAAAGTGAGGCTAAAGCCTTTAGCCACGGGGGTTGGAGCCTCGATTTGGGCAACTGAGGCAAAACTGAGGCTAAAGGCTTTAGCCTCAGTTTTTAACCTTTTTAGCCACTGTTTTGAACAGAGGCAAAAGGCCTTTTTTCTTATAGTGCATGGAATCATTCCACACACATAGGGGGCGGAGAGAGAGAGAGAGAGAGAGAGAGAGAGAGAGAGAGAGAGAGATTTACCGGCGGAAATAAGGAGATTCCTTTATAGAGGCAAAGGGAAGGGAAGATGACGTAAAATAGTGTTGGAAAGGAATTAGGAGCCCACAAACAGTAGATGCCATATCCCATTTGAAGTGCCAGCTTTATCTTGCCATGCCCATATACAAAGGGACAGTACTTGGACGTGAATATCTGCAAATCACCCTCAGACCATCTCTTATGTTGCACCAAAGCTTGTGCTAATGTGGTGGGTGCGACCCCTAAGAAACCCTTCCTCACTGGGTTAAAATACATAGATTTCCATCCCCTGCATTGGATTGACAAGCCTGTTATCACATCCTCCACAGGGCATCCATATTTCAGTCCCATCTACACACAAATCAACATGCATCAAGTTAACTATACATATAATTCAATCCTATTTCAGGATGATGATTTGAGTATATTGTTTCCCTCTCCATCTCTTGTTTGAGGATGGTTAGGATCATTTGATCCCCCTAATTTTTGAATGATACCCTAAAAGTGTATGTTGGACCTAAGGAATCGGTATGATATATTGATAGTAATGGTATCAAGATTCCTTTAAGATAATTGGATGGTCCATTGATCAATCTCCACTATTCTAACACACAATCCATTTCATCGGTCACCATGGAAAAATTACCATGCTTTGATCATTCTAACCATCCAATCAGTAACCCATAAAATAGAAGGCCAAGATAAAAATGGACAGTGGTACCGAGATAAAACCAGCCCAACAAAAAGATTCGATATAGGATAAAGTTAAGGTCAATTTCATTAATGGCCAGGATTGAAAGAAATTGGGATAGAACTTCGATCCTAGGTCTAGCATGGACTATAGCTTCTAACGGCCACAACTTTGTAGCTATTTATCCATTTCTACGTATAGTATGTCATTGGAAAGCCATCTACAAGTCCTACTTCGCAAATTTTGAAGGCATTTGCCCTCTAATGGTTAATTGAGGTTAAATTTGTGTTTTCAGTAAAAATTTACTACTTTAGTAATTATGTCTTTTATTATTTTTAATTGTTTTAGGGTTTTAAGATTCCTGCAATTACTTATAATATTTATTTTAAGTTTTTAAGAGAGTTTAGGTAGGGCGTCTTTGCTATTTTTAGACAAATTTAGAGTTATATAAGCCATATCATTTTCTTTGTAAAGAGATTATCCATTACTCTCAATAATACTTTTCTTCTTTTGATTTTTTTTTTAAACCCTGTGATTCAAAGTTCTCCATAGATTAAGGCTTATCATAAAGGAAGAAGAGAATGATCTCTTTCTCTATTCCACCATGCAATCTTGATTATTGTTCTAGGTGATCTTTATTGTGGGACCAATCTTTCAGAAGGTTTGGATGCACATTAACACAGCACTTAACAAATTTTGGCTGCGTCCACCCACTACTAAGGCGATCATTTCCTCTATGAAGACAGGGAGAGTGATCACATGCCCGCTCCATCGGGAGCACTTGGACATTGCAATATATAACAAATAAGTGGCTCAAAATTGTCGATCCAACCTATTTTCATGCAAATTATTGAATCTATTTCATGGGCCATTGGTAAAATGGTGTGTATTAGTTCTAGTGTATGAAGAGAGGGAGAGAAAGAGACCTCATTTCCCCACTGGGTATTCTCCTCATATTTACAAGTTGCAAGACTCTTTATTTT
>ML058360.1:8056096-8229720 GCA_003013855.2 Liriodendron chinense | reverse complement strand
CTATCTTTTTTTTTTGTTTACAGTAGAAAACACAAGAAAAATTTATAAGAAAAATCAAGACACAACTTAAACTACTACTACTAGGTACATACACGTAAGTGATCTACATATAACAAGGCGTACCGTACTGGAAATAGTATTGTAGAGATAAACTAAAGAACCGTCGTTGGCTTCTATTGTAACTATTGCTCGACCTCGACTCGTAACGTGTTCGACTCCTTCACCCGAGACGTTATAGACGTCGAAGGGCCAACAATTGCTTCGACGAGCTGAGACTTGGGAAAGCGTCGAGGTATTTGAGGTGGGCAGAGTATGAGGATGATGCGTTTCATGACTTCAGCTCGTAGGGGGAGGTACGCTTTCTGACCCAACGACGTACGGAACATTTTGAGCTCAGGAGTCGACCAAAGGGCCAGTTAGAGCTGTTGGGGTAATTGTACCTCCACTGAGAGATACCTTGCTAGGGGTCCGATGAGCTCGTCTAATCGTGTAGCAAAAGAGGACTCTGCGTTCTTCGACGGCAACATCTTGACTTACCGCATTAGCGATTTCCACGGGTGGATTGCACTAGAGCAGTCGCCGCTCAGGGAGGGATATTTCCATTGGTGAAGATGATCGAAAATGCGAGCGGGGATGCCCTTGAAGCTAGCTTGGCCATCCTGTATAACTTAAGCATGGACAGTGAGAATCATGCAGCTATTGTCGCTGCAGGAGCTGTTCCTTTGCTTGCGGCGGATAGTTCTCTTGGAAGGCCCGCAATGGACGCGCGCACTTCATCTGCTGAGGACATTGCCTACATGATGAGGTTCAGGCGGTCTCCTTGTATCACAGCTGTATTGCATGAAAAAAAAAAATGCACGCAAAACAGGTATTGTTTCCTGTTCCTATTCCCTGTCCATTTGGAACTATATTGAAAAATGCATGGTTTCTTTTGATAAAATTTGATGTGGCAAAGTGTGATTGTTGATACACAGGCTCTGAGAAATTGTACACATGGCATACAAATGAACTCGAATTAAACCGGTTTTGTGAGTTTCGAGTTGAAAAATAGCTGGTAGTTTTGAGTTTAGTGAAGTGTCCACAAATCAAAGGTTAAGATTGTTTGACCAGTATCGGGACAGTTCGACCCATCTACTGTGGGCCGTGCAATTGGGACCGTTTGGTTTGAGTTAGTGCATGCGTCGTGTACAATTTTTTAGTGCCTAAAGAGATGGGTCCCACCCCATTTACATGTCGGCTACTCCTACAAAAATGGCACTTGTGCGGATTGCCTTAGCCATCCATCAGGTGTACACACCATGTAGGTGGCCCAAATCAGGCCACTTGACCCAACAGGCAGGTTGCAGTGGATGGCTTAGTCAGGATTCTTTTAGATATCCATTTGTTTTGTAATGTGATGATTGGACCCAGCTGATCTTTTGTGCAGGGGCATCGCACAGTGGAGGGAATCTGATGGTGGTTCGGATCAATCATACATGTTCTCCGTTGGCATGTGCATCCACACGATGGATGGTCTAGATCAATGATCGGACTGTTTGTTTTATCATCAATATGGACTCTTCATTTCCCCTGGCATTGAATGGACGGTTAAGGGACAGGCAGCCAAGGACGGAATGTACATAATGGATGGTGTAATCAATGATCAGACCATTTTCAATATGATCAATATGGACCATCCATTCAGCAACTATTGAATGGGCCTTTAGCATCATCCTTCGGTTTTTTTTTTTTTTTTTTTTGTTTTTTTTTTTTTTTAACCTGGCAATCAAGGTGAGATAAATGATAGATGGTGTAAATCATTGACTTGATTGCGTGTCGTGTGATCAATATGGGCCGTCCCATTTCTCTAATCATTGAATGGACAGTTGTGATCGTACAACCAAAGTGAGTTTCTACAGTGATGGGCAATGAAGGGTGGGAACCACGTGATGGATGTGTAGATCAATGAGCAGGCTGTTTGTAGTATGATCAATATGAGCCGTTCATTTTCCTAGCTATCGAGGACCACCAGACTTCTTTTAAAGTGATGGGCAATGAAGGGTGGGACCCACATCATGGATGGTCTAGATCAATGATTGGACTGTTTTGAAAGTGATGTAGGCCATCCATGTGCACCCAAACCAAAAGCCCCTAAAGCAACTCGGAAGTTCCAATGGAATTATCAGAGCAGGAGTGCAACATAAATTTACTTCCAACCAAGTGTATGGCCCACCTAATGAGTGGACCATCTTAATATTTGGACCAGAGTTCAACATGCAAGGCTCCCCACTTAAATGGCTACAAGATTTGATGTGGACCACATTGCGCCTGTGCAGTGACCCAAGTATTAGCTACAAGATAACCACAATTCATCCTGTGCAGTGACCCAAAAGTCCAAGGAGGTCTAATGTCACATATTTTCGTACCCGATGTGATGAACGGATAAGCTTGATTAAGGCGTAATGGAGCATAGATGATGAACGGTGGATGTGCCACCTTAACTCACCGTTCTTTCCTCAGTCCCATTAGAGGAATGGAACGGAATCAGTCACGGCACCATTCTGTGGGGCCCACCATGTTATATATTTGAATCTACTCCGTCTGCCAGGTGGGAATTCTTGTTTGAACCGATCATGGAAGAGCGTGATGAAAAACTATGGTGGGCCACATTGAAGAATGTAAAATTAATTGTAAAATCTCTAAAAGCCTAAAGATTCAAAGCCGAAGAAGACGCTGAAGTCAAAAGAGTAAGGTTGGAATTGGGGATATCCGATCACCCCTTTTTGCGAAAAAAGGTGTCGGGTCTCCCCTTTTACTTCTTACATCTCAAATCAATTCGCATTCCAGTCCACACATCCAAGACACGTAAAAAAACACACACTCATTTTCTGTTATATTTATTCTGCAACATTCTCTTGTTTATATATATATATATATATATATATATATATATATATATATATATATATATATAACTTCATTTTGCTTATTCGGAGTCTTAAACCTTATGTAGTAAGGCTACGTGTTGTGTATTTATTTCTTTCCCTTTTTACGTGCCCGACCCCTCGTAAATTATGTGAAGTATGGCTAAATATAAAATGTCGAAAGTCTGCTGAATTCTCTAAAAAAATATAAAATCTCGTAAAGTAGAGACTACACATTGTGAGGGCAGAAAATGGTGCTTAACCCCTTCTTTTTTCGTAACTGATGCCCTTATTTAGAATTTACGATCGCAGACTAACCGCAGAAGTTATTTGAGTTAGAGAATCTCACGATTCTTCGACCTTTAAATCTATATTACGATTTTTAGTCAACTGTAAAATTCAAATTTCATTTAGCTAGTGGCGACTCAAGAATTAAACGCATTTCTATATATAAGTCAATTATACACCCTATTTGTGCAATTGATAAACAGAAGTGAAAGTCACCACTTTCGTGGCAAGACGGCATTTACAATGTCAAAGGCTGTGCAGTGTACACCAGTGTTTAAAAACCAGGACTGGGCGTTTTAGTGTGCAGGTTGGTTCAACACCGTTCACCTATCTTTGAGGAGGAAATTTTTTTACACAGGTTGTGTGACAAAATATGTAAATTTATCTTCTAATTCATCAGCCACGTTGGATAAATTAGGACCATTAGATAGTTTTCATTTGTGCCTTTAATATAGCGAATAATTCACATAACGACCTGAAGATGAATTGTCCGTGGGGGATCAAGAAATCGGCAAACTTAGCTTAATACAAATGCTAAGTTTGGTCTAGTCATGATTAGATATTGCAGAGACCCTACCATGTTGCGATATTCATTCTCATGAGAAAGTGGTGTTGTACTTTAAATTATTTTAAAATAGATTAATGTTTCAAAATTTTCATTGGGCCGTGGTGGTCGTGGTCGTGGCCATGGTCAAGGGTGCTTGCGTGCGTACGCGCATGGTTGCGTATCTTCACGTAAGTCTGAAGGGTGCCCTTCTGTAGCACCAAAATTTTTTTGCGCTTCTGTAGGTGCACAGGAACTTTGAACACTTGTACATCTCCATTTGAAACCGTGCATTTAGGAAACGACACTTAAATTTTTTTTTTTCACCCAACCAACCGTTGAATTAATTATACAATACTAGAGGAAGATATCCAACCGTTCACCTCACCATTGGACTGCACAAACATCGTAAACCTAACTTCAAGCACGTGTAAGTATACCTTTCCATGTGTTGCGAGCTGATTTATCCATACATATTTGATCTACCTAGACCGCCCAGCAGCCTTTCCACGGGACTTCCAAAACATCCCACCGACTGATTATGATCCAGACCATTCAGCTATTTAGACAGTTTCAATGGACAACTATCCTTCCACTTGATTCTCTATCATGTGACCCACCTAAACTTCGGGTCTACCTCAGCTTCGAGTACACGGCTTATCATAACCTGACAAAAATTTTGGACGGATCAGATCTCTTTCTAACACTACTAGTGGAACCCACTGTACCTTACAAAAAACTAACGCAGCCAGCGCTGACCGCATGCACCTCAAACCCGATCCTTTCTCCTTCATCTCTTCTTCCGTTTTGCATCACAACAGCCACACCCATCTACCTCTACAACCGTTCATCAGGGTGGGCCCTAAGTCTCATCTAGACCGTTCATCAAATCTAGTTTCTCGATACACCTTTGCCATTGTTGCAACTCTCTCCGAAACTCCCTATCCGACCCACATGATCGTCGATCTGCCTCATATTTGACACCATCCTTACTCATGATCTGGAGTAGCAGATGGACGAAGTGGATTTTCCTGAAATTTCTCTCTAGTGGACCCTACATAGCAACGGACATCCATAATTCCGCAGTTGTTACAGAACCTTTCCCATTCTTGCGCACACGAGACTCTTTTCACTAGCAATCCGTGTGAAGACCTCTTTGTAAATCTCAGTCCTTCTTTCATCCTTAATCAGTGACGGCCGGTCACCTTTTCGATCTTGAACCCACCGTACAATCACTGTTTTAAATCCCAATTTTAGATTCGTGTCAATTGTGGTGCGGCCCATTTGAGCAGATGGAGATCACATGATGTCCACCAAGATCCAAACAACGTAGAAAACACTACTGTTATCTGTTGTAACGTTCTTGTGCAACCAGACTTCGGAACCTTACAGAAGATTGTATTCATATATACGCCTGGGAGCATTCAGGGAGGGGGCAGTAATGCCTTCAGAAAGAATCAAGAAGAAAGAGAGAGAAGAAAGAAGGAAGAAAATGAAAAGAATGAAGAGCCAATCCTCTAACTGAGTTCCTACACCTAGTTAGTGAAACCTCTGTCAAATCCAGCCTTCTGAGGCTTGGTTGATCTCTGAATCACCACCAATCCATTAGATGTCTTGGTTCTCACCACAAGTACACTAGATTATTTTGGTTTAGATCAATCCTACGCACATCATTGCTTGGTGTATCAATTCACTGGGTTGGATTGTCTAAAGAATAACCAAGTTAGATAATCAACTGTACATCAGGTCTACACATTAAAATAGGTAGGTGATCTCCCAGTTGAAACCTACAATCATATATAGATTGATTCATTATTTATCACATATTGTAGATTCAATTTATTCAATTATTATTATGAGTTGTCGATTTATCTTATCTGATTTTCTATGCATTGTAGATGGAATTCATTTAATTCTTGTCAAGAGTTGTCTATTAATTTTATTTACTCTTCGTTGTTGTGGGATTTAATTGATTATTGTCCATTGAATTTATTACATTCTTATTATATGTTATGGAATGGATGTGAATTACGAGTGCAGTGTCCTAGAAAGGATCATTCCATTACTTTTATTACAGGTGCTCTACTCCTGAAATGATCACCAAATAGATGGGTGCTCTGCCCTGAAATGATCACTATGTAGATGGGTGCTCTGCCCCGAAAGGATCACAGGTGCTCTGCCCTGGGATATCTAAAAAAATATCAGGAAAAATTATTCTATTTAATTTATTTTATTTGGTTATAGTAAATTACAAGTGATATTATGGAAGTGCTAATGTTAATTTATTGTATTTGATTCTATTTCTTTCAGTAAGTTTACACTTGATATGAAAATAGAATTTCTAAGTGTGGGAATAATGTGTCCCTAAGAGTCGTCGTGCTCACACCCCCTTAGATAGTTTTGCAGGTGCAGGATTGAAGTACGAGGAACATGTTGGACGTTGAAGAACTTTACTTTATTTGTTTTTGGAATAGTTTGAAGTTGAATTTGTTTTTATTATTAGGGTAGTTTAATATTTTTAAATTGATGTAATAAATGATATAGTAAAGTTTGATTTTAAATTAGTAAACATTTCGTAAATAAATGATTTTGTTGTTTTCCCTTTAAATTTGGCTTTGGTTGCCTTAAAAATGTATAGAAATTGTAGGTTGCTATCTAATTTGATTTAAATTTACTTCACAAGTTTAGAATTCAGATTTGGGTCTGCTCAACCTGAGCATTGAATTTTGAGACATGACACATTCACCTTTTGTTTTTAAAAAGTTGTTTCTTTTCGGGCTCAAGGGTTGCACCATTTAAGTTTAAACACAATAGCCACAACCCTTTTTGAAAGGGTGTCTCTACATCGTTAAGGGTGTCCACTCGTAGTCTATAAATATACTTCCTCTCATCTAGTCTTGGGGGAGAAAAGAAACATATGAAAAAGCCTGGTTTTACTTTCAAAGTATGGTTTAAGTATTTTTTGGTTTGAAAGAAATATATGAAAAAGCCTGGTTTTACTTTCAAAGTATGGTTTAAGTATTTTTTGGTTTGGATTAAAACTGTAAGTAGTTCAAGCTCGTGTAAAGTGAGTGCACTGCTGTGACTAGTGATAGTCATATTCCGGAGGTCGATTGCCCGGAGAATCCTGTTGCACTTGGGACATGGTCCAAGGAGGAAAAATTCGATTTTCAAGGAAATCATGCCTCAACTTCTACGTATAGATAAGTTCTCTTTTTCTTATTTAATAATTTATTTAATCTAAATAGTTTTTCCAAACATCATATTCCAGCAAGTAAATCACCGTTGTATCAGAAAAGTTTACAGCTGGCTGTTTGAGGGCAAATTTCGATGGCTGTTCTTTCAGGAACCCAAGTTTTTCAGGTATGGATGGTTGCATTCGGGACCATAATGGGAACATCTTGGAATTGTCCCATCCAATTGGTATTCGAGATTCCTACTATGCTGAGGCAGCAGCCATTCTTCAGATGAAAAAGCTACTGCCGGAAAACAGTTTACCGTCCGCAAAGCTGGATTGCTGCAGGTCGAGGCCCTTGGAAAGTTGCGGAGATGATTGCAGAAGTCTTGGCGGAGAAGCTAATGAGGTTGCTGATTTACTTGCAAAAGCAGGAGTCTAGTCAAGGGATGAAGGTGTTTGACTATCGAAATATGTAACAGTTCTTTTTTTTTTTTTTTTCATTATGTTTGGGGTCAGATGCAACTAGTTTTTATTCTGCAGCTGCCAGTGCTGTGTTGTTGTATTTTTATTCTGTTTTTTCTTCTCTTTTTCAATCAAATTGAAATTATCCTTCCAAGAAAAAGAAAAAGTAAAAAAAAAAAGAAAAAAAAAAAAGAAAAAAAAGGGTTCCGGCATTCTACTTCTCTCATATGATGGAATAAGGACTCCATTGACGCCGGTATCGTTCTAGAGTTTGTCACGCTCCCACGCACCCCCTTAAGAACGATGGGTCAGGTGTTCATGATCCATATAGGCTCTGGAATGTGTAGGAATGCATCATGTTTGAATAAATGTGCCCCAGCTAGTGTCTTTTCCAACATCAGTTGTGAAGGACAGATGCCGTTGCTTTGAGACCTGATCTCTCTCATTGAAACTCTTCACATTTCCTTTAATGTTCTCTCCAATTCTTGTGCATTATATTGATCGCGTAGAATCAAATGGTTTTAATAAATCATCGTTAACTTCAAAAAATAAAAAATAAAAATCAAATGGTTGGTCTTCCTTTTGTCATGTTCTATTGAGACTATGCCTTGTAGTGGTCGCATGAATTTTCATTTTCTTGAGTTTATTTTGATTACTTTTCAATTTTTGTTCCACGATGCTGTCAAGCTTTTCATTGGTAGCCAACTAGTGCTAGTGTGTTTTT
Source organism: Liriodendron chinense (assembly GCA_003013855.2). Taxonomy (NCBI): domain Eukaryota; kingdom Viridiplantae; phylum Streptophyta; class Magnoliopsida; order Magnoliales; family Magnoliaceae; genus Liriodendron; species Liriodendron chinense. The sequence goes on along the minus strand of ML058360.1, from coordinate 8,221,621 downwards.
ATTTCAGCGTATTGAAGCCTTCAAGAGCAGCGCTCTTGGAGCTGGTTATGTAAGTTTGTTTGTTCGCATGCTTGGGATAGATAATGATCCACTTGACAGGGAACAAGCAATAATCGCACTCTGGAAATATTCACAGGGAGGAAAGCGTTGTATTGATGAGATTATGCAATTTCGGGGTTGCATTACTCTAACTATTAACCTTCTAAAATCAGAATCCCTTTCAACGTGTGAAGCGGCTGCAGGACTTTTACGAACAATATCCTCAGTCAATCTCTACAGAGACTCCATATCAGGAAGTGGGGAAATAGAAGAAATAACAGGACTGCTCAGTAGATCCTTTCTGACTGCAGAGGTATGAATGAGACCTATTCTGTTAGGGGGTGCGCTCCAGTAGTACAGGTACCGCCATAAGCTTGTGCTGGTACCAGGCAGATGCGAGAACCATATGATGTTTTCACATCATCCAAACCGTTTATCAGATGCCTCACCTCAGACAACCTACGTGCAATGGAAGAGTGTGCTTAAAAGCTTTTTAGGAAAAGTTTAAAACCCTTCCAAATTAGAAAGTGCCTTTTGCCCTTCCTAAACCAAAGAGTTAGCCCTTCCAAATTTGAAATTTTGGTGTAATGCTCCTTGCTGGCAAGCCAGTCTTACCTGTCTTTACATGTTTTGGGAATGGTCACTCTACATGGTCTTGCTAAAAAAAACTTGTAGAAACTGAAAGCACAAACAGAAAGCATCGTGAATGATAGTATCACTTTGACAAAAACAGAGATGATATTGGAAGAAATGCTATCTGAAAGCCTTCATTACATGCCATCCATCAACTTGCATTATTCCACCATAGCATCAATTTGTGGAATGAAGCCCATAAAATACACTCTAGTTACTTTACTGCAAATTGCAATGCTAGTGAACTCACCCATATGCATGCATGCAACAATATTGCTGGTGGGTATGCTCAAAACTGAAGATTCATTCTGTGAATTTGCTGTGACCATTAGAAACCAATCAATGGCAGTTGAAATCCTTCACACTAATTGTTCTCAGTTAGTGGTGACAAAGTGCACTACTCGCTACTTCAACGGTTGAGGTATGAATCTTCTCATCATTAAAGATCCTGCTGATATGCTCTTGAGCAATTTCTTTTGACTCAGTAAAATAACAAACAAACATCTTAGGCATGCATGCATAACATCAACAAATTTCCAATCAGCACACTTTTTGACGACTATCTTCCCTTTAGATTCTCTTGTGCAACAAATCTGCTCAAACTAACCAGGAATTAATGGGAAAACATCTCACATGCAGCACATTTAAAATGGCTATGATCTAGATCCGCTGAGAATTGTCAATCTGGACAAATGCAGGAATACCACTTTCCTGCAGAAAACTGAACAACGGTGCATGCAAGAACAGTGCCTAAGGCAAGAGAGCAGTCAGCTGTGTGCTGAAGAGATTCCCCAGAGCACCACGGACATCCATCTGAAATGCCAAAATGAAAAAATAAAAAAATAAAAAAATAAAAGAAAGAAAGAAAAAGAAAGAAAAGAAACGAAACGGCATTACAGTGGTATGAGTCATGTTTAAACAGTTGGCGTGTTCACTTGTGGGTGCTGAATGGACCCATCCACACACCTAGGACAGCCGTGTTATTAGATGAGATCTCTGACTTCACAAGTCAGTTCGCACGGTTTTAGATCACATTTATAGGTCTTATATCGACTTTCCGGTTCAATTGCCAACCTAGAGATAGGACTAGCTTTATTGATGCCCTTGGGAGTCTCTTTTGTTGTTTTTTTTTTTTTCTTCTGAACAATGATGATATATTAAACAAAAGGCCAAAGCCAAAGCATACAAATATACATGAGAGCACAACCCCCAAACAAAAAGCCCCTCAAACGCAAGAAGAGGAGAATGAAAAATCTAAGCTTCCATCCAATCCTTCAAGTTAAGAGATGCCCTATTGAAAACATGCACCGGGCAATAGCACTTGATATCTGAGCTTCGTGTTCTTGATCTTAAAGAATTAAGCATAACAATCCAGTGCAGGTCATTTTATATTCTATGGAAAATAATAAGTGTATCATGATATAAGACCCACTCGTTCAATCCAGTTTATAGTAGAGATGACAATTGGAAATTTTAGTCCCGCATATAGAAGTAGGTGTCTGGGAGAATTACGAAGGATTACCTGATCACAACACACAAGTTTCGTGACCAATGGATAGAACTCTCTAAGATGCCTTCTGAATGTCTGGCCATTCATAAGGCACATCCCTTTAACCACCTGAAAGAGTACAGTTGTGTAATTATTTTTCATTGTTTGGCAAAACCAGCTATTACAACCATAGAAACATAGAGCAATTGGAGCAGAACACAACTGTCGATGATGCTATACCGAACAAGATGTGGGTATTCAGAGAAGAAAAGTTAGCAGCAAAGAGAACATACCAACTACTTTATTGGCTTAACTGATGTAGAAAGTTCCTTTTTTTTTTTGTTTGAAAAGAAATGAAATTTATTATGAAACAGGACCAAAATGCCACCTCATAGAGCTAGAACACAGAAGACCAACTTTGGTGAACTAGTAAAATCCAGATTTTTAACCTTTAGAGCTTATCCTGATGTATATGTTATCGAGTTTCTAAAAGAACCTAAAAACAGATGATTGAGATCATACCATTGTTTGTCCATGGGATGATGATGATTTGATGCCGTTCCTTCTCCAATGAAGGAACAAGCATAGAGTCCTTTTCTTTCCACGCTATAGGAGTATGGAAGAAGAGTGAAGATTGAGAACCTTTAGCTACGGTTGATCCCGATTGATTGACACTTTGCAATACTCACCAGCAAGTCATCATCAGAAGAAAGCCTCCCTCCCGCCCCCGCCGGCACGCCCCCGCCACAGCCATCCGGCAAGCCCCCTCCCGCCGGCAAGCCCCAGGCCAGCATCCCCGACGAATTCCCCCATGACAACCAATACGCTCTACCCCCTACCAACCACCTACCTATTCTCAATCTTTTTACTCGTGTATATGCAAAAAGGAACAGGAATAGAAATCCACCTTTAGCTGCGATTGATCCCGACTGGCTGACACTTGCAACACGCACCAGCAAGTCATTATCAAAAGAAAGCCTCCCTCCCACGCCCGCCGGCACGCCTCCGCCACAGCCATCCGATACACCCCCTCTCGCCGGCACGCCCCAAGCCAGCATCCCCGACGAACAACCCCATGGCAACCAATACGCTCTACCCCCACCAACAACCTACATCTTCTCAATCTTTTCACTCATGTATACGCAAGAAGGAACAGGAATTGAAATCCACCTTTATAATTACCTGCGATTGATCATGATCGGCTAACACTTGGAACACGCAACAGTAAGTCATCATCAGAAGAAAGCCTCCCTCCCGCGCCCGCCGGCTCGCCCTCACCACTTCCATCCGTCACGCCCCCTCCCGCAGGCACGCCTTAGGCTAGCATCCCCCACGAACTCTCCCATGGCAACCAATACGCTCTACCCCCTACCAACAACCAACCTTTTCTCAATCTTTTCACTCGTGTATACGCAAGAAGGAACAGGAATAGAAATCCACCTTTAGTTGCGATTGATCCCGACTGCCTGACACTTGTAACATGTACCAGTAAGTCATCATCAGAAGAAAGCCTCCCTCTCGCGGCCGCCGGCATGCCCTCGCCACAGTAATCCGTCACACCCCCTCCCGCCGGCATCCCCGACGAACACCCCTATGGCAACCAGTACGCTCTACCCTCTACCAACAACCTACCTCTTCTCAATCTTTTCACTCCTGTATACGCAAGAAGTAACTGGAAAAGAAATACACCTTTAGTTGCGATTAATCCCGACTACCTAACATTTGCAACACGCACCAACAAGTTATCATCAGAAGAAAGCCTCCCTCGCGCGCCCGCCAACACGCCCCCACCACAACCATCCGGCACGCACCCTCCCACCGGCATGGCTTAGGCTAGCATCCCCGACGAACTCCCCTACGGCAAGTAATACACTCTACCCTCTGCCAACAACATACCTCTTCTCAATCTTTTCACTCGTGTATACGCAAGAAGGAACAGGAATAGAAATGAACCATTAGCTGCGATTGATTCCGACTGGCTGACACTTGTAACACGCACAAGCAAGTCATCATCAGAGAATGCCTCCCTCCCGCGTTCGCCGGAACGGCCATGCCACAGCCAGCCGCCACGCCCCCTCCCGCCGGCAACCCACAAGCCAGCATTCCCGAAGAACTATCCCACGGCAACCAATACGCTCTACCCTCTACCAATAACCTACCTCTTCTCAATCTTTTCACTCGTGTATACGGAAGAAGGAACATGAATAGAAATCTACCTTTAGCTGCGATTGATCCCCACTGGCTGACACTTGCAACACACACCAACAAGTCATCATCAGAAGAAAGCCTCCCTCGCTCGCCCGCCGACACGCCCCCACCACAGCCATCCGGCATGCACCCTCCCACCGGCACAGCTTAGGCCAGCATCCCCGACGAACTCCCCTATGACAACTAATACGTTTTACCCTCTGCTAACAACGTACCTCTTCTCAAGCTTTTCACTCGTGTATACGCAAGAAGGAACAAGAACAGAAATCCACCTTTAGCTGCGATTAAACCCGACTGGCTGACACTTGCAACACGCACTAGCAAGTCATCATCAGAAGAAAGCCTCCCTCCCACGCCTGCCGACACACCCCCGCCACAGCCATCCGGCGTGCGCCCTCTCGCCGTCATGCCCTAAGCCAACATCCCCACGAACTCCCCCACGGCAACCAAAACGCTTTACTCCCTACCAACAACCTACCTCTTCTCAATCTTTTCACTCGTGCATACGAAAGAAGGAACAAGAATAGAAATCCACCTTTAGCTGCGATTGATCCCTACTGGCTGACACTTATAACACGCACCAACAAGTCATCATCAGAAGAAAGCCTCCCTCCTGCGCCCGCCGACACGCCCCCACCACAACCATCCGGCACGCACCCTCCCACCGGCACGGCCTAGGCCAGCATCCCCGACGAACTCCCCTACAGCAACTAATATACACTCTACCCTCTACCAACAACGTACCTCTTCTCAATCTTCTCACTCGTGTACACGCAAGAAGGAACAGGAATAGAAATGAACATTTAGCTACGATTAATTCCGACTGGCTGGCACTTGCAACACGCACCAGCAAGTCACCATCAGAAGAATGCCTCCCTCCCGCGTCCGCCCACGCCACATCCATCCGCCACGCCCCCTCCCGCAGGCAACCCAAGGCCAGCATTCCTGACAAACTATCCCACGGCAACCAATACGCTCTACCCCCTACCAATAACCTACCTCTTCTCAATCTTTTCACTCCTGTATACGGAAGAAGGAACATGAATAGAAATCTACCTTTAGCTGCGATTGATCCCCACTTGCCGACACTCGCAACACACACCAACAAGTCATCATCAGAAGAAAGCCTCCCTCGCGCGCCCCCCGACACGCCCCCACCACAGCCATCTGGCACGCACCCTCCCACCGGTACGGCCTAGGCCAGCATCCCCGACGAACTCCCCCACAGCAACTAATATGCTCTACCCTCTGCCAATAACGTACCTCTTCCCAATCTTTTCACTCGTGTATACGCAAGAAGGAACAAGAACAGAAATCCACCTTTAGCTGCGATTAAACCCGACTGGCTGACACTTGGAACACGCACCAGCAAGTCATCATCTGAAGAAAGCCTCCCTCCCATGCCTGCCGACACACCCCCGCCACAGCCATCCGGCGTGCGCCCTCTCGCCGTCATGCCCTAAGCCAACATCCCCACGAACTCCTCACAGCAACCAAAACGCTCTACCCCCTACTAACAACCTACCTTTTCTCAAACTTTTCACTCGTGTATACGAAAGAAGGAACAAGAATAGAAATCCACCTTTAGCTGCGATTGATCCCTACTGGCTGACACTTATAACACGCACCAGCAAGTTAACATAAGAAGAAAGCTCCCTCCCGCGCCCGCCGGCACGACCCCGCCAAAGCCATTCGGCACGCCCCCTCCCGCCGGCACGCCCAAGGACAACATCCCCGACGAACTCCCCCACGGCAACTAATACGCTCCATCCCCTACCAACAACCTACCTCTTCTCAATCTTTTCACTTGTGTATATGCAATAAGGAACAGGAACAGAAATCCACCTTTAGCTGCGATTCATCCCGACTGGCTGACAATTGCAACACGCACCAGCAAGTCATCATCAGAAGAAAGCCTCCCTCCCGCGCCCGCTAGCACGCCCCCGCCACAGCCATCCGGCAAACCCTTTCCCGCCGTCACAATACAAGCCAGAATCTACGACGAACTCCCCCATTGCAACCAATACGCACTACCCCTTACCAACAACCTACCTCTTCTCAATCTTTTCACTCGTGTATACGCAAGAAGGAACAGGAATAGAAATCCACCTTTAGCTACGATTGATCCCGACTGGCTGACACTTGTAACACACACCAACAAGTCATCATCAGAAGAAAGCCTACCTCCCGCGGCCGCCGGCACGCCCCAGCCCCAGTAATCCGTCACACCCCCTCCCGCCGGCACACATCAAGCAGGCATCCACGACGAACTCCCCCATGGCAACCAGTACGCAACCTACCTCTTCTCAATCTTTTCACTCGTGTATACCCAAGAAGGAACATGAAAAGAAATACACCTTTAGCTGCAATTAATCCCGACTGCCTGACACTTGCAACACACACCAACTAGTCAACATCAGAAGAAAGCCTCCATCCCGCCCACGCTAGCGTGCCCCCGCCACAACCATCCGGTATGCCCCCTCCCGCAGGCATACCCCAGGCAAGCATCCCCGAGGAACTCCCCCACGGCAACCAATACGCTCTACCCCCATCCAACAACCTACCTCTTCTCAACCTTTTCACTCATATAAACGCAAGAAGGAACAGGAATTGAAATCAACTTTTAACTGCAATTGATCATGACTGGCTGACACTTGCAACACGCACTCGCATGTCATTATCATAAGAAAGCCTCTCTCCCGTGTCCGCCGGCACGTCCCCACCACAGCCATACAACACGCCCCCTCCTGCTAGCAAGCCATAGGCCAGCACCCGGACGAACTCACCCACGGCAACCAATATGCTCTACCCCCTTCCAACAACCAATCTCTTCTATATCTTTTCACTCGTGTATACGCAAGAATGAACAGGAATAGAAATCCACCTTTAGCTGCGATTGATCCTGACTGGCTTACACTTGCAACATGCATCAGCAAGTCATCATCAAATGAAAGCCTCCCTTCCGCGCCTGCCTACACGCCCTCGCTACAGCAATCCGACACACCCCCTCCCGCCGGCACGCATCAGGCCGGCATCCCCGACGAACTCCCCCATGACAACCAATACGCTCTACCCCCAACCAATAACCTACCACTTCTCAATCTTTTCACTAGTGTATACGAAAGATGAAACACTAAAACAAATCTACCTTTAGCTGCGATTAATCCCGACTGGCTGACACTAGCAACACGCACCACCAAGTCATCATCACAAGAAAGCCTCCATCCCGCGCCCGCCGGCATAGCCCCGACATAGCCATCCGACACGCCTCCTCCCGCCGGCAAACCACAGGCCAGCATTCCCGACGAACTCCCCCACGGAAACCAATACGCTCTACCCCGTACCAACAACCTACCTCTTCTCAATCTTTTCACACGTGTATACGCAAGAAGAAACATGAATTGAAATCCACCTTTAGCTATGATTGATCCCGATTGGCTTACACTTGCAACACGCACGAGCATGGCATTATCAGAAGCAAGCCTCTCTCCCGCGCCAACCGACATGCCCCCGCCACAGCCATACAGTGCGCCCCCTCCAGCTGGCACGCTACAGGCCAGCACCCGGACGAACTCCCCCACGGCAACCAATACGCTCTACCCCCTACCAACAAGCTATCTGTTCTCAATCTTTTCACTCGTGTATATGCATGAAGGAACATGAATAGAAATCCACCTTTACCTGCGATTGATCCCGACTGGCTAACACTTGCAACACGCACTAGCAAGTCATCATTAGAAGAAAGCCTCCCTCCTGCGTCCGTCGGCACGCCCCATCCACAGCCATCCGGCACGGCCCCTCCCGCCGGCACGTCGTAGTCCAAAATCTCGGACGAACTCCCCCATTACAACCAATACGCTCTACCCCCTACCAACAAGCTATCTGTTCTCAATCTTTTCACTCGTGCATAGGCAAGAAGGAACATGAATAGAAATCCACCTTTACTTGTGATTGATTCCGACTGGCTGACACTTGTAACTCGCATCAGCAAGTCATTATCAGAGGAAAGCCTCCCTCCTGCACCCGCCGGCACGGCCTCGCCATAGCCATCCGAAGAAAGCCTCCCTCCAGTGGCTGCCGGCACGCCAACGACACAACCATCCGGCAACCAATACGCTCTACCCCCTACCAACAACCTACCTCTTCTCAATCTTTTCATTTGTGCATACGCAAGAAGGAACAAGAATAGAAATCCACCATTAACTGGGATTAATCCCGACTGGCTGACACTTGCAACACGCACCAGCAAGTCATCATCAGAAGAAAGCCTCCCTCCCACGCTTATCGGTACGCCCCCGCCACAGCCATCCGGTGGACCCCCTCCCGCCGTCACCCCTTAGACCAGCATCCTCGACAAACTCCCCCACGGCAACCAATACGCTCTACCCCCTACCAACAACCTACCTCTTCTTAATCTTTTCACTCGTGTATATGCAAGAACGAACAAGAGTAGAAATTCACCTTTAGTTGCGATTCATCCCGACTGGCTGACACTTGTAACACGCACCAGCAAGTCATCATCAAAAGAAAGCAACCCACCCGCGCCTGCCGGCACGCCCCAGCCATAGCCATGCAGCGGACCCCCTCCCGCCATCACGCCTTAGACTAGCATCCCCGACGAACTCCCCCACGATAACCAATACGCTTTACCCCCTACCAACAACCTACCTCTTCTCAATTTTTTTACTCGTGTATACGCAAGAAGGAACAGGAATAGAAATCTACCTTTAGTTGCGATTCATCCCGATTGGCTGACACTTGCAACACGCACTAGCAAGCAATCGTCAGAAGAAAGCCTCCCTCCCACGCTGGCCGGCACGACCCCCGCCACAGCCATCCGGCACATCCCCTCCCGCCTGCACTCCCTCCCACACCCCCAATCGCCCCCGCCACAGCCATCCGGCACTCCCCATCCTGCCGGCACGTCCCAGGCCAGCATCACTGACAAACTCCCCCACGGCAACCATTACGCTCTACCCCTACCAACAACCTACCTCTTCTCGATCTTTTCACTCGTGTATACGCAAGAAGGAACATGAATACAAATCCACCATTAGCTGCGATTCAACTTGACTGGCTGACACTTGCAACATGCACCAGCAAGTCATCCTCAGAAAAAAGCCTCCCTCCCGCACCCGCCGGCATGCCCACGCCACATCCATCCGACACGCTCCCTCACGCTGGCACGCCTTAGGCCAACATCCCCGATGAACTCCCCCATGACAACCAATATGCTCTACCCCTTATCAACAACCTACGTCTTCTCAATCTTTTCACTCGTGTATACGCAAGAAGGAACATGAATAGAAATCCACCTTTACCAGCGATTGATCCCAACTGGCTAATACTTGTAACACGCACTAGCAAGTCATCATCAGAAGAAAGACTCCCTCCTGCGTCCGTCGGCACGCTCCATTCACAGCCATCCGGCACGGCCCCTCCCGCCGGCACGTCGTAGTCCAAAATTGCGGACTAACTCCCCCATTGCAACCAATACGCTCTACCCCCTACCAACAACCGACCTCTTCTTAATCTTTTCACTCGTGTATATTGTAGACGGAATAGGAATAGAAATCCACCTTTAGCTGCGATTGATCCCGACTAGTTGACACTTGTAACACGCACCAGCAAGTCATCATCAGAAGAAAGCCTCCCTCCCGCGTCCGCCGGAATGGCCCCGCCACAGCCATCGGCATGCACCAGGCCATCATCGTCGACGAACTCCCCCATGGCAACCAATACGCTCTACACCTTACCAACAACCTACCTCTTCTCAAGCTGTTCACTCGTGTATACACAAGAAGGAACATGAATAGAAATCGACCTTTAGCTGTGATTGATCCCTACTGGCTGACACTTGCAACACACACCTACAAGTTATCATCAGAAGAAAGCCTCCCTCCTGCACCCGCCGGCACGCCCCCACCACAGCCATCCTGCACACCTCCTCCCGTGGCCGCCGGCATGCTCCCGCCACAGCCATCCAGCATGCCCCCACCTGCCGGCACGCCCTATCCCAGCATCCCCAACGAACTCCCCCATGGCAACCAATACGCTCTACCCCTCACCAACAACTTACGTCTTCTAAATTTTTTCCCCCGTGTATATGCAAGAAGGAACATGAATAGAAATCCACCTTTAGCTGCGATTGATCCCGACTGGCTGACACTTGCAACATGCACCAGCAAGTCATCATCAGAAGAAAGCCTCCCTCCCGCGTCCGCCGGAATGGCCCCGCCACAGCCATCGCCACTCCCCCTCCCACCGGCACCCTAAAGGCCAGCGTTCCTGACGAACTCTCCCACGGCAACCAATACGCTCTACCCCCTACCAATAACCTACCTCTTCTCAATCTTTTCACTCCTGTATACGCAACAAGGAACAGGAATAGAAATCAACATTTAGCTGCGATTGATCCCGACTGGCTGACACTTGCAACACACACCAGCAGGTCATCATTAGAAAAAAGCCTCCTTCACGCACCTGCTGGCACGCCCCGCTACAGCTATCCGTCACTCCCGCTCCCGTCGGCACGCACCAAGCCATCATCTTCGACGAACTCCCCCATGGTAACCAATACGCTCTACCCTTACCAACAACCTACCTCTTCTCAATCTGTTCACTCGTGTATACGCAAGAAGGAACATGAATAGAAATCTACCTTTTCCTGCGATTGATCCCAACTGGCTAACACTTGCAACACGCACTAGCAAGTCATCATCAGAAGAAAGCCTCCCTCTTGCGTCCGTCGGCACGCCCCATCCACAGCCATCCGGCACGGCCCCTCCCGCCGGCACGTCATAGTCCAAAATCCCGGACGAACTCCACCATTGCAACCAATACGCTCTACCCCCTACCAACAAGCTATCTGTTCTCAATCTTTTCACTCGTGCATAGGCAAGAAGGAACATGAATAGAAATCCACCTTTACTTGTGATTGATTCCGACTGGCTGACACTTGTAACTCGCATCAGCAAGTCATTATCAGAGGAAAGCCTCCCTCCTGCACCCGCCGGCACGGCCTCGCCACAGCCATCCGAAGAAAGCCTCCCTCCAGTGGCTGCCGGCACGCCAACGACACAGCCATCCGGCAACCAATACGCTCTACCCCCTACCAACAACCTACCTCTTCTCAATTTTTTCACTCGTGTATACGCAAGAAGGAACAAGAATAGAAATCCACTATTAACTGGGATTAATCCCGACTGGCTGACACTTGCAACACGCTCCAGCAAGTCATCATCAGAAGAAAGCCTCCCTCTCACGCTTATCGGCACGCCCCTGCCACAGCCATCAGGTGGACCCCCTCCCGCCGTCACCCCTTAGACTAGCATCCTCGACAAACTCCCCCACGACAACCAATACGCTCTGCCCCCTACCAACAACCTACCTCTTCTCAATCTTTTCACTCGTGTATATGCAAGAACGAACAAGAGTAGAAATTCACCTTTAGTTGCGATTCATCCCGGCTGGCTGACACTTGTAACACGCACCAGCAAGTCATCATCAAAAGAAAGCAACCCACCCGCGCCTGCCGACACGCCCCAGCCATAGCCATGCAGCGGACCCCCTCCCGCCGTCACGCCTTAGACTAGCATCCCTGACGAACTCCCCCACAACAACCAATATCCCCCTACCAACAACCTACCTCTTCTCAATCTTTTTACTCGTGTATATGCAAGAAGGAACAGGAATAGAAATCCATCTTTAGTTGCGATTCATCCCGACTAGCAGACACTTGCAACACGCACTAGCAAGCAATCGTCAGAAGAAAGCCTCCCTCCCATGCAGGCCGGCACGACCCCGCCAAAGCCATCCGGCACGTCCCCTCCCGCCTGTACTCCCTCCCACACCCCCAACCGCCCCCGCCACAGCCATCTGACACTCCCCCTCCTGCCGGCACGCCCCAGGCCAGCATCACTAACAAACTCCCCCACGGCAACCATTACGCTCTACCCCAACCAACAACCTACCTCTTCTCGATCTTTTCACTCGTGTATACGCAAGAAGGAATAGGAATAAAAATCCACCAATAGCTGCGATTCATCTTGACTGGCTGACACTTGCAACACGCACCAGCAAGTCATCCTCAGAAAAAAGCCTCCCTCCCGCGCCCGCCGGCATGCCCACGCCACATCCATCCGACACGCGCCCTCACGCCGGCACGCCTCAGGCCAGCATCCCCGATGAACTCCCCCATGGCAACCAATACGCTCTACCCCTTATCAACAACCTATGTCTTCTCAATCTTTTCACTCGTGTATCCGCAAGAAGGAACATGATTAGAAATCCACCTTTACCTGCGATTGATCTCGACTCGCTAACACTTGCAACACGCACTAGCAAGTCATCATCAGAAGAAAGCCTCCCTCCTGCGCCCGTCGACACGCCCCCGCCACAGCCATCCGGCACGGCCCCTCCCGCTAGCACGTCGTAGTCCAAAATCCCGGACGAACTCCCCCAGTGCAACCAATACGCTCTACCCCCTACCAACAACCGACCTCTTCTTAATATTTTTACTCAAGTATAATGAAGAAGGAATAGGAATAGAAATCCACCTTTAGCTGCGATTGATCTCGACTGGCTGACACTTGCAACAGGCACCAAGAAGTCATCATCAGAAGAAAGACTCCCTCCCGCGTCCGCCGGAACGGCCCCGCCACAGCCATCGCCACTCCCCCTCCCACCGGCACCCTAAAGGCCAGCATTCCCGACGAACTCTCCCACAGCAACCAATACGCTCTACCCCCTACCAATAAGCTACCTCTTCTCAATCTTTTCACTTGTGTATACGCAAGAACGAACAAGAATAAAAACCCAACTTTAGCTGCGATTCATACCAACTGGCTGACACTTGCAAGACGCACCAGTAAGTCATCATCAGAAAAAAGCCTAACTCACGCGCTCGCCGGCACGCATCCGCCACAGCACTTCGGCACACACCCTTCCACCGACACACCCCTAGACAGTATCTCGGACGAACTCCCCCACGGCAAGAAATACGTTCTACCCCTTACCAACAACCTAACTCTTATCACTCTTTTCACTCGTGTATACGCAAGAAGGAATAGGAATAGAAACCCACCTTCAGCTGCGGTTGATCCCGACAGACTTCGAGTTGCAACACGCACCAGTAAGTCATCATCAGAAGAAAGCCTCCCTCCCGTGGCCGCCGGCACACTCCCGCCACAGCCATCCAGCACACCCCCACCTGCCGGCACGGCTTATCCTAGCATCCACAACGAACTCCCCCATGACAACCAATATGCTCTACCCCCTACCAACAACCTACCTCTTTTCAATCTTTTCACTCGTGTATACGGAAGAGGGAATAGGAATAAAAATCCACATTTAGCTGCGATAGATCCCGAATGGCTGACACTTGTAACAAGCACCAGCAAGTCATCATCAGAACAAAGGCTCCCTCCTGCGCCCGCTGGTACGCCCCTGCCATAACCATCCGGCACGCTTCCTCCCGTCGGAATGCCACAGGCCAGCATCCCCGACGAACTCCCCCACGGCAACCAATACGCTCTACCCCCTACCAACAACCTACCTCTTCTCAATCTTTTCACTCGTGTATACGTAAGAAGGAACAGGAATAGAAATCCACCTTAGCTGCGGTTGATCCCAACTGGCTGACACTTGCAACACGCACCAAAAAGTCATCATCAGAAGAAAGCCTCCCTCTCGCGCTCCCCGGCACGCCTCCGCCAGAACCATCCGGCACGCCCCCTCCCGCCGGCACGCTCTAAGCCAGCATCCCTGACGAACTCCCCATTGGCAACCAATACGCTCTACCCCCTAACAACAATCTACACCTTCTCAATCTTTTCACTCGTGTATACCAAAGAAGGAACAGGAATAGAAATCCACGTTTAGCTGCGATTGATCCTGACTGGCTGACACTTGCAACACGCTCCATCAAGTAATCATCAGAAGAAAGCCTCCCTCCCGCGCCCGCTGGCCCGCACCCGACACAGCTATCTGGCACGCCCCCTCCCGCCGGCACGCTTTACGCCAACATCCCCGACGAACTCCCCATTGACAACCAATACGCTCTACCCCTTACCAACAACCTACGTCTTCTCAATCTTTTCACTCGTGTATACGCAAGAAGGAACATGAATAGAAATCCACCTTTACCTGCGATTGATCCCGACTGGCTAACACTTGCAACACGCACTAGCAAGTCATCATCAGAAGAAAGCCTCCCTCCTGCGGCCGTCAGCACGCCCCCGCGCCCGCCACAGCCATCCGCCACGGCCCGTCCCGCCGACACGTCGTAGTCCAAAATTCCGGACGAACTCCCCCATTGCAACCAATACGCTCTACCCCTTACCAACAACCAACCTCTTCTTTATCTTTTCACTTGTGTATATTGTAGACGGAAGAGGAATAGAAATCCACCTTTAGCTGCGATTGATCCTGACTGGCTGACACTTGCAACACGCACCAGCAAGTCATCATCAGAAGAAAGCCTCCCTCCTGCGTCCGCCGGAAGGGCTTCGCCACAGCCATCGCCACTCCCCCTCCCACCAGCACCCTAAAGGGCAGCATTCCTGACGAACTCTCCCACGGCAACCAATACGCTCTACCCCCTACCAATAACCTACCTCTTCTCAATCTTTTCACTCATGTATACGCAAGAAGGAACAGGAATAGAAATCAACCTTTAGCTGCGATTGATCCTGACTGGCTGACACTTGCAACACGCACCAACAAGTCATCATCAGAAGAAAGCCACCCTCCCGCGCCCATCCGCACGCCCCCGCCACAACCTCTCGGCTCGCCCCATCCTTCCGGCATGCCCAAGGCCAGCATCGCCGACGAACTCCCCCACGGTAACTAATACGCTCTACCCCTTACCAACAACCTACGTCTTCTCAATCTTTTCACTAGTGTATATGCAAGAAGGAACAGGAATAGAAATTCACCTTTAGCTGCGATTGATATCAACTGGCTGACACTTGCAACACGCACTAGCAAGTCATCATTAGAAGAAAGCCTCCCTCTCGCGCCCGCCCGCACGCCCTCGACACAGCCATCCAACACGCCCCCTCCCACTAGCACGCCTCAGGACAGTATCCCCGACGAACTCCCCCACGGCAACCAATATGCTCTACCCCCTAGCAACAACTTACCTCTTCTCAATCTTTTTAATCGTGTATACACAAGAAGGAATAGGAATAGAAATCTAGATTTAATTGCGAATGATCCCGACTGGCTGACACTTGCAACACACACTAACAAGTTATCATTAGAAGAAAGCCTCCCTCCCGCGCCCGCCGGCACACCCCCACCACAGCCATCCGGCACGCCCCATCCCGCCGGCAAGCACCAGGCCTTCATCCCTTCCAAACGCCCCCACGGCAACCATTACGCTCTACCCCCTACCAACAACCTACCTCTTCTCATTCTTTTCACTCGTGTATACGCAGGAAAGAACAAGAATAGTAATCCACCTTTAGCTGTGATTGATCCCGACTGGCTGACACTTGCAACACGCACAAGCAAGTCATCATCAGAAGAAAGCCTCCCTCCCGCGTCTGCCGGCACGCCCCCGCCACAGCCATCCGGCACCCCCCCCATCCGGCACGCCCCAGGCTAGCATCCACAACGAACTCCCACACAGCAACCAATACGCTCTACCCCTTACCAACAACCTACCTCTTCCCAATCTTTTCACTCGTGTATGCATAAGGAGGAACAGGAATTGAAATCCGCCTTTTGGCTGTGATTGATCCTGACTGGCTGACACTTGCAACACGCACCAGCAAGTCATCATCAGAAGAAAGCCTCCCTCCCGCGCCCGCCGGCACGCCCCCGCTACAGCCATCCGGCATGCCCCCTCCCTCCAGCACACCCTAGGCCAGCATCCCCAACGAACTCCCACACCGCAACCAATACGCTCTACCCCCTATCAACAACCTACATCTTCTTATTCTTTTCACTCGTGTATACGCAAGAAGGAACAAGAATAGTAATCCACCTTTAGCTGTGATTGATCCCGACTGGCTCACACTTACAACACGCACTAGCAAGTCATCATCAGAAGAAAGCCTCCCTCCCGCGTCTGCCAGCATGCCCCCGCCACAGCCATTAGGCACGCCCCCTCCCGCCGGCACGCCCCAGGCCAGCATCCACAACGAACTCCCACACAGCAACCAATACGCTCTACCCCTTACCAACAACCTACATCTTCTCAATCTTGTCACTCGTGTATGCACAAGGAGGAACAGGAATTGGAATCCACCTTTAGCTACGGTTGATCCCGACTGACTGACACTTGCAACACTCACCAGCAAGTCATCATCAGAAGAAAGCCTCCCTCCCGCGCCCGCCGGCACGCCCCCGCCACAGCCATCCGGCACGCCCCCTCCCTCCGGCACACCCTAGGCCAGCATCCCCGACGAACTCCCCCACCGCAACCAATACGCTCTACCCCCTATCAACAACCTACATCTTCTCAATCTTTTCACTCGTGTATACGCAAGAAGGAATAAGAATAGAAATCCACCTTTAGCTGCGATTGATCCCGACTGGCTGACACTTGCAACATGCACTAGCAAGACATTATCAGAAGAAAGCCTCCCTCCCGCGCCCGCCGGCATGCCCCCGCCACAGCCATCCGGCATACCCCCTCCCACCGGCACGCCATAGGCCAGCATCCCCGACGAACTCCCCCCGGCAACCAAGACGCTCTACCCCTAGCAACAACCTACCTCTTCTCAATCTTTTCACTCGTGTATACGCAAGAAGGAACAGGAATAGAAATCCACCTTTAGCTACGATTGATCCCGACTGGCTGACACTTGCAACACGCACTCGCAAGTCATCATTAGAAGAAAGCCTCCATCCCGCGCCCGCCGGCACACCCCAGGCCAGCATCCCCGACGAACTCCCCACGGCAACCAATACGATCTACCCATTACCAAGATCCTACCTCTTCTCAATCTTTTTCCTCATGATCCACCTTTAGCTGCGATTGATCTCGACTTGTTGACAGATGCAACACGCACGAGCAAGTCATCTTCAGAAGAAAGCTGCTCTCCCCGCATGCATGTCTCTCTTAGTTCATTTGGACGATACATTCTTCCATTAACGGAAGAAAAATGTCCACTGGGACTTTTGCCCAGCGTGGGAGGTGATCTCTCTGGTCGAGCAACGGGAGATCATGATCATCAAGATAATGCTACGACTGTTGAGGATAATCAAGATCATCAAGATCATGCTACGACTGTTGAGGATCATCAAGATCACCTTCCAAAGGTTGATGGGGAGCATGGTCCGGTTGATGGCGCGGATCATCAAGATCGCTGAGTATCACGAAGAGGACGTGCTGCGCTGACCGGTTCATATGTTTTTCTTCGTTGTTTTCTTTGTTGTTTTTGATTCGTTTTTTGTTTGGCTATAATCACACGATCTTCACAAATGTTATTGAAGTGGCATATTGAGAAATAAAGCGATCGGACAGTCTTGGTGGTAGTAAATATTTTAGTTTTTCCATTTTGGACCGTACATTTTCTGTTGGTCCCATCTGATAGTTGTGCGATGAATTTGCGTCCGACCAGATCAGTGTGGATAGCTGTTTACGATTCCATGGGCGATGGATCTCCGGATACACCGTGGTCGGTGGGTTCGCGACTGGGTGAGACCCCGGAACCAGCGATGTGGGTGGGACCCTGAATCTAGGGCCCATCTGTATGTATTCGTTGTGGATCCAAGCCGTTAATCTGCTTTTCCATCTTATTTTACGCTTAGTCACCAAAAATGAAGCAGAAGAAAATTTCGAGGAAGAGGACTCCGCAATATCCGCAGCTTCCCAGTTGTTAACGAAGCTGCTCGACTCTGAACCCTTTTGCAGCTCCATAAACTCCACCCGTCTCATACTGTTGAGCATCCCCCTCCACGCGAAAGACTGGGTTGCTGCATGCCTTGTAAAACTCGAGTCCTCAGCTGGTTTCCTGGTCAATCTCGACAACCCCAATAACATGGAGGTGAATCTCTATGTAACGATCCCCAGGCTACTCGAGCAGGCACATCGTTTTCTCGCGGCTATTGTCGCTGCAGGAGCCATTCCTTTGCTGCGGCGTATAGTTCTCTCGGAAGGCCCGCAAGGGACGCGCGCACTTCATCTGATGAGGACATTGCCTACATGGCGGTCTCCTTGTATCACAACTGTATTGCATGAAAAAAAAAAAAAAAATGCACACGAAACAGGTATTGTTTCCTGTTCCTATTCCCTGTCCATTTGGAACTATATTGAAAAATGCATGGTTTCTTTTGATCAAATTCGAGAACACAGGCTCTGAGAAATTGTGCACATGGCATACAAATGAACTCGAATTAAACCGTCCAAATGGTTTGAGTTGAAAAATAGCTAGTAGTTTTGAGTTTAGTGAAGTGTCCACAAATCAAAGGTTAAGATTGTTTGACCAGTATCGGGACAGATCGACCCATCTACTGTGGGCCGTGCGATTGGGTCCGTTCAATTTGAGTTAGTGTATGCCTCGTGTACAATTTTTTAGTGCCTGACAAGATGGGTCCCACCCAATTTACATTTCGACCACTCGTACAAAAATGGCACTTGTGCGGATTGCCTGAGCCATCCATCAGGTGTGCCCCACCATGTAGTGGCCCAAATCAGGCCGCTCGACCGAACAGGCGGGTTGCAGTGTGTGGCTTCGTCAAGATTCTTTTAGATGTCCATTTGTTTTGTAATGTGATGATTGGACCCAACTGATCTTTTGTGCAGGGGCATCGCACAGTGGAGGGAATCTGATGGTGGTTCGGATCATTCATACATGTTCTCCGTTGGCATGTGCATCCACATGATGGATGGTCTAGATCAATGATCGCATTGTTTGTTTTATGGTCAATATGGACTCTTCATTTCTCCTTGGCATTGAATGGACGGTTAAGGGACAGGCAGTCAAGGACGGAATGTACATGATGGATTGTGTAGTCAATGATCAGACCATTTTCAGTATGATCAATATGGACCATCCATTCAGCAACTAATATTGAATGCGCTGTTAGCATCATCCTCCTAAGTTTTTTTTTTTTTTTTTTCTTCCTCTTATAGTGATAGGCAATCAAGGTGGGATAAATGGACGGGTGTAACTCATTGATTGTGTGTAGTATGATCAATATGGGCTTTCCCATTTCCCTTCATTGAGTGGACAGTTAGGATCATCCAACCAAAGTGATTTTCTACAGCGATGGGCAATGAAAGGTGCATGGGAACAACGTGATGGATGTGTTTATAGTATGATCAATATGAGCCGTTCATTTTCCTAGATATCGAAGACCACCATACTTATTTTAAATTTATGGGCAATGAAGGGTGGGACACACATCATGGATGGTCTAGATCAATGATCGGACTGTTTTGAAAGTGATGTAGGCCATCCATGTGCACACAAACCAAACGCCCCTATAGCAACTCGGAAGTTCCAAAGGAATTATCGGAGCAGGAGTGCATCATAAATTTACTTCCAACCAAGTGTATGGCCCACCTAATGAGTGGACCATCTTAATATTTGGACCAATGTGAGTTCAACAAGCAAGGCTCCCCACTTAAATGGCTCCAATGCCAGTTACTAAAAGCTGGGAATAAATCCCTTAGTATCTACGTGCCAATGCAGCAAGTGTGCAGGATCCATGTCGTTCGCCAGGAGCCCACACTACGTATGGGCTTTGGCCGCTCAGAACGTGTGCCTAAAAGTCCCAAGTATTAGCTACAAGATCCCCACAATTCATCCCGTGCAGTGACCCAAAAGTCCAAGGAGGTCTAATGTCACATATTTTCGTACCTGCTGTGATGAATGGATAAGCTTGATTTAAGGCATAATGGAGCATAGCTGATGAACGGTGGCTGTGCCACCTTAACTCACCGTTCTTTCCTCGGTCCCATTAGAGGAATGGAGTGGAACGGAATCGGCCATGGCACCATTCTGTGGGGCCCACCATGTTATATCTGTGAATCTACTCCGTCTGCCAGGTGGGCATTCTTGTTTGAACCGATCATGGAGAAGAGCCTGATAAAAAACTATGGTGGGCCACATAAATGGGAAGAATGTAAAATTAGTCGTACAATCTCTAAGTTCACGTGGTGTGGCCTGCCTGAGTTTTGGATCAGCTTGATTTTTGTGTATTCACTCTATCCTAGTGGGCTACACCCGATCAACAGGTTTGATGAAAGATACACACCATGCTGAGCCCACCATGCAAACTTATGGTTAGCATCCTATCCCATGATTCCGCTTGGTGTGGCCCACTAGAGTTGTGGATCCTGCTAATTTTATCCCGAAGGCATAGAATTTAGGATAAAAACCTAATGTACAGAGTGGATTTCACATATACACCTGGTGGGCCTCACAGAGCTTGGGCGCCCAAGCCATTTATGTATGTAGACACCCCACCCTAGATGAGACTAAACTACTCTTTTGACTTGGGCTGAGCTTCAATAAAATTATTCTTAAGCTATTCTTGGATCATCAATCGATCAAATGGGTAGGACTCTTGACGCGTCACAGGAACAATCGACCGACCCAATCAGTAAATCGGGAGCCTGAAAAATCAAATCCTAATTGATCATCCATACGCTCCAAAAACCCTAAGTAACACCATAAAATCATCTCTATCTAACCTGTAAGACATTGCAAATCCAAACATGTCATTTATTAAGGATACATGACACCTCTTGGACCCAACCAACGGATCAGATCAACAACATAATACCATAGGCTAATGATTGGTTGACTATGATGTCATCATTCCTGTTTCGTTTTTCGAGCCAAACAACTGTCAAGAGAGCCTATATATAAAATAGTGCCACGCATACCGTTGGTTATTCATGAGTCGACGGACACTTGGCACCACAAATCTCCACGCCCAAATCTCCTTGAGATTTTTGACAGATTATGCATGAGAAATTTTCGACGAGTGTTCGTTGACTGACCATCAGTCAATGGTCTCTAAGGCGTATATAAAAGCACCTGAACCCTTGTCCAAAGGAGGTAGAGGCAAGGAGGCAGAGATAGAGATACTGAGAGAAAATAAGAGAGATAGAGAGCGAGTGACAGAGAGAGTGACATTGGGAGCGAGGGTCTCTTCTCCAAAAATTTCGGAGACTTCTGATCGACGCCAAGGCCCTGCCCAACTAAAAGCCTAAATATTCAAAGTTGAAGAAGACACTGAAGTCAAAAGAGTAAGGTTAGAATTTGAAATATCCGATCATCCCTTTTTATAGAAAAGGGTGTCAGGTCTTCCATTTTCCTTCTCACATCTCAAATCAATCTACATTCCAGTCCATATATCCCAGACACATAAAAAACACATACTCACTTTCTATTATATTTATTCTACAACTTTCTCTTATTCATCTTTCTTTTTACTTCATTTTGCCTATTCGTGGTCTTAAACCCTAAACAGTAAGGTTGGGTGTTATCTATTTATTTCTTTTCTTTTTTGCTTGCCTAGCCCCTTGTGAATTATGCGAAGCATGGCTAAATATAAAATTTTGAAACTCTATTGAATTCCTTAAAAGAATATAAAATTCCGTAAAGTAGAGACTGCACATCGTGAGAGCGGAAAATGATACATAACCCCTTCTTTTTCCGTAATCGATACCCTTATTCAGAATTTACAGCCACAAACCAACCGCAAGAGTCACTTGAGTTGGAGAACTTCACGGTTCCTTGACCTTTAAAGCGATCTTACGGTTTTTAGCCGACTATAAAATCCACGCTTTATTTGGCTGGTAGCGACTCAAAATTCAAACTCATTTATACATATGAGTCAATTATACACCTCATCTGTGCAATTGATAAGCATAAGTGAAAGTCACCAATTTCGCGATAGGACGACGTTCACAATGTCAAAGGCTGTGTAGTGTACACCAGCGTTTCAAAACTAGGACCGGGCGTTTTAGTGTGCAAGCCGGTCCAACCTAGTTCACCTATCTTTAAGGAAATTTTTTGATACTCAAGTTGTGTGTGATGGATGATACATTGGTGACAAAATATGTAAATTTGTCTTCTAATTTATTAGCCACGTTGGCCAAATTAGGACCATTAGATAGTTTTCATTTGTGCCTTTGATGTAGTGAAGAATTCACATATTGGGGCATAAAGAAATCGGCAAACTTTAATTGCAAATGCTAAGTTTGGTCCAGTCATGGTAGATATTGCAGAGACCCCACCATGCTGCAATATTCAGTCCCATGGGAAAGTAGTGTTGTATTTTAAATTGTTTTAAAATAAATTAGTGTTTCAAAATTTCCGTTGGGCTGTAGTCGGCCACGTTGCTTCCATGCATACCATGCATGGTTGTGTCTCTTCACGCCAAGTCTGAAGGGTTGCAACCCGGCTATAACGCCCAAAAATTTTCACGCTCGTGAAGGTGCATAGGTACTTAGCCACGCGTACGTCTTCATTTGAAACCGTGCATTTAGGAAATGACCCTTGATTTTTTTTTTTCACCCAACCAACCGTTGAATTAATTATGCAATACTAGAGGAAGGTATCCAATTGTTCATCTCACCATCGACCGCGCAGACATCATAAACCCAACTTCCAACACGTGTAGGTACACCTTTCCATGTGTTGCGAGCTGATTTATCCATACCTATTTGATCTACCTAGACCGCCTAAGAAACTTCCCACGGGCCTTCCAAACCATCCCACCGACTGAATATGATCCAGACCATT
Organism: Liriodendron chinense; assembly: GCA_003013855.2. NCBI lineage: Eukaryota > Viridiplantae > Streptophyta > Magnoliopsida > Magnoliales > Magnoliaceae > Liriodendron > Liriodendron chinense. The sequence continues at coordinate 8,198,536 of ML058360.1, read as the reverse complement.
CAGCTATTTAGACAGTTTCAATGGACAACTACGCTTCTACATGATTCTCTATCATGCGACCCACCTAGACTTCCGATCTACCTCAGCTTCGAGTACACAGCTTATCATAACCTGACAAAACTTTTGGACGGATCAGATCTCTTTTTAATACTACTAGTGGACCCCACTGTACCTTAAAAAAACTAACACAGCCAACGCTGACCGCGTGAACCTCAAACCCGATCCTTGTTGGCTTTACAAAGCCTTGGGAGAAATTCTAAAACAAGTAGGAAGAAAAAAAACAAAGTACTCTATTGCTCTATTGCTGAATTTTTGATTGAGTTATACAAATGACTACACATTTCACCTATTTATAGACTCTTAGATAAACATAACTCATGGGCTGTTACAAGACTCTTCATTCTCCTAAAGGTCACATGTTACAATTCTTTCAATGAGACCCTTGAGAATATCAAAGGTTGCTGAAAACTGCTGGGGCATTGCTTGCTGTAATTTTCTGAAACTGATGGAAAACTGATGATACAACTGTTGAGAAACCAAAGGTTTCTGTAACAGCTGCCTTTTGGTTTGCTACTTCCAACAGTCCCCTTCAAACCAAAACTGACTTCATTTCAAGCATGGACCTTAGTCGTCTGAATGTATCAGTCGGTAATGCCTTGGTGAATATGTCCGCGACCTGTTCAGTAGTGTGACAGTATTCCAATTTTACCACTTTCTGCTTCACTTGATCTCTAAGAAATGGTATCGAGTATCGATGTGCTTGCTCCTTCCATGTTGTACCGGATTTTTAGAAAGCTCGATTGCTGACTTGTTATCCACATATATGACTGTGGATCCTTCTTGAGGATGCTTCAGTTCCTTTAGCAAATTTCTCAACCAAATCGCTTCACAGACTGTAGATGATGCTGCCACGTACTCTGCTTCACATGTGGACAAAGCAACCACACTTTGCTTCTTTGAGTTCCATGTGAAGGCAGTCATTCCGAGATAGAATACATACCCAGTGGTGCTCTTTCTTTCATCTTGGTCACCTCCCCAATCACTATCTGAGTATCCATACAGCATCGCTTCATCATCGTATGGATAGAAAAGACCGAATTCTATTGTTCCTTTGATGTACCTAAGGTTCTTTTTGTAGCTAGCCAATGTGATTCTTTTGGCGTTTCCATGTATCTGCTTAGAAGCCCAACACTGTAGACGATATCCGGCCTTGTGATTGTGAGATACCTTAGGCTTCCAATTAGACTCTTGAACAGAGTCGAGTCCATGCTTCTTCCTTCTCCTTCTTTTGTCAGCTTTAGGCCTGTGTGTTCACGGCATTGCAATTGGCCATCTTGAACTTTTCAAGTAATTCCTTGGCATACTTTTTCTGAGATATATAGATGTCACCATGTTGTTGCTTCACTTCGATGCCTAGAAAGAAAGACATCAGACCTCTGTCGGTCATCTCGAACTCCTTAAACATGGCCTTTTTGAATTCATCAAACATTGGCTGGCTGTTCCCTGTAAACAGCAAATCATCAACATACAGGCATGCTATGAGCATATCGCCATGAGCATTTTTTCTTGATGTAAACTGCATGCTCATATGGACATTGGGCGAAGCCGTTCTCTTGAAGATAGTTGTCGATACGTGCATTCCAAGCACGTGGAGCTTGCTTCAACCCATAGAGGGCTTTCTTCAGCCGATACACCTTGTGTTCCTTCCCTTGCATAACAAACCCTTCAGGTTGGTCAACATAGACCTCTTCTTCCAGAATTCCATTCAGGAATGCAGATTTCACATCAAGTTGGTAGATCATCCAACTGTGATGTGCTGCAAGGGAGATAATCATCCTCACAGTGTCAAGGCGAGCAACAGGAGCGAAGACTTCTTCATAGTCTACCCCGTACTTCTGTTTGTATCCTTTTGCTACGAGCCTTGCCTTGTAGCGATCGATCTCACCATCAGCATTTCGCTTGATCTTGTACACCCATTTGACGCCGACAGCTTTCTGGCCATTAGGAAGCATATATAGTTAGCTCCCATGTATCATTCTTTTCAATGGCATGAATTTCTTCTTTCATAGCTATTCTCCAACATTCTTCTTTTATGGCCTCTTGGAACGTCAGAGGCTCATGATCTGCATACAGGCAGAAAAGATTAACTTCTTCAGTTTGCTCATAGATGTCACTTAAGCTTCTCATTTTGATGGGTGCCATGGGTGAGGACGAGCTGGCCGAATTTTGATTTGATGGAGTACTTTCAGGGCTTCTGTGAACTGATGATGCAACCGAAGAAGGTGTTGTGGGCATTTGCTCTTGACGGTCATACCTTTCTTCCTGTTCTTCTGTTTCGACTTTAATATCTTTGGTTGATTCTTCATCGTTCCATTTTCAGACTTCTTCCTCATTAAAGACCACATCTCTACTCACCACTACGTTATTGGTTAGTGGATTGTAGAGCTTGTAAGCTTTAAATTCTTCACTATAGCCGATGAAGATGCACTTCTCACTACGATTATCAAGCTTCCTTCTTCTTGCCTCTGGAACTTGAGCGTAGGCGACACACCCAAAGATTCTTAGGTGCACCACGCTCGGTTTGTAGCCACTCCATGCTTCCTGTGGTGTCATGTTTTTGACGCTCTTGGTTGGACACCGATTGAGGAAGTAAGCAGTACATGCAACTGCCTCTGCCCATAAGCTCTTAGGTAGGCCTTTCTCTTTTAGCATCGTTCTCGTCATGTCGAGGATGGTGCGGTTCTTTCGTTCCGCAATGCCATTCTGCTGTGGCGTGTAGGCTGCAGTATGCTGCTGCTTGATGCCTTGTTCCCTGCAATAATCTCGAAATGCATTTGAGGTGTACTCTCCACCTCTGTCAGATCTGAGTACTTTAATTTTGTGACCACTTTCAACTTCAACACGAGCTTTGAAAATTTTAAAGATAGAGAAAGCGGAAGATTTTTCTTTGATGCAATACACCCAAAGTCTTTTGCTGAAATCATCAATGAAGGTAATAAAGTATTTATTACCTCCAAGAGAGGGTGTTTCAAGTGGTCCACAAATATCAGTATGAACTAATTGAAGTGGTTCCTTTGCTCTTCTGGACACTCCACTTGGAAAGGAGTTCCTTTGTTGCTTGCCGAGTGTGCACGCCTCACACACATGTTCTGGAGCTTCAATAGTGAGCAAGCCCTGTACCATGCTTGATGAAGATAATAGCTTTAAGCCACTAAAATGGAGATGCCCAAAGCGAAGATGCCATCTCCATGAATCATTTTTCACGGTTCCATAGAGACACTTCTCTATTTTTGTGTTGATTTGGAGTGGAAACATGCAATTCTTCGCCATTTGGACTTGAGCCACAAGTCTCCCATGTGCATCTCTTATAGAGAGAGAATAGTTTTCCATGTGTATGACATACCCCTTCTCAAGGAGTTGGCCGATACTGAGGATATTACTTTTCATGTTTGGTACATAATACACATTGGAGATAAAATTTGGCACACCATTCTTATGATAGATTTTAACTTTTCCTTTACCTTTGACGGGAACTTTGGATGAGTCTCCTAGACTCACGTTGCCACGAGCATCTTCTGCCAGTTCCACGAACAACTCTTTCTTTCCACACATGTGGTTACTCGCACCAGAGTTGAGATACCACACGTCATGTTGATCACATGTGTCTTCTTGTGCAAGAAGAAGTATGGAGTCTTCCTTTTCATGATTTGATGCTTCTGCATAATTAGAATGCTCATCTTGATCTACTGGTTTGCTCCAGCAGTCTGAAGCATAATGGCCAAACTTGTTGCAGTTGTAACATTGAATATTTTTTGTATTTCCACGACCACGCATAGATCGGCCTCTACCATTTCCTCTTCCACGGATATTGGTAAACTTCTGTTGGTTTTGTTGATGGCTTGGATGATATCCATGCCCTCTGCCTCTTGCACGATTGCTAGTGCCACGGCCCCCTCTTTGTGTATGGCCATTCTTTTGTTCATTTAGAGTCAACTTGGACTCCAAGGCATGTTCAAGCATCGGTCCAACATTTTTTTGCATTCGTTGCTCATGCACTTGCAACGATCCCATCAGTTCTTCAATGGACAGTTTTTTCAAGTCCTTTGATTCTTCTATGGCCACAACCACATGCTCAAATTTGGGTGTAAGGGATCACAGTATTTTTTTGACCACCCTTACATCCTCAATCTTTTCGCCATTTCTTTTCAAGTTGTTAACAATGACAAGCAACTTTGAAAAATAATCTGAAATGGACTCACCTTCCTTCATGTGAGAGGTCTCGAACTCGGCCCTAAAGGTTTGGAGACGAACCTTCTTCACACGATCAACTCCTTTGAAGATGGTGCTAAGAATCTCCCATGCTTGCTTGCATGTCGTCGCTTCAGCGATCCGTTCAAAGGTGGACTCATCCAACCCTTGATAGACAAGAAACAAAGCCTTCTTGTCCTTCTTTCTTTGATCTTTGATGACCGCCCTTTGATCAGCAGTGTAGATGGCTTCTTGCTCCATAGTGGGTTCTACATACCCATCGGTAACGATCTCCCATAGATCTTGTGACCCGAACAGTGCTTTCATCTGGATGCACCAATTCTCATAGTTGTCTTTTGACAACCTCAGAATTTGGGGTTGAATAGTGGTGGCCATCTTCACTAGACTATGGAATTGGCACCTAGGACCGGTGGCTCTGATACCACTTTGTTGGCTTTACAAAGCCTTGGGAGAAATTCTAAAACAAGTAGGAAGAAAAAAAACAAAGTACTCTATTGCTCTATTGCTGAATTTTTGATTGAGTTATACAAATGACTACACATTTCACCTATTTATAGACTCTTAGATAAACATAATTCATGGGCTGTTACAAGACTCTTCATTCTCCTAAAGGTCACATGTTACAAGTCTTTCAATGAGACCCTTGAGAATATCAAAGGTTGCTGAAAACTGCTGGGCCATTGCTTGCTGTAATTTTCTGAAACTGATGGAAAATTGATGATGCAACTGTTGAGAAACCAAAGGTTTCTGTAACAGTTGCCTTTTGGTTTGCTACTTCCAACAATCCTTTCTCCTTCCTCTCTGCTTCCATTTTGCCTCACAACAGCCACACCCATCTACTAGGCCCTTAGTCTCATCCAGACTGTTCATCAAATCCGGTTTCTCAATACACCTTTGCCATTGATGCAACCCTCTCTGAAACTCCCTGTGCGGCCCACCTGATCGTCGATCTGCCTCATATTTGACACCATCCTCACTCATGATATGGAGTAGTAGATGGACGGAGTGGGTTTTCTTGAAATTTCTCTCCAATGGACCCTACCTAGCAACGGACTTCCATAGTTCCGCAGTTGTTACAGAACCTTTCCCGTTCTTGCGCACTAGCAATCCGTGTGAAGACCTCTTTGTAAATCTCAGAAATTCTTTCATCCTTAATCAAGGACTCTCTTTTTCCCAGCGCAAAATCTATCTGAGAACCAATAATCTCAGTTTTTCAAAACCTCTTGAGGCAAGAGACGAGCGTGTCGCAACCAAAAGTAGTTATATATCCTTAAATCCACCAAGTAAATCGGCTCTAACCTTTGCTTAGTAGGGCCAACAAGATTTGTGGGACCCAACACCACCATCTACAATCGTCTATTTGCAGAAAAACACATTGCACCAAGAAGCATCAGTGACGGCCGGTCACCTTTTCGATCTTGAACCCATCGTACAATCACTGTTTTAAATCCCAATTTTAGATTCGTGTCAATTGTGGTGCGGCCCATTTGAGCAAATGGTGATCACATAATGTCCACTAAGACCCAAATAACGTAGAAAACACTACTGTTATGATCTGTTGTAACGTTCTTGTGCAACCAGACTTCGGAACCTCATAGAAGATCTTATTCATATATACGCCTGGGAGCATTTAGGAAGAGGGGGCAGTAACACCTTTAGAAAGAATCAAGAAGAAAGAGAGAATGAAGAAGAAGAAAGAAAGAAGGAAGAAAATGAAAAGAAAGAACCAGTCCTCCAACTGAGTTCCGACGCCTAGTCAGTGAAACCTCCGTCGAATCCAGCCTTCTAAGTCCTGGTTGATCTCTGAATTGCCACCAATCCATTAGATGTCTTGGTTCTCACCACAAGTACGCTAGATTATTTTGGTTTAGATCAATCCTATGTCACATCGCTGCTTGGTGTATCAATTCACTAGGTTGGATCGTCCAAAGAATAACCACGTTAGATAATCAACCATACATCGATCAGATCTACACATTAAAATAGGTAGATGATCTCCCAGTTGAAACCCTACAATCATATATAGATTGATTCATTATTTATCACATATTGTAGATTCAATTTATTCAATTATTATTATGAGTTGTCGATTTATCCCATTTGATTTTATATGCATTGTAGATGGAATTCATTTAATTCTTGTCAAGAGTTGTCTATTGATTTTATTTACTCTTTGTTGTAGTGGGATTTAATTGATTATTGTGCATTGAATATATTGCATTCTTATTATATGTTATGGAATGGACGTGAATTACGAGTGCACTGTCCTAGAAAGGATCATTCCGTTACTTTTATTACAGGTGCTCTACCCTGAAATGATCACCAAATAGATGGGTGCTCTGCCCTGAAATGATCACTAGGTAGATGGGTGCTCTGCCCTAAAAGGATCACAGGTGCCCTGCCTTGGGATATTTAAAAAATGATCAGGAAACATTATTCTATTCAATTTATTTTATTTGGTTGTAGTAAATTACAAGTGATATTGTGGAAGTGCTAATGTCAATTTATTGTATTTGATTGTTTCTTTCAGTAAGTTTACACTTGATATGAAAATAGAATTTCTAAGTGTGGGAATGATGTGCCCCTAGGATTCATCGTGCTCACACCCCCTTAGATAGTTTTATTGGTGTAAGATTGGAGTACGAGGAACATGTTGGACGTTGAAGAACTTTACTTCATTTGCTTTAGGAATAGTTTGAAGTTAAATTTGTTTTTATTATTAGGGTAGTTTGATATTTTTAAATTGATGTAATAAAGAATATAGTAAAGTTTGATTTTGGATTAGTAAACATTTCGTAAATAAATGATTTAGTTGTTTTCCCTTTAAGTTTGGCTTTGGTGGCCTTAAAAATGTATAGAAATTGTAGGTTGCTATCTAATTTGATTTAAATTTACCTCACGAGCCTGGAATTCAGATTTGGGTCTGATCAAGCTGAGTACTAAATTTTGAGACATGTCACCTTCACCTTTTGTTTTTAAAAAGTTGTTTCTTTTCGGGCTCAAGGGTTGCACCATTTAAGTTTAAACCCAATAGCCACAAACCTTTTTGAAAGGGTGTCTCTACACCCTTAAGGGTGTCCACTCGCAATCTATAAATAGACTTCCTCTCATCTAGTCTTGGGGGAGAAAAGGAATATATGAAAAAGCCTGGTTTTACTTTCAAAGTATGGTTTAAGTATTTTCTGGTTTGGGTTAAAACTGTAAGTGGTTCAAGCTCGTGTACAGTGAGTGCACTGCTATGACTAGTGATAGTCGTATTCCGGAGGTCGATTGCCCGGAGAATCCTATTGCACTTGGGATGTGGTCCAAGGAGGAAAAATTTGATTTTTAAGCCAAGTGATTTCAAATCACGCCTCGACTTCTACATATCGATAAGTTTTCTCATTTTCTTATTTTAATAATTTATTTAGTCTAAATAGCTTTTCCAAACACCATATTCCAACAAGTAGATCACCATTGTATCAGAAAAGTTTATAGCTAGATGTTGTGGGTGTGGCAACAAGTTTACAACCATCTATTTTAAATTGAGCCAAGATATCCATTGAGTATTTCATTTGATGAAGAAAAAGGTCGTTTGTAGTGTAGTGAGCTTGCATCCCAAGGAAATAATGTAGGGACTTTAAAATTTTCATGTCAAAGTACTTAGTGAGGGCAGCAATACGAGAGTTTATTGATGGCATATTATTACCAATGATGATAATAACATCTATATATAGTAAAAGAATTATTGTGACATCAAATCCACGTATCACAGACATAGATGAATCAGTATGGCTACATCGAAATCCTATAGAAAAAAAGCAAGAGCTAAAACTTTGAAACCAGGCACGTGGGGCCTGTTTGAGGCCATATATAGCTTTTCGTACTTTGCATACATGATTGGGCACGATAGGATCAACAAAACATGGCAGTTAACTCATATAAATCTCTTCAACAAGATGCCCATGTAAAAATGTGTTTTTTTTTTTTTTTCTTTTTTACATCCAATTGCAAGAAAGGCCATTTATTGGAAACAACAAGGGATAAAACAATACCGGTTGTCTCAAGTTTAATAATAAGACTAAAAGTCTGATCATAATCTGTCATGGACCGTTGATGATAACTTTTTGTAATACCTCACGAATTTTAGGGTTTTGGACCAATCATCATATGGACGATTAAGGCCAATTCTGTTGATTTTAGGAAGATCCGACCATTGGATCTTCTATCTAGACCGTTAGATTTCTTATTAAGGACCATAGTTGATGATCTAACCTTGTATCATTGATCGGGACCATCTGTCTCGTATCTGTGATGATTTAACCATTGGATTATCGATTAGGACTATCTATTTTACATTTATAATAAATTTGACCAATAATTTTCAATATCAACTGTTGGATCTTTGATTTGGATTATCTATCCTAAATTTGGACAATCATATCATTGGATTTCTTTTATCTAAACCATCTAACCTCAATAATTACCATTAGATCATCGAATAAACCATTGAAAATGAAATTTGATGGACAAATTTTCCAAATCAGGGAAGATGAGTCTTCGATCCTTCAATCAAACTATTGATCCTCGATTATTTTGTTAAATTATTAAGATTTTGGTATCTAGTTGTAAATATATTATGGGTAGAAGTAATAATTGCTTGTTATTAGTTGTTACTCAATCTTGGTGTATGATATGGACCTTCTAATATGTACTAGATTGTAGACTTGCATATGACCGGTTGAGATGGTCATTGGACCTCTTGATTAGTCACAATTGACGATGAATGTGTATACACCCTCGACCCTTATCGATTTATAACATAGTTTTTATCATAGTTATGGATTAGGGGAATGATCCGTTACAAATTTTTTTAGTAAATATATATATTAAGAGATGCCCATCAATTCCATATTACTAAAGTCAATGGACCACCTTCGGGATGGCCAACTTACATGTACACTATTCTCCCTATGCACCCTAGGAAAGGCCATACTCAGTCATTATCCGTTTGAAATTATATAAGACAGGGGAGGATTGGCTTCATCCTTAAGGGAGGAGGAGGTTACACCTTTCCGTATATAAGAATTGCACATACGTTGGCCCTCTGATCAGTAGGCCACACAAATTCCGGCAAAGCCCCATTTTCTTTCTTATATTTTTTTACTTTTCTTGTTTTCCTAGTTGATGTTTTAACTTATAGGTTGGTGATTATTTAAAAAGCATCGTGGATCAAAGGTCAAGTGAACCGTGCATCAGAGCGGAGCACACATAGCACTATAAGGCGAGTCGTGTGGGCCCCACACATTGCCCATGTCAGCCAGTCATGTGGACCCCACACATTGGCCACGTGTACATCGTGGTGGGCCCCCTTCTATAAGAAACAGATAGAAATCTGGGCCAAAAGATATTTCTTTTCTTGCCCTTTTCGATCTTCTTGGTTCATTTCCTTCTGGATGAACTTTAAATTTATCAAGAATGCTACTAAATTTTTCAATCATTGGTTCTACTTCATTTTCATTCACCCGACTTTTCGTATGATCATTCATATAGTCTTTATATACTATATTTTCAAAAAAATATGGCATCTCTAGATTCTATAATCATATTTTTGTCAGCAAAATTGGATTGTTCTAGAACCAGAAATCTATATACATGACTATCCCATAACCCACAAAAGCACACTTGATTCCTCTAGGACCTAATTTGGGTCTTTTAGAATCAATTATTCTGATTTCTGCTACACTTCTACACACTTTAAAGTAATGAAAACTTGGTTTTTTCTTTTTCCACAATTCATATGGGGAGAGATCCAATTTTTTGTGTGGTATAGCATTTAGGATACGGTTTGCTGTTAACAATGCTTCCCCCCACAAATTCAATGGTAATCCAGAATTTGATATAATGCAGTTGATCATTTCAACTAACGTCCTATTTTTGCATTCTGCTAGGCCATTCTGTTAAGGTGTGTAAGAAGCCATAAATTCATGGATTATACCATTTGATTCACAAAAGTCATTGAATTCATTAGAGGAGTACTCACCTCCTCTATCACTTATAAGGGCTTTAATCTTAAGCTTTAACTGATTTTCCACTTTGGCCTTATATAGTTTAAACATTTCAAAGGCTTGATCTTTAGATTTTATCAAGTATATGTAGAAAATCTAGTGAAATCATCGATAAATATGATAAAATACCTCTTTCCACCACGAGTTAAGGTATTATTTAAATCACAGATATCAGAATGAATTAATTCTAAGGTTTGAGATTTTCTAATGCCACTTGCAAATGGTTTTCTAGTTATTTTAGAATGGGCACATACATTACATTTTCCTTCTAGTTTTATTTCATGCTTTGGTATAAGTCCTAAAATCATCATTCTTTTCACTGAATGATAATTAACATGGCCTAACCTAGCATGTCATAAAGATACTGAATCCACTATATAAACAAAAGTATCATTATTATTATTGATATTCAATTTAATCATACCATTACATGAGTATCCTTTGCCTACAAACATGCCATTCTTGGTGATAACCAACTTATCAGACTCATATGCTATCTTAAATCCTCTCTTATTAAGAAGATCCCCTAATACTAGATTTTTAGACATATCAGGTACATGTAATATATTTGTTAGCATCAATCTTTTGCCTGATGTAAACTGAAGCTCCACAGTTCCTTTTCCAACAACATTTGCTCGAACATTGTTACCCATCTTCACCTCTTGCCCATTGGATGTGCCTTCGTAGGTCTTGAAGATGTTTCGGTCCTTCGATATTTGAATGGTCGCTCCAGTGTCTAGCCATCATCCACCATCGGATATTACTGTGTTGGCTTCAGTAACCATTGCTACAAGTTGGTCTTTTACCATATTAGCCTGAGCTTTCAATTGTTTCTTCCTATGTCGACATTCCTTTATGTAGTGTACTGGTGTTGAGCTCTTAATTGTGCATATTTTAACCCCAATTCATCACTCATTATGCATGGTTTTCATAATTTAAAGACTAATCAAATACATGTTTTGTGGTTGTAGGAATGAGAGTTACTTTGCCCAATTGATGACCAAAAGAGCTGATTTAGAACCTTGGATGAAGACCCAAGGAGGGCTGAAGGAAGAAGGAAGCAAAGAAAGAAGCAAAGAAAGAAGAAAATAGAAGAAAGAAAGGAAGAAAACAAGAAGAAAAAGAGACCGACCGGTCTTGACTGGTCGGCCAAGGAAGCCCGACCGGTCTTGACTGGTCGGCCATGCTTGCTGGAGTAATGCCAAAGAGGGCCTGACCGGTCGTGACCGGTCGGCCAGCCCTGTCCGACCAGTCGTGACCGGTCGGCCATGCAAGTTTCAGATTCCAGATTCCAAAACAGCAATGTATTCCCGCACCTGGTTTTTCGGACCAGTTTTCTGGGCCGATCTTGATGATATTTGGAAATCCAACACATCCATGTCGAAGAGGAACTCGACACCGAACTAACCCAAGTAGTTTCGTGTCGATCGGAGTTACGGATTGATCGTGGTGACCAAAAAAATACGAACTGTCCAGAAAGTTCCAGATTTCGCTGTTCCACTCTGGGCCGGTCCAGGTGGCCCATCATTGAGGATATGAAAAATCTACTTTGACCATCTTTTAAACCACATCCATATATGAGTAACCACAAAAGTTTCAGATCAAAAGGGTGTGTGGTTTGATCGTACCGGTTGAAGAAAGATGGACCATCCAGAAAGCTCCAACTGCGCAGAGTTTATAAAAGCCCTAATTGTTCTAATTTTCGGACCACATTCTGAGATCTTTTTAGACAATCTAATCCGTCTATCATGTAGAGGAAGAAGTTTTCTACTCATGTTCAAAATTTGAGATCAATCCGACCTCTGTACACTCCGGAGCGTTGAAAGCAAGATGACTGGTTCTGAAGGTACCCGAAGTGCGCGATTTTGAGAGGCGGTCGGTGATGTGATTGGTGGGCCCATTAAGAAGATAATCTTGGAAATCTAAATCATCTATGAGGAAGATCACATTACAAGGAAGCTACAAATCAAATTTGAAGGCAATCCGACCATTGGTTAAGCCGTACCAAGCGAAACAAATTCTGCTATGTTGCTGTACTAGTGCTGCACTATAAAAGGAGGTGCTCTCTTCTATTCCAGGGCAACCAAGGACGTGGGGAGCAAGGAGTTCAAGTCATAGGAGGCTTCCTAGCCTCCTCCAGCTAGTTTTTCTTCCTTTTCTTAGTTCTAGTTCTAGTTTTTAATATGCTTTTTATTAGCTAATCTCTTAGCTAGAGCTAAGAGGTGAACCTTATAGTTTTCTTAGATTGTTTAATTCGTTTTATTGGTTTTTAGTTTGGAATTCATGATTATGAACTAAGGTTTGAAGTTTATACAAGTTTTTAAGTAATTTTTCTTAGTCTTGTGATGACTCATGGATGTTTGGATGAATTACTTATCTTCTTAATTCATTTGCAACAGTCTAGACCTGTATGATCCGAGGAATCGGAGTGCGCTCTAGTACTAAGCTCTTCATGAAGGGACTTCCTACCAAAGTTCTATTTTTCTGTTTTTCTGAATATGTATGGATTGTGCATGTGATTTGAATCTAGTTCAAATCATGATCTAGCCTTGTCTTGTGAGAGGACTTGAGGATGGTTACGATTGTGAACTGGACCTTTTGGAAAGGGGAATGACCTATGCAATTGAGCATGCTCAGCTCAGCCTTCATTGAGTGAATCCTATGCATAGAACTTACATATGACAGACTGTTTGGTTTAACAGCTCTATCATCCGACTAGATAGACGGGAATGTCGATTCTAGTTGAGAAAGTAAGAAACCATAGTGAATTATGCATCTAAGAAGAGCTATAAGTGGATCCTTGATGCTCTAGTTATCTTTTCATTATTAGATTTTCTATTTTATGTTAAAAATCAATTTCACAAACCTCTTTGATTCTAGTTATTAGGATAATTGGAATTGTTTACTTCCTTCCCTGTGGATCGACCTCGGTCTTACCGAGTTTATTACTACATCGCAACCCTACACTTGGGGAAGCGAACAACTGGCTTGTTGCAGAAGTGACAATTGCCTTTCTTCTTTCCCTCTTTCTTAGAATTTGTATTCTTCTTTGGAGGAATGGATTTAGAGTTCTAAAATTTTGGCTTGTCCTCTTCTACTATATTTGCTTTGGAATGATTTTCTGAAGCATCTTCTCTCTTGTCTCGGTTTCTAGACTCTTCTTCTATACGAAGATGTCGTTGAAGCTCTTCAAGAGTGTACTTCTTCTCATCATGTTTCAGTTTCTTTTTATAATCAAACCATGATGAGGGTAATTTTGCAATTAATACACCGACCAGGAATTCTTCAGGAAGATCTATACCACCAATCTTCAATTCATCAACCAAGTTTTGTAGTTCAATTACTTGGGAAAGAATTGGCTGATCATTTTTAAACTTGAAATGGATATAGTTATCGATTAAAAATTTCTGTGTACTGACTTTTTCAGTTTTATATTTTTTATCTAACTTTGTCCACAGTTCTTTGGCAGAGGATGTTTTACGGTACGAGTTATATATGGAATTAGAGATGGCGTTTAGGATATGACCTTTGCACAGAAAATCGTCCTCCTTCAATTTCTTCCGTTCCGCCTTTACTTGTTCTGAGTCGTCGTCTTTTGGCTTGGGCAGAGAATGCAGATCATCATCTAAGATGTAGGACAACTTAAGAGTTGTAAAAAAGAAAAGCATCTTCTGCTGCCATTTGGAGAAGAATTGGCCGTCGAAACGATCCAGTCGAACAAAGTCTTGGTTCATAACTTGAATGGAATGAATTGCCTCCATTGTGACTAAATATTAGCAAATCTGTCTTGAATGTTGTAAAATTACTTCCGTATATTTAGTACACGGCTAAGTCAGAGGGTTCAAGGCTTGACTTGAATAGTTAATTTCTCAAGACAGATTTGCTGCCCTTTTTCTGGTAATTCCAGCAAGTGCAAACGAAGAAAATCCGCAAATTGTCTTCAGGATACAATGAACTCTCAATCCAAATTTTAACACAAAAAATTTGCACATTTAAGTGTTAAACAGATCTCTAGTTATAACACCAATATGCCTTCAAGTACGTCCAGAAAAAACACAGTAAGAGGTCAGATCTGAGAGTACTGAACAGATGATGGCTTGATTAGGGAAATTGATAGAATTATCGATACTTCTGGATTATGATATCCAGGATATATAGCAATTGAAGGGTCATGGTGTCTTTTCTGGAGAGACTCATGTGCCTCTTCAAGACATCCACACCCTTTCATATGCAAGAGACATTCTGCCATTAAAGGACATAACCCTTTCTCTTGTGGCAGTTATTTCTGTATCCTTTCAGACAAAAATGGTTATGCAACAGCCCAAAACTATTGTCATGTGGGATCCAGATCATAGTCAGCATAACTGCCGCCACATGTATGACACGTGGCACAAATGTCACATGTACAGAATGTCTTAGTCACTCTCTTAATCAACCTCTGACCTAACCCAGGTTCACTCCTTATTGCACCTAGTGCTAAAAAGGTTAACTCCTTACGATGGTGCGAAATGCAAAGTGCGCCTAACAAAGCGCCAAAAAGCGCCCAAGCAGCCCTACAGCCCACACCACGCGCGCGTGTGCGGACGGTGCTTCGCACCGTCCTTGCGGAGATTCGAACCTTAGTTCCAGTAGCAAAACCCCCTCCTCTTACCAACTGGCTATATAAACTTTTATGAAAAGTTTTAATAATAAGTATATTTATGTACTTATTAAAAATAAACTTTTATTTTTTAAATTAATTTTTTTTTATTATTCAAAAAAAAAAAAACACAACACCACCTTCTTTAAAGTAGAAAATTGATTTTTTAGACCGTGTGATGTATCTATATGTATAGTGAGGATTTAGAAATATATTGTAATACATGGACTTGTATTTGGAGATTCATGTAAATCCCAACAAATGTACACACACACATACACATACATGACGAACAAAATGACCATTCCCGAAATTAGAAAATATTCTAGTGAATGCTCAAACTTATAAATTATTTTAATATTAAATAAAAATTATAAACAGCTAAGAAATGTGTTCGACGAACAAAGAATCTACTCTCGCGGGCTTTACCAAAATGCATTAAGAAGAGGGAGTACACTCATGCAAACTTATCTATATGGGTAAGTATAAACTAAACTCTATATAAGTGGTAGATTTGTGTACGCATCTCTTAACTTACATGTTTTATATTTATTATGCCTCATAAACTGAATTACATTAAATTGTAAAATATTTGGGGAATGCATATAACATTCTATGAGAAGAACACCAAACAACTCGGGAAATAAGTTATCCCTTAAATATATGAGAGGAGAGGTCCTAGGGTGTGAAACCTCAACCCTAGTTGGCACTAATAGGGCCTCCATCAAGGACTATGAGTCAGGCGAGGTGAGAATCTAACTAGCTCATAGTGGTTACTTAATGATCTAGGCTATGTGTGATAACCTAAAACCAGAGGATGAGTCAATACCCGAGGCTTATACACCTGGTATGTAGACCGTCACTCGAAGTTAGGGTCAACTAGCACTAGTCATGTGGGTATTAATAGGATAAGTTGAAATAAATTAGGCCCTAGTGATCTAAATAAATTTTATGATGAAACTCAACCAAGCGTCCAAATCATGTATTGAATTATCCATGCTTTGAGAATATCATGTGTAATGTTATCTGCATTTTGTATGGATTATAAATGCATGCATTATACTTACTGGGCCTAAATTGCTCACCTAATCTCGGTTAATCTGCTTAACTAAGGGGGGTGGCGCCTAGTTCAGTAAGGCTAGGTATCATCTTCACAGCAAAGAGAAAACCTCTATTTAAAACTTCTCATTTGGCCACGATCACCTGTTAGTAGAGCCAATCCAAAGGCCGTATATCCAAAAGGAAGAAATATCCATCAAAACGAGTAAAAACTCTCAGCTGGGCTCGGGTAAGCTAGGTGTTGGGAACCTTGCGAAATCTTGGCCCAACTCAGCTCGACTCGGCTTGACCAGCAAAGTGGTTAAGCTCAAGCTCGGCTCGACTTGGTCATCGAGCCCAACTTGGCAGCTCGGCTTGGTTTAGACAAGCTTTCAAGCCGAGCTCGGGCTTTTGATCCAAGCTCTAGCTTTCGAGCCTAAATCCAAGCTCAGATAGGGTTGGGGGCGGTTGGCTGGACGGACAAGGGGTTTCGTTCGGCTAGGCATTGGCTGGCCGGGCAACAAGGGGAGAGTGAGAAATATCTGAGATATGAGAAATAGAGGAGCAGGAGCAGCCGAGCAAGTCAAGTTGGTTGTTGCCTAGCCGGGCATTAGCTAGCCTAGGAGAGAGATGAGAGATGAAGGAGAGAGAGGAATGGAGACTAGAGAGAGTCTAATTGTCAGGCAAGCCGAGCGAGTTTGGCCGGGCGCGTCAGGCGGCGAGGGTTTGTGCTAGGGGACTGCCGGGTGGGAGAGGGCGCTTGAATGAAAAAACTAAAAAGGAATTAGGGCGCTTGAATAAAATATAAGTTATATTATATATAATATATATTATATATTAAAAAAAAACAAACCGAGCCGATCTAAGCCTAGTTTGAGCTAAATCAAGTTCAGTCTAGCTCGAGCTTGGCTCGAATTTTTAATAAGCTCAAAAAAATAGGCTCAGCTTGGCTTTATCCACCCTACAAGCCAAGCTGAACCAAGATTTTTCAAGCCAAGCCAAGAGCGCTTTTCGAGCTGGCTCGGTTTATGTACAGCTCTACCTGTGGGTTCGGTCACCCAAAAGCCCTAAAAAATGTCCAGAGAGTTTTGTACCAATTTCAAAATATCGTTGGTTGCCCGAACTCATCTGAAATTGTCTAGAGACCAATTTGCAATATTTGGGGTAGTTTCGGTTGCCCGACCATAGCAGTCAGTCACCCGAAACCCCCTGACTATGTCCAGATTAAAGGCTCCACCAACAGTAGGTAGATTATTCGGGTGGAGGTACTACCAAGACATGGCTGAAGAATGGGCATTGATGCAAGAGCAAGCATCATCTTGGTGAAACTAGAGTGGCCTGAATTATTAACCATTCAGGATAAAGAATATATGCGTTACTTGTGCAAATTGCCAAATAACCTTTATGATATACCACCTGTACAAGCAAAGTATGACAAAGCATTCATGAAAGCATATGAACGTTGGGAGAAATGGCCAACGAGAGATGAATAAACATTTTAGTCATTATATATAGTAATTAGATGATTATGAATATTTCATTATTTTCTTGATCAGAATATTTATTTAGTTCTTAGTTTGAATAATGGGATGTGTAGAGAAACATCATATGAATATTTATTTGGATTTTTGATTTATTGATTTAGTTATGAACTAATGGGATGTGTAGAGAAAAATCCCATGAATATTTGTTTAGATATTTGATTTATTGATTTAGTTAGCGTTGTCTTTAATTTTGTCCTGAATTGTCTGATGAATGAATGCAATTATGTAAAAAAAAAAAAAAAAAAAAAAAAAAATCAAAGTCACATCATTGACTAGGCAATTGGGTTGAAAGGGCTCTAGTTCTGAATTATGGGCGCAACACCTTTATCCACTAGTCAAGCCTTGTATCATTCAAGGCTACCATCTACAAGTTGTTTTATTCTGTAGATCCACTTACAACTCATGATATTTTCATGAGGAGGAGGTACTAACGACCACGTTCCTTATTTAAGTAGAGAGATAAACATTTCAGACCCGGCCGCCCTCTAGTTTTCATCCTTTCAAGCGACTGAATATGATGCCGACTCACTTGGAAGACTAAAACGTGACACATTCAAGCAATGTAGTGGGTCGGGATGACAAGTATTATTTTAGTTTCCGTGTGCCATCCTGATGTTGCATAATCATGGGATGCTAAGAGGTGCCAGGAAGAGATGACGCATGTGAGGGAGTGAAGGTTGTGTGAAATTCATCTTGATGAGGTGGTACATGAACGGATAGCTAAAAAATGGGTAGATCATCAGTTAAAAAGTTATGCTCAGGTATGGAATGAGGCGTGTTTACAGAGTGAGGCTCGAGTATAGGTGGCTGCTCTGGTATGGGTGCGAATCTACCATGGGTTGGTGATTGGTGAGAACGAGTTGGTTAGAAGATGGGGTAGGTAAGAGAATAGGAAAAGGCGGGTGTGTAATAGAGGGTGCCACTGAGTAGGTTGAGGAGCTGGTTTAATAAGAGATGAGGAAGGAGAACAAAAGAGCATAAATCAGTAAGAGAGAGAGAGATCCAAATGCTTAGGGGCTTTTCATCCGCATGAGTATAAATGCTGGCTAATGTCTTCTATTTGATAATATGTCAGGACCCTTCTACAAATCTGCTCTCCACCAATGGAGCACTTTCACGTCCCCCATGTAGAGTTTGGGATATGCAGAGGTAGTACCTAATCCAAACCCTTGTATTATATCCACTCAGTCCATCCACTTCGTCAACTCGATCATTTTATGACATTAGGCCAAACATGAAGGCCAAGCATGAAGGAGATAAAAACTAACATGGGCCATCCTCACGAGTATTTAACTCTTACTATTGAAATATTCTTATGGCATAGAATTTTGCTGCTAACAGCGTTCTCCCTTCATCTAGGTGGGAGCCACCTTATGAACAGGTTAGATATCATATTAACATTAGGTGGACCCTTTTAAGGGTTTCAATGGTGGTCCTCTCCATCCTCACTTTTTCCTGTGGTGTGGGCCACTGAGTTTTGGATATATTAGCATGATGTCCTAAAATAAGCTAGTAAAACAGATGAATGAAATAGATATAATACAAACATCACCATGGGCCCACAAAGGGACGCGGATTGGGTACTACCCCCACTTGTCCAAGGGCTCTGAGGGGCCACCATAATGTATGGGCTTTATCCACATCATCCATCCATTTTGCCATATCATTTTAGGGTACAAGCCCAAAAAGAGGTAGATCTAAGGCCTAAGAATGATGATAATGACATCCACGGTTGAAACCTTCTTAGGGCCCATCACGATAGTTAATTGCCACCCAACTTGTTCATATGGTAACATAGACATTGATGAAGGGAAAACCCAAATATCAGCTTGATGCAAAACTTTTTGTTAGGAGTTCTATAGGACCCACCTTGATATATGTATATCCAAGCTGCAAATTCATTTTGAAAGATCATCTTAGGGCATGAGCCCAAAATAGAGGTAGATTGAAGGCTCAAGTGGGCCACACTACATGAAACAATAAAGATTTTAATGCCTATTGTTGAAAGCCTTTTGGGGGCCACAAGAGTTTTGGATCAAGCTGATATTCAAGTTTTCCTTTCATCCAGGTCTATGTGACCTAATGAACAGGTTAGATGGAAAATAAACATCACAGTGGGCCCTAGGAAGGTTTCAACAGTAGGGTCATTGTCATCATTGCTTTCTGTGGTGTGGTCCACTTAAGCCTGCAATCTGCTTCCTTTTTGTGATCATATCCTAAAACGATCTTTCAAAATGGATGGATAGCTTGGATAAAACACATATATCAAGATAGGCCCCGTAGAGACCGTGATAGGACCATCCACCTATAGTTAGGTCCCGGTGGGGGTAGTGCCCAATCGGCGCCCCATAAGTAGGGACCCCATGGAGATTGAGTTTAAGGGGTTTCCCATGGGGCATGGATTGGGTACTACCCCCACCAGGGCTTAGCTAGAGAAGGACAACCTGTCAGGGGATTTGCAAGACCCATTGTGATATATCTGTTTTATCCAAGCCGCCCATCCATTTTGAAAGATTATTTTAGAGCATAAGCTCAAAAGGGAAGCATATACAAGGTTAGAGTGGACCACAACACAGGAAGCCTTGATGATAAAGACGGTCACAATTGGAA
Organism: Liriodendron chinense; assembly: GCA_003013855.2. Classification (NCBI taxonomy): domain Eukaryota; kingdom Viridiplantae; phylum Streptophyta; class Magnoliopsida; order Magnoliales; family Magnoliaceae; genus Liriodendron; species Liriodendron chinense. Next base: position 8,178,389 of record ML058360.1, on the reverse strand, counting down.
CCTTTCTAGGGCCACCATGATGTTTATTGGCCATCCAACCTGTTCCCTTGTTCATAAGGTCACATGGACCTGGATGAAGGAAAACACACTATCTAATCTTGATCCAAAACTTCTATGGCTCCAAGAGGCTTTTAACCGTAGTCATTCAATCCCTTCTATTTGGCTGCCTTATTTTTTGGCTCGTCACTTAAAATAATTTGCCAAAATAAATTAACATCATGGATAAAACACATACATCACATTGCCCCCAAAGCCTGACAGGACCGTAGGTCTCTAGCTTGGTCCCAGTGGGGCCAGTACACAATCCCCCATGTGACCCAAAGTTACAGGTAAGTTCTGTGGGGCCACCATGATGTTTCTATTATAGCCGCTCCAACTCATCCGTTTCGTCTACCTCATTTTAGCACATGAGCCTAAAAATGAACGAGATCTATACCAATGAGGATTGAAAACCCACCACTGAAATTTTCTTGGGCAGACACCAGTTTTGGATCTAAATCGGATTGCGTACTGAGTTACTCCATACCCTTTTATCACACTGAGTAAACTCTGTTGGCCCACTATGAATGTTCATGTCCACACCCTCCATATGTTTTTCCAGCTAATTTTAGGGGTTGAGCCCAAAATTGAAGCGTATATAAAGCTCAAGTGGACTACACCACACGATACAATGGGAACAATGATTTCCATTGTAGAAAAATTGCTAGGCCAGAGTGGTGTTTATTTTTCATCCAACCTGTTCATAGGATCATAAACAAATGATGAAGGGAAACACAAATATCAAATTGATCCCAAACTTATGTGGCTCCCAAGAATTTTTCAACTGTGGACATTCAATTCACACTGTTTCCTATAGTGTGGTCTGCTTTAGCTTTGGTATGCTTTAAGGATTTTGAGGATTTGATCTCGACATTTTAGTTCGTCTTCAACGGCTTGTACTTGTGTGGTGCCAGGTACATATGATAAGAGGTGAGGTGGCGGAACTCCATAGACAGCTTCATAGGGAGTTAGCTTAGTGGAGGAATGAGTGTTGGTGTTGTACCACCACTCAGCTAGCGCCAACCATTTTAACCATTCTTTAGGCCTTACTCCTGCAAAACAGCGAAGATAATTTTCGAGACATCGATTCACGATCTCAGACTGCCCATCTGTTTGGGGGTGGTAGGCTGAACTAAGAGCCAATTTAGTCCCCTGCAACGTAAAAAGCTCCTTCCAAAATGCACTAGTAAAAGTAGGATCGCGGTCACTTACCACAGACACCGGCATTCCATGTAATTTAAATATATGATCCATGAATAAGCGAGCTATAGTAATGGCACTATAAGGGTGAGATAGAGAGATGAAATGAGCGTATTTTGAAAGTCGGTCGACAACCACCATTATCACATCCTTTCCTTGTGAGAGTGGAAGTCCATCAATAAAATCCATGCTAATTTCAGTCCAAATTCGGTTAGGAATCGGCAACGGTTGCAAGAGGCCGGCTGGTGCGACATTTTCAGATTTGTTGAGTTGACACTCGTCACATTCTTTAATAAACCTTCTGATATCAGACCGCATACCAGGACAATAGAAGTCCGCCTTAATTCGTTGCAATGTCTTATGGTAGCCGGAGTGATCCGCAATGGGGCTATTATGGAGTTGTTGCAAGACCTAAAACTTAATAGGCATTTGAGAACCTAGGCAAATTCGACCTTTGAAGAAAAGAAGCCCATTGTGATATGTGTATTTGATAGGATCCAGCTCACCCTTTGAGAATTGCTCCATTAGAACTTGTAGTTCTGAGTCGGTGCTATAACCGGCCTTAACCTCATCAACCTATGTGGCAAGTGGGTTAGAAATGGCTTGTAACCAACCTTCCGCTTCAACTTCAGCTTCTCGGCGCGAAAGAGCATCTGCAACTTTGTTTTCACAGCCACGTTTATATTCGACTACAAAATTGTACCCCAATAATTTTGTGATCCATTTTTGTTGCCCCGGTGTGCCAATGCGTTGCTCAAGTAAAAATTTGAGACGCTGTTGGTCGGTTTTAATCTTGAACTGTTGACCCAATAAATACGGTCTCCACTTCCTTACTGCCAAAACAAGAGCTAATAATTCCTTTTCATAAGTAGAGAGGTAAAGAGACTTACCGTTGAGAGCTTGACTTAAAATAGCTAATGGGAGCCCTTCTTGCATTAAGACAGCTCCAAGCCCATTACCGGATGTATCACACTCAATGGTAGATTGCTTTGCAAAATTAGGTAAGGCCAAGACGGGTGGGCTAGTCACGTCAACCTTTAGCCTTTCGAAAGCTTCCCTTGCAGTGGTTGTCCATTTGAAAGAGTCTATTTTTAACATAGCTGTTAAGGGTGCCGCAATTTTACCATAATCACGTACGAACTTCCGATATCCTATGAGACCTAGAAAACCCCTCAAGGACTTCAGAGTTTTGGAAATCGGCCAGCTCAACATGGATTGTATCTTAGATGGATCTGCCATAACCCCATCCTGGGATATGATATGGCCAAGGTAGTTGATTTCATGACAACCAAACCTGCATTTTGAAACCTTGGCGAAGAGCTGATGTGCCCTTAAGACTTCCAATGCTACTCGTAAGTGCCCCATGTGATCATGCATATTTCTACTATAAACAAGGATGTCATCAAAGAATACCAGAATAAACTTATGGAGTTAAGGCCTGGAGATGTCGTTCATCAACCCTTGAAAGGTCGCTGGAGCATTTGTAAGACCAAACGACATTACAAGGAATTCATAATGGCCGTCGTGAGTGCGGAACGCCGTCTTGGGCACATCGTCAGAGTGGACCCGTATTTGATGGTATCCCAACCGGAGATCCAGCTTAGAGAATATGGAAGCACCGCTGAGCTCATCAAGTAGCTCATCTATTACAGGGATGGGGAACTTATCCTTCACTGTCTCCTTGTTAAGGGCTCGATAGTCAACACATACCATTGGATTTTCGGACTAGTAAGACAGGAGAAGAAAATGGGCTCTGGCTTGGCCGAACTATACCTGATTGAAGCATTTCCTTCACGATTCACTCAATTTCTCCCTTCTGGTAATAAGGGTATCGATAGGGTCTAACGCATACTGGCTTTGTACCTTCGCTGAGAGGAATTCTATGATCCTGAGCACGAGGCGGTGGCAACCCCTTGGGCTCCTTGAAAACATCACTGAATTCAGCCAATAGTGGTTTGATCCGTGAGTTGGCCTTAGATGGGTTGGTAGATGTGCTGACCTCGAATTGTGCTGGAGTTGTAGTTAAACTGAAGAGCTGCAAAAGTACACCTCTTCGTTCTATTCTTGAAGTCTTCTAAAGCTGCATTTCACTTATGAAGGACAGATGTGAGGATGATTCCCCTTTTAGTTGGAGTAGCTTGCCATTTAGAGTGAACTGCATTGATAATTTGAAAAAATCCCATATTATGGGCCCTAATGTCCGCAACCAGTGGGCTCCTAAGACAGCATCACACCCACCAAGTGGTAAGATGTAGAAATCCGTTTGGACCGGGTTCCCTTGTATAGATATGGTAATGCCATCACAATGGCCCTCACTAGCAAGCCTTTCCCCGTTGGCCACCATCACTTCAAATCTACCACCCGAGCAAATAGGTAAATTAGCTCTTTTGGCAATTAGAGGATCTAGGAAATTATGGGTGCTCCCAGAATCCACTAATACCACCACTTTTTGGTCCTTCAAGTATCCTTGCAAACGCATTGTTTGGGGAGCTGGAGCCCCAGCCATTGCATGATTCGATATCTCCGGGGTTTCACTGGAATAAATGCCCTGATCAGTGTCTTCCCATGTAACGCCTTCCTCAGGAGTAACCTCAGCTTCGTCAACTCGTTCAGCCCCATCGAGTAGATACAATTTCTACACCTTGCACTTGTGGCTTGGCGACCACTTATCATCGCAGTTATAACATAATCCACGATCACGACGCTTCTTCAGTTCCGATTGTGTGAGGCGTTGGATTGGTAAGGAGGGTTTCCTTGCAACCGGGAAGTTGTTGGAGACAATAGACCGACTTCCATCTGTTCGATTTTGTTTGCGTCTAATAGTCACATTCTCTTCTTGTATGCAAGCCAACCCAAATGCTGCAGACAGGGTCACTGGCTTGAACATTTTAACACTAAACCGGATGTCATCCTTGAGACCGCTCAAGAAGCAACTGATCATGAAAGATTCGGTCAGCCCTTCCGTGCGGTTCGCAAGGGTCTCAAATTGGGTTTGGTACTCCTCTACTGAAGTCACTTGGCGGAGCTTAGTAAGGGTCTCAACCGGATCGTCATATGCAGTCGGGTCGAATCGAGTCTCGAGAGCCTCAGCAAAGGCATCCCAGCTTGTCAGTGCTCCCGAATTTTCCATCCACTGGTACCAAGGAAGTGCCTTACCTTCCATATGAAATGACGCGACCATCAACCGGTGTTGGGGCGGGGTTTGATGGTAATTGAAGAATTGATGAGCACGATAGAGCCACCCTACTGGATCACTCCCATCGAACCTAGGAAAGTCCAAACGAAGAGCCCTTGTTTGGATTCCAACGGAGGTGTCGTGCTGAGGGTTGTTGACGTGGCGGTTCACGGAATCATCTGCTGAGTTCACACGAGCTCGTAACTGCGTTCGGGTTAAGGTGTCATAGCTGGAAGGAAGGACACCCAACTGCTACACTAGTTCATCAAGAACTCGTTGTTGGGACTCTTGTGTTCCCTTCATCTGACCCACAGAGTCAGATAACTGAGATAGCTGGGAAAATCGGGTACCCTCAGCCATTGTAGGATCGAAGGGCTCTGATACCAAATTGTTACGTGCACAACTTGGCTACTTCGAGGGAGCCAAAAAACCTCCAGAAAAGAATACATCTTTGTTACTTTTTTCTTTTTTGTTTTTCAAACAAAAAACACTCTAACAGTTTATTAGACAGCTGGCATGACAACTGGCACCCATGCACATGACAACATAGTTCACCTATCTTTGAGGAGGAATTTTTTTATACATAGGTTGTGTGTGATGGATGATACATTGGTGACAAAATATGTAAATTTATCTTCTAATTCATCAGCCACGTTAACCATTAGATAGTTTTCATTTGTGCATTTGATACCGCGAAGAATTCACATAGCGACCTCAAGATGAATAGTCCGTGAGGCATCAAGAAATCAGCAAACTTGGTTTATTACAAATGCTAAGTTTGGTCTAGTCATGGTTAGATATTGCAGAGACCCACCATGCTGTGATATTCAGTCTCATAGGAAAGTGGTGTTATATTTTAAGTTGTTTTAAAATAAATTAGTTTTTCAAAATTTTCATTGGGCTGTGGTCATGGCGGTGGTATGAAGGGTTGCACCCCTTCTGTGGCACCAAAATTTTTTACCGCTTTTGTAGGTGCACAGGAACTTGAACACTTGTACATCTCCATTTGAAACCGTGCATTTAGGAAACGACACTTGATTTTTTTTTAACCCAACCAACCGTTGAATTAATTATACAATACTAGAGGAAGATATCCAACCGTTCACCTCACCATCGTACTGCACAAACATCATGATCCTAACTTCAATCACGAGTAGGTACACCTTTCCATGTGTTGCGAGCTGATTTATCCATACATATTTGATCTACCTAAACCGCCCAGCAAACTTCCCACGGTACTTCCAAACCATCCCACCGACTGATTATGATCCAGACCATTCAGCCATTTACACAGTTTCAATGGACAACTACCCTTCCAGGTGATTCTCTATCATGCAACCCACCTAGACTTCGGATCTACCTCAGCTTCGAGTACACGGCTTATCATAACCTGACAAAACTTTTGGACGGATCAGATCTCTTTCTAACACTACTAGTGGACCCCACTGTACCTTACAAAAAACTAACGCAGCCAGCGCTGACCGCATGCACCTCAAACCCGATCCTTTCTCCTTCATCTCTTCTTCCGTTTTGCATCACAACAGCCACACCCATCTACCTCTACAACCGTTCATCAGGGTGGGCCCTTAGTCTCATCCAGACCGTTCATCAAATCTAGTTTCTCGATACACCTTTGTCATTGTTGCAACTCTCTCCGAAACTCCCTATGCAACCCACATGAGCGTCGATTTGCCCCATATTTGACACCATCCTCACTCATGATATGGAGTAGCAGATGGACGGAGTGGATTTTCCTGAAATTTCTCTCCAGTGGACCCTACCTAGAAACGGACATCCATAATTCTGCAGTTGTTACAGAACCTTTCCTGTTCTTGCGCACACAAGACTCCTTTCACTAGCAATCCGCATGAAGACCTCTTTGTAAATCTCAGTCGTTCTTTCATCCTTAATCAATGACTCTGTTTTTCCCAGCGCAAAGTCTATCTGAGAACCAATAATCTCAGTTTCCTGTTTTTTCAAAACCTCTTGAGGCAAGAGACAAGCAGTTTGCAACCAAAACTGGTTATATATCCTTAAATCCACCAAGTAAATCAGCTCTAACCTTTGCCTAGTAGGGCCAACAAGATTTGTGGAGCCCCACACCACCATCTACAATCGTCGATTTGCAGAAAAACACATCGCATTAAGAAACAACAGTGACGGCCGGTCACCTTTTCGATCTTGAACCCACCATACAATCACTGTTTTAAATCCCAATTGTAGATTCGTGTCAATTGTGGTGCGGCCCATTTGAGCAGGTGGTGATCACATGATGTCCACTAAGATCCAAACAACGTAGAAAACACTACTATTATCTGTTGTAACGTTCTTGTGCAACCAGACTTCGGAACCTTACAGAAGATTGTATTCATATATACGCCTGGGAGCATTCAAGAAGGGGGTAGTAATGCCTTCAGAAAGAATCAAGAAGAAATAGAGAAAGAAGAAGAAGAAAGAAAGAAGGAAGAAAATGAAAAGAAAGAACCAGTCCTCCAACTGAGTTCCTACACCTAGTCAGTGAAACCTCCGTCGAATCCAACCTTCTGAGTCCTGGTTGATCTCTGAATCGCCACTAATCCATTAGATGTCTTGGTTCTCACCACAAGTACACTAGATTATTTTGGTTTAGATCAATCCTACGTCACATCATTGCTTGGTGTATCAATTCACTGGGTTGGATCGTCTAAAGAATAACCACGTTAGATAATCAACCATACATCAGATTTACGCATTAAAACAGGTTGGTGATCTCCCAATTGAAACCCTACAATCATATATAGATTGATTCATTATTTATCACATATTGTAGATTCAATTTATTCAATTATTATTATGAGTTGTCAATTTATCTTATTTGATTTTCTATGCATTGTAGATAGAATTCATTTAATTCTTGTCAAGAGTTGTTTATTGATTTTATTTACTCTTTGTTGTAGTGGGATTTAATTGATTATTATCCATTAAATTTATTACATTCTTATCATATGTTATAGAATGGATGTGAATTACGAGTGCAGTGTCCTATAAAGGATCATTCCGTTACTTTAATTACAAGTGCTCTACCCTGAAATGATCATTAAATAGATGGGTGCTCTGCCTTGAAATGATCACTAGGTAGATGGGTGCTCTGCCCCGAAAGGATCACATGTGCTCTGCCTTGGGATATCTAAAAAAGATCAGGAAAAGTTATTCTATTTAATTTATTTTATTTAGTTGCAGTAAACTACAAGTGATGTTGTGGAAGTACTATTAATGTTAATTTATTGTATTTGATTATATTTATTTTAATAAGTTTACACTTGATATGAAAATAGAATTTCTAAGTGTTGGAATGATGTGCCCCTAAGAGTCGTCGTGCTCACACCCCCTTAGATAGTTTTGCAGGTGCAGGATTGGAGTACGAGGAACATATTGGACGTTGAAGAACTTTACTTCATTTGCTTTAGGAATAGTTTGAAGTTAAATTTATTTTTATTATTAGGGTAGTTTGATATTTTTAAATTAATATAATAAAGGACATAATAAAGCTTGATTTTCAATTAGTAAACATTTTGTAAATAAATGATTTAGTTGTTTTCCATTTAAGTTTGGCTCTAGTTGCCTTAAAAATGTATAGAAATTGTAGGTTGCTATCTAATTTGATTTAAATTTACCTCTCGAGTCTAGAATTCACCTTTTGTTTTTAAAAAGTTGTTTCTTTTCGAGCTCAAGGGGTGCACCATTTAAGTTTAAACACAATAGCCACAACCCTTTTTGAAAGGGTGTCTCTACACCGTTAAGGGTGTCCACTCGCAGTCTATAAATAGACTTCCTCTCATCTAGTCTTGGGGGAGAAAAGAAATATATGAAAAAGCCTGGTTTTACTTTCAAAGTATGGTTTAAGTATTTTTTGGTTTGGATTAAAACTGTAAGTGGTTCAAGCTCGTGTAAAGTGAGTGCACTGCTGTGACTAGTGATAGTCATATTCCGGAGGTCGATTGCCCGGAGAATCCTGTTGCACTTGGGACGTGGTCCAAGGAGGAAAAATTCGATTTTCAAGGAAATCATGCCTCGACTTCTACGTATAGATAAGTTTTCTCTTTTTCTTATTTAATAATTTATTTAATCTAAATAGTTTTTCCAAACATCATATTCCAGCAAGTAAATCACCATTGTATCAGAAAAGTTTACAGCTGGCTGTTTGAGGGCAAATTTCGATGGCTGTTCTTTCAGGAACCCAAGTTTTTCAGGTATGGATGGTTGCATTCGGGACCATAATGGGAACATCTTGGAATTGTCCCATCCAATTGGTATTCGAGATTCCTACTATGCTGAGGCAGCAGCCATTCTTCAGATGAAAAAGCTACTGCCGGAAAACAGTTTACCGTCCGCAAAGCTGGATTGCTGCAGGTCGAGGCCCTTGGAAAGTTGCGGAGATGATTGCAGAAGTCTTGGCGGAGAAGCTAATGAGGTTGCTGATTTACTTGCAAAAGCAGGAGTCTAGTCAAGGGATGAAGGTGTTTTGACTATAGAAATATGTAACAGTTCTTTTTTTTTTTTTTTCATTATGTTTGGGGTCAGATGCAACTAGTTTTTATTCTGCAGCTGCCAGTGCTGTGTTGTTGTATTTTTATTCTGTTTTTTCTTCTCTTTTTCAATCAAATTGAAATTATCCTTCCAAGAAAAAGAAAAAGTAAAAAAAAAAAAAAGAAAAAAAAAAGAAAAAAAAGGGTTCCGGCATTCTACTTCTCTCATATGATGGAATAAGGACTCCATTGACGCCGGTATCGTTCTAGAGTTTGTCACGCTCCCACGCACCCCCTTAAGAACGATGGGTCAGGTGTTCATGATCCATATAGGCTCTGGAATGTGTAGGAATGCATCATGTTTGAATAAATGTGCCCCAGCTAGTGTCTTTTCCAACATCAGTTGTGAAGGACAGATGCCGTTGCTTTGAGACCTGATCTCTCTCATTGAAACTCTTCACATTTCCTTTAATGTTCTCTCCAATTCTTGTGCATTATATTGATCACGTAGAATCAAATGGTTTTAATAAATCATCGTTAACTTCAAAAAATAAAAAATAAAAATCAAATGGTTGGTCTTATTTTTGTCATGTTCTATTGAGACTATGCCTTGTAGTGGTCGCATGAATTTTCATTTTCTTGAGTTTATTTTGATTACTTTTCAATTTTTGTTCCACGATGCTGTCAAGCTTTTCATTGGTAGCCAACTAGTGCTAGTGTGTTTTTATTTCAGCGTATTGAAGCCTTCAAGAGCAGCGCTCTTGGAGCTGGTTATGTAGGTTTGTTTTTTTTTTTTTTTTTTTTTTCAAAAATGTCTATATATTCAAAGACCAAGCAACAAGCCGGCAACATAGCCTGCACGACTTCGGGCAGCCCGAGACCACAAAACCGGCTCGAGTCACCTATCCTGTATGCTATACAAGCCTCTACAAAAAGCTACAAAAAAACAGTCCTAATGTTGCCCAGCCCCACACGGTCCATAAACAGCTCACCACGGACCTTGGCCGAAAGAAGAGCGGCATCCGCAAAGAACCTGCTAGCTTGAGATCCGCTACCCTCCTTGGCAAGCGAATTGGCAACTACATTTGCCTCTCTCGGAGTGAAGGAGAAGCTGACGATCCTATCTTTACTCTGATTTTGAATTCTAGCCCACCAGTACCACATCTTCCAAGAAGGGATCCTATTCTTAGCGAGCGCGTCGACCATGCTTTTGGAGTCGCTTTCAATGACTATTCTCATGTATCCCCTCTCCACCCCTAGGCAAAGCCCTTCCTGGATAGCTCGCAGCTCCGCTATGCCATTAGAGCCTATTCCATACCCACTGGAAAAAGCAAATAGGAAAGCGCCCTTCGAGTCTCTTCCAACCCCGCCTCCCCCTGACAGTCCCGGATTACCTCTGGACGATCCATCTACGTTGATCTTGATCCATCTCTCAACAGGCCTCACCCATTTGACAGCGCTAGAACTTCTACTGCGCTCGGCTAGAAAGATGAGCCCCAGGTCCTGGATGGCCTCTAGCTTCGCTCGGCTCGCCGACTTCGGATGAGGGAGATCCTTGGCAATGACCGACAGCCAGAATTTAATCCTGAGGATCACCTTCTCCTCACCAGCCTTTACCCCCTCGTATTTGATCTCGTTTCTCGCCTTCCAGATCTCCCACATGATGATGGACGGAAGAATGCCTGTAATAATACCCCAACTTTCCTTGGCGGACGCCCCACTCCACCATTGCGATGCCCTTTCCAGCGGCGATTGACCTCTGATGATGGACAACTCCATAAGAGGACTGAAATAACTCCAGATGGCGGAGGCTATTCCACCGTCCACAAAGAGGTGCTCCAGAGTCTCCACGCTGGGGGTCCCTGGAGGGCCACAGCAACTACATCTCGAGGCTAGGGGTATACCTTTCGCTTGAACTCTGTCGTCCACTGGGATGGCTTTGTGGATCAGCTTCCACATGAAGACTGCAATTTTTGGCGGAATTTTCGCATGCCACACCCACCCAGACCAACTCCTCCGCACCCCTACTTGCCTGCACAGATTCCATGCTGAGGACGTGGTGAAGTTCCCTGCAGGAGTTCTGGTCCAGATGCAGGAGTCAGGAGATTGAGACGTGCAGACGCCCTGCTGCCGAATGAAGTTGATAACTTGCTGCGGCAGCACCTGCAGGGCCGTAGAGTTGCTCCTGATGCCTTCTGTGCCAATCAAATCTCTGACTTGCAGCTGCTTCAACTGCTGCGACAGAGGGAGGATACATTTGGAAGCGAGGGGGCCAAGACCGGACCAGCTTTCTTCCCAAAGGTTTATCTCCCCCCTCCCTATCAGCCAAGCTACGTTCGCCTCCAGCTTTGGGAACAACCTGATAATACCCTTCCAGAACGACGATCTCTGAGCAGAAGAAGCAGCGGCCGACTCGCCCTTCAGGTCCTCCCCGTATCTACTTCTGACGTAATCTGCCCATGGGTTTTGGATTTGAGCGTGCTTGATCCTCCAGCCCAACTTGAGCCTCAAGCTCTTCAGAACGTCTTTCAGGCGTCTTATGCCTAGCCCGCCTTCGGTTAACGGCTTAGCTACCTTGCTCCAGCTTATCCAGTGCATTTTCTTTTTAGCCTCTTTGCTGCCCCAAATAAAATCTGCCATGTCTTTTTCCAGCTGGTGAATACTTCTGCTTGGGATATCTGCTGCCGCCAGAAGGTGGATAGGAACGCTACTCAAGACGTGCTTGACCAGCTGGAGCCTGCCTGCTTGGGAGAGGCATTTGGACTGCCATCCAGAAATAGTAGACCTGATCCGACTTAGAAGGGGGGCTAACAGCGTCCCGTTCAATCTACCTTTGGAGATGGGGACGCCCAAATAACAGAGATGGCTGGAAGAATTCCGAATTTCCAGAATGCTTTCTATCTTCCTTATCCTCGAGGCGGCTATTCTCTCGGAGGTGTAGAAGTTGCTCTTACTCCTATTGATCCGCTGGCCCGTAACTGCCTGGAATTTGATAAGGAATGCATCGACTGCTTGAAGAGATCTGCTGCTTCCGTTAACAAACAGCAGCGTATCGTCTGCGTATAGCAGGTGGGAGGTGTTGACGCAGCCTCTACGCACTTTGTAGGACGAGCAATAACCCCTCTCGCATAGCCTCTTGAAACCCCTGCTGAAAACCTCCGCTGCCAGGATGAACAGGTAGGGGGAGATCGGATCCCCTTGACGCAGGCCCCTGGTTGATGAGAAAAAACCGCTCGGCTCACCATTCACCAACACCGAGAACCAATTGCCCTTCCAACACTTCTCTAGGAGGGAAATACTCCCTTGGCTGAATCCGAATTTCTTGAGGACTGCAATGAGAAAAGGCCATTCGATTCTATCATAAGCTTTCTCCAGGTCTAGCTTGAGAATGACGTTACTTCCCCTGACTTTCCTGTTCAATTCTGCGAACAACTCCTTTGCCACCGCTATATGTTCCGTCATCGAGCGCCCTTGGAAAAAGGCCCCTTGCTCGGCGGAAATGAGAGTAGGGAGGAGGAGGGCTAACCTGTTGGCTAAAACCTTGGAGAAGATCTTGTAGAGGCAGTTGCACAGGCTGATCGGTCTGAAATCCGAAAACCTGTCCGGCGATTCCACTTTTGGAATTAGACAGATGATGGATGAATTAACCACCCTGGGGAGCTCCCCACCTTGGAATATGAAGGTTATGGCTTTATGAATGTCCATACCGATCACCTCCCAGCATGCCGCAAAGAATGCACCAGAAAAACCGTCCGGACCTGGAGCACCATCCTGAGGAAGAGCTGCCGCTGCCTCCCTAACCTCCTCAGGCGAGGGGGGGATAAGAATAGCTGCATTGTCCTCCGGGGACATAAAGGAAGGGATAGGTTGAAGGAGGTCGTCATCAGCCTCGCAGGAGTCTGCTGCAAGAAGAGAGGAGAAGAAGCTCACCGCCTCCGCCTTTATCTCCCTCGGGTCTGATGATCTGATGCCATTGCTGAGAACAATATCTTCGATATAGAGCCTTCGATTCCTTTCATTAACCGAGTTGAAGAAGTAGGCTGTATTTCTGTGATCCCCCTCCTTCAGCCAGCTGTTGCGAGATTTCTGTTTCCAGAAAACTTCTTCCATCAGCTTCAGCTGTGCCAGGTTCTCCGTAGCCTCTGGCAACCTGCTCGCAGCATGCGATTCCGGGTCTGTTTGTAAATTGCACTCTTCTCGCATGATCTCTTCCTCCTGAGTCTTGATCTGGCTGAAGATATTCCCAAACGTCTCCTTATTCCAGGTTTGCATAGCTACCTTGGTCGCTTTCATTCTGCTGATGAGTAGGGACATCGGATCACCATGAGCCTCTACTAACACTGACTGCCACGCTGCTTTCACCATGGGGAGGAAAGTTGCATGACGCAACCACATCCGTTGGAAGCGGAAAGGCTTCGGGCCTGCCGAAAGACGATTCGGAAAAGAAAGCAGGAGAGGGGAGTGGTCGGAGTCCACCCTTGGGAGGTGGGTTACCTGGAAAGAAGGAAAAAGTCTGAACCATTCATTGTTTCCGAGAGCCATGTCCAGCCTCGCCCAGACCCGAGACATACCTGACTGATTGTTACTCCAGGTAAAAGAATTTCCTCTGTATCCTGCATCTCTAAGGGCCGATTGTTGAACCACACTTTGGAAATATGTCATTGAGGTCGGCAGAATTCTATGGTTCCTACCAATTCTCTCAGATCCATTCAGGATTTCATTGAAATCCCCACACACACACCAAGGCCCACTGAAGGAGGAGGCTATGCCAATCATGTCTGCCCATAGATTCCTTCTCAAAACTGCCGAACATTTAGCATACACAACAGACAATAGAAAGCTTTCCCTTCCTCCCTGCGTCGAGACCTGTAAGGAGAGCATTTGATCCGAAGCTGAGTGAAACATAACTGTCAGCGGGCTTTTAAAGAAAACCCAGATCTTCCCTCCTTGATCAGCATTGGAGAAAGAGGAGTGGAATCCCAGCTTGAGACCTGTCCGCACCCTCTTGCCATCTGTGAGCATTGGCTCCAGAATCGCCACTAAACATAGCCTGTTGTTTTGGATATTTCTCTGAATTGTTCTGCGGGTCACTGCGTTTCCCACCCCCCGGGCATTCCACACAAGCAGACTATCCATCCGTGACACACCCGGAGTTCACAGCCCTTCTATTGATTCTTCTTAGCCTGTCTGTCCAGTCTCGCTGACCTCTCTCTGGGGTATATTTCTTCCTAAGTCTCTTGTGGACAACCTGTTGCTTCGATTCTCTCTGAACTTGTCTCCGATCTCCCTCTATTTCCCTGACTGGTTGGACAGTTTCTGATGGCGTTTCCATAGCCTGCATAAATTCTGACTGAATGTGTCTCCTACCTTCCTCTATTGCCCTGTCTACTTCAGCATTTTCTGATGGCGTTTCCATCTCCTGCTCACCCTGCGCTCTAGCTTGCGGTGCAGAGTATTCTGCAACTGGGGTGTTGCTGTCCTGCTTCTGTTGAGCCTTCTTGAAATATGGGAATATGTCCACTGCCAGATTCACGTTATTTGCTTGTTCCATCTCTTGAAGGACCAGGTGATGATCAGCTTCCGTGGAGAGAGAGTGTTGCGAAGCGGAGTCATATCCATCTTGGTCTGCCAGTAAGAAATTTTCCTTTTCCTCTCCATTGAGAGAGTCCGGAACCTGGGATTGCCATATGGATCCTGTAATAGCAGCAACCTGCTCATGCCTACAAAATGAATCACTGTTTGGGCTGTGTCCCTCTGAAAGGGACGTCATCCTCTCCCAAGCTGCCTGCGAATTACTCAAGAGAGGCGAGTTACAGATCCGTGTCTGTTTCCCTTGATCTCTGCCATGTCCAAACTCACGGCCCTTAGATAGAGAGTGCTGGTTCTCAGGAGGGGGCTGACGTTTTCCTGTTATTTGACCTGCAGCTGCTTGCCCCTGAACTTCGTCTACAGCGGAACGGCGGTCAGGAGGAACACTACCGACAGCTGTCCAGTGGGAGGGTGACCCAGGCTCCGTCCTTGCCATCTGATGCTGAACCTTGCTAACCGATTGAACAGGATACGAACCTGTGTCCTGCACCTGCTTGCCAACCGACTCCCTCTGCGGGGGAAGGGGATTAAGGGGTTCTTCCAAACCTTCCAACCCTCGCTCCTGCTCTTGTCTCGCAGTGCCAAAAGGCAGGACTTCACTACCCTTGTCTGGATGCTGAGGTCTCTCTCGGGAAATTGATCGAGCATTTAGGTGGCATCCTAACTCCAGCTGAATAGGGTGTGGGATGACCCCTGTTGGAATTGCCTGATTTCTCTCTGAGAACTCATTACAAACATCTGAGGGGCGTGCCTTATGTCTCTGTCCCTGCCCTTCCGCACCCTTGTCCGATCTGGGCGATGTGGCATCCAATGCCTCTGATTGTCCCACCTGCTGGCCCCCTTCTTCGAACGGTGCCAGAGCGACTTCTATAGGTTCCATCTCCGCGAATATCGCAAATGTCTCACCGTTCGCCTCAAGGTTTAAAACTTGGTGGGCGTTAACTCCCGGCCTGAGCTTAACCTTGACCCTGGCGAAGACTTGGAAGATCCCATATCTAGAAGCTGTATCCACTTCAATCACTGACCCAAAGTAGTTGCCTAGATCAATTATCACTGATTCCATCCAAGCGTGGGATGGGATGCCGAATAACCTCATCCAAATGCCGTCCCCTCCAAGCGCCAAATCTGGTTTCCAAGGTTGGAGATCTTGGATACCTATCTGCTGGTGAATATGCTTGTCTGAGATGAACTCTATCAGCTCCACCTTAGACTTAAAGGCTAATAGGAACCGATTCGGAGCGATCCTGGTAACATCCACAGCTGCCGATACAAACTTCGATAGTCTGAGAGTTCTGATGATATGTAGTATTGGTAAGTTGTTCTCCTTCGCCGTCATTACGATTGCCAGTTCCAATTCTGCGATTTTCCTAGCAACTACTGCTGGATCTGCGACAGTAGTGATGTTGTTTTCCCCCAATCTGTCATGACTGACTTTTGGCATGCAATTAATGGCCCGGCCCTTGCCCGTTACCGCATCCAGGTAGCCCTGTGGACGCTGATGGCCTGACGCTTCAGAGGCTGACTGCATCTGCGGCTTGGATGTAGCCTCCGGTCGCTTGGACTGGTTGCTGCCTTGAATATAGGATCTCGGTCTCGCTACCTTCACAGATACGACCCTACCTTCAATGCGCTGGCCATCTAGCCGGCCTCTCGCTGCTACGGCGTCATCTTCATACAGGAACCGGACAAAAGCAAATCCCCTTTGGTTGACTGAATTTGGGAATTTAGGTATCCAGATGTCCGTGATTTTACCATATTCACTGAAGACCGATTCAAGATCGGCACGATTCCAATTGTAGGGGATGTTGCCTACGAAGAGGCTAAAGTCCTTCCCCCTATTTCGTCTTGACTGCACTCTAATCCATTGATCTGGAACGATTTCCTTTCCCCTGCAAAGTTCTCCGCCGCTGAGATTCCTCTGTTTCTGGATATCTAGTTGACTTGTCTGATTTTCGGTTAGCAATCTAGCCGGATCGGGGTCGTCTTGGTCTTCATCTCTTCCCTCTCTGTCTGCTACCCTTGCCGACCTTGCCATCCTTCTCCTTCTCCTCCTTCTTGTGTAGTTAGTTTGAATTCAATTATGTAGGTTTGTTTGTTCGCATGCTTGGGATAGATAATGATCCACATGACAGGGAACAAGCAATAATCGCACTCTGGAAATATTCACAGGGAGGAAAGCGTTGTTTTGATGAGATTAAAGTTTAAAACCCTTCCAAATTAGAAAGGGCTTTTTGCCCTTCCTAAACCAAAGAGTTAGCCCTTCCAAATTTGGAATTTTGGTGTAGTGCTACTTGCTGGCAAGCCAGTCTTACCTGTCTTTACATGTTTTGGGAATGGTCACTCTACGTGGTCTTGCTAAAAAAAAACTTGTAGAAACTGAAAGCACAAACAGAAAACATCGTGAATGATAGTATCACTTTGACAAAAACAGAGATGATATTGGAAGAAAAGCTATCTGAAAGCCTTCATTATATGTCATCCATCAACTTGCATTATTTCACCATAGCATCAATTTGTGGAATGAAGCCCATAAAATACACTCCAGTTACTTTACTGCAATGCTAGTGAACTCACCCATATGCATGCATATGCAACAACACTGCCGGTGGGTATGCTCAATACTGAAGATTCATTCTGTGAATTTGCTGTGACTATCAGAAACCAATCAATGGCAGTTCAAATCCTTCACACTAATTGTTCTCAGTTAGTGGTGACAAAGTGCACTACTCGCTACTTCAACGGTGGAGGTATGAATTAATCTTCTCATCATTAAAGATCCTGCTAATATGCTCTTGAGCAATTTCTTTTGACTCAGTAAAATAACAAACAAACATTTTAGGCATGAATGCATAACATCAACAAATTTCCAATCAGCACACTTTTTGACGACTATCAAACTAACCAGGAATAAATGGGAAAACATCTCACATGCAGCACATTTAAAATGGCTATGATCTAGATCCGATGAGAATTGTTAATCTGGGCAAATGCAGGAAGACCACTTTCCTGCAGAAAACTGAAAAACGGTGCATGCAAGAACAGTGCCTAAGGCAAGAGAGCAGTCAGCTGTGTGCTGAAGAGATCCCCCAGAGCACCACGAACATCCATCTGAAATGCCAAAATGAAAAAAAAAAAAAAAAAAAAAAAAAAGAAAGAAAGAAAAAGAGAAAAGAAACGAAAAGGCATTACAGTGGTATGAGTCATGTTTAAACAGTTGGCGTGTTCACAGTTGAATGGGCCCATCCACACACCTAGGACAACCGTGTTATTAGATGAGATCTCTGACTTCACAAGTCAGTTCATACGTTTCAGATCACATTTATAGGTCTTATATCGACTTTCCGGTTCCATTGCCAACCTAGAGATAGGACTAACTTTATTGATGCCATTGGGGGTCTCTTTTTTTTTTTTTTTTTGAACAATGATGATATATTAAAAAAAAGGCCGAAGCCAAAGCATACAAATATACATGAGAGCAAGACCCCCAAACAAAAAGCCCCTCAAACGCAAGAAGAGATGATTGAAAAATCTAAGCTTCCATCCAATCCTTCAAGTTAAGAGATGCCCTACATGCATCGGGCAGTAGCACTCGATATCTGAGCTTCGTGTTCTTGATCATAAAGAATTAAGCATAACAATCCAGTGCAGGTCATTTTATACTCTATGGAAAATAATAAGTGGATTGTGACATAAGACCTACTCGTTGAATCCAGTTTATAGTAGAGATGACAATTGGAAATTTTAGTCTCGCATATAGAAGTAGGTGTCTGGGAGAATTATGAAGGATTACCTGATCACAACACACAAGTTTCGTGATCAATGGATAGAGCTCTCTAAGATGCCTTCTGAATATCTGGCCATTCATAAGGCACATGCCTTTAAGCACTTGAAAGAGTACAACTGTTGTTGGGTAGGAGACCAAGGCTGTCCTAGGAGTATAATTAGAATAGTATGGTGCTCCAAACCCCTATAACATCAAAGGCCTGTAACCCTCATTATAAGAAATTACATTTTTGCCGACGAACTTATTTTTGACGAAATAAGTTTCGTAGGTAAATAGGACTTTTACCGACGAAATCACAATTTCGTCGGTAAAAGTTATAACACATTCCCGCCACCGCCACAAACGTTCCCGCCACAATTTATCACGACGAAAAATAGACTTTTAGCGACTATATTATTTATCATCGGTAAAAATTAATTTCACCGATGTTTTTTTTTCACCGATTTTTTTTTAAAATAATAATTACCGACGAATTCGTCGGTAAAAGTTCACTGTTCGTCGGGAATAATATATTATCCCCGGCGAAGTGAATTTATTGGGAAAATTCCGCAAATATCTCACCAATCCCAAATATTTATTTCACTGACGAAAATATTTGTCGGTGAATGAATTTAAAATTACTTTTACCGACGAAAATTTTTGTCGGTAAAATGTTTATAATTTTAAGTCAAATGCATTAGGATCAGTTTCCAGAATGGTTCGCAAAACGTGTAAGATTTCACCTTATATCTCACCACATTTAGAATTTTGTTGTATTGCACAATATTTAAACTTAAGAAAATCCCTAAACAATTCTATTCTGTACGTGATAATAGATGAAGATGTTGCGCGCTAGCAACTCTGCGGATGCGTCTGATGCACTCTACTCACTGGCGTGTGGCCCTGATAGACGTATATCTAGATATATAGGTCATATTGTAAATGAGTTTCGGTTCCACACCGAAGAGCGTGAGAAGTATAGGACCATACAAAATACAAAATAGTGGGGTGGTTGTGAAGGAAATACATGATGAGGTAGAAATTGACTTTTATGGTGTTTTATCAGATATTATTGAGCTGAGTTATTGTATGCGAAAGTGGGTATACTTATTTAAATGTGATTAGTGGGACATTGGAAATAAGAAGTTGGGAATACAGACTGACGACTACTTTACGAGCGTAAATTTACATGCATACATGTTTTACAAGTCATGATTTATTCCTTTAATTGATTTGTTTATAATCCACATTTACAGTTGAGTCAATTTCTGATTATGTCCTCCTCAAACCGGAGCGTAGCGAAAGCACGCAGCATACTTCATTAGCTGTTGTAGATGGACTTTCTGACCCAATCTTCTTCTGGTAGGGTCAAAGAGATACCCCAGTCTGGTCGATGAGTGTAGGGAGGAATATATCGACGATGACTCAGATGAAAAATTATACAAATCTCAAAGAAATTTCGGACCTGATAGAGGAATATAACCGCGGGAAACTTCGTATGGAAGATGCGGTTTTGTCATTTGCACATCTGAATGAAGTTTCAAAAGACCAAATTTCTCCTATTGTGATTGGCATGTTGGTTGTAACAATGTTGAGTGCTTCACACAGCTTGACATATACTTCTGCAGTGTACGATAACTTACGCGGGAGTACTTTGGATAGTTGATCTGTGGTTGTTTCGTATTATAATGAAATACATGTATTTAATATAAAATGACAATGTGTAATAGAATTTTCAAATTTTACTAGAATGTTTACAGTTTTATTATATTCTGTTTGCATTATAGTGTAATGGTCTATTCATATTTTAATCATCTCTCTAAGTATAAGCACAAATTCATTCTACCATTAACACTACTTGTATAATGTTTTAGTATATTCAACTTACACTGCAAAGTTTAATGTGTTTATTTTATTGATGTTCATACACTTGTACTAACATTGTTTAAATTTATAAGTTCGTATTTCGCACATATTCAGTCAAGGCACCAGGTGGGAGATTAGGTCGTTCGCACACTGAATCTACTCCTTTCACCCGTGATGTGACGCAGACAACATCGACGTCGCATGTTGCATCATAGGCGTCTGATCCTTCGATTGAACATACACCGGGCACTACATACAAGTCTAGACATATATTTATTTAAGGCCCGTTTGATTTTTCAATTACATGTGTAATTCGAAGCAATATAGTAATGATTACCATTTACAAGTAATGGCAGATCTTGTCAGAAGGATTTGACTACCCGATGTCATGTTTGATTTATTGTTGAGAAACGACGAAGAAAGTGAAAGTCGCTGTTCTCCTATTTGGCAAACGAAGTATACGTCCCATCATCTCTATTTGTGCTATGTATTGTGGTCCGCAGTGAGACGTAGGAAAAATGAATACCGCTGTTTGTTTTTGCATAGATGTGGCGATCTCGACCGTTAGAAAATACACAGCAATTTCCACTTTCTGTTTCATAAAATCGGATGAAATATTCCTTCTTATGAACACTCTGATGGGCCATCTAACCGAATTGTTGTTTATCAGTGCCATCCATCCACAAACTGAACACAGTTTAGACTAGCATATAGATATATGGATGACCAGTCCTCTAGGTTGCATTTGGAGGGGAGGTGACACCTACCACCGAGCCACGAAGTGGTATATTTTGGTCATACCTTTGAATATAATAGTTGTGATGTAGGAGGTTAAAATAATCAGAGAACCTTCTTACAAGGCATCTGAATTGTCATCCCTCTTAAAACAGTTGAACAGCATTACGGACCAGTTATATTTTGAAAGGATTTGTAGCATCACCTCTGATGGTGAAACTCACAGACCTTTTAGTATATACATTCAAGGACCATAAGACATAGACCCACTACCAACCATCTTACAGTGGTTATGTTCCTGCAAAATGAGAAGCTTGGGAGACCATACTAACCCAGTCACAACCATACGTCCACTAAACCATATGTGGAAAAGAAATAAATCCTTGTGGAAAAGAAATAAATCCTAAAATAAACCTATGGATCAAGTAAACCCAATTAACAAAAATGAGTACGAGAAGGGATTTTTTTTTTTGTGAGAAAAAACCATCCACAGCAATAGTGATACTACTGTATAGGAAATTAACATCATATGGAGGCCTTGAAGCCATCCGACAATATAAACATGTTGAAGGCAACAATTCCATTGTCCTGTCACAGACCTACATGCCCAGAACACCATACGTCCAAAATATAAGTGAGTATAAGGAAATGAAAGGATCAAAGTTACCCAAAATAACCAAGTGTCCAAAATAAGTAAAACACAAAACAAAAGATTCTACACCATACTCATACTTCCGACTAAAAAGACGTCGTCGCAAGGATGCCTTCAACTCTTCCAACACAAACTCCATGATGAAGGCAGCATTTCCATAGCATCCTCTCCATCAATGAGGGCTGAAAAGCTGGATTACCAAGATGATTAGCAGCACAATGAGAGCGACTCCCACATATATATGTATTAGAAACGTCATGTACTTCTCCAAACATGGGGCCACCAGAAGATGAAGGGTCATGGGAACATGTGCCAATAGACATCTCCTAACGATGTTCTTCACATCCACGCGAATCGATTGAACCGCCAGTATTATCGGGTACAACAACAAGTGGAGCATTCGGTGCTAAGTTTAACCATGTATCGAAGGCGTCCTGGGCGTTTGCATAACCATGGAAGTCAGCATTACAAAACCCAAACACCTGAGCTTGGCATTCCTCCCAATTGTAGTATATCCCTGGAATTCGGCCAATAAAAATGATGTACGCCTTCTTCGCCATCTGAAGCACATAACAAAGCATTTTGTAGTGAAAATATCTTCAAATACTTGTGAAGAAATATAGACACTTTTGAATCCTAATATCAAACATACCTCAATTTAGAAGAAAATACAGAAGTAACAGACATTGCTCTCCTGCTATCAATATACTAAATTATATAACAGATAAATTAAAAAGTATAATTAAGGATAACATCGACTGCCCAATGAGAACACAACAATCAAAACAGAATATAACAAACAATACCGACTAATGAGAGTGACCATGACTAAGAATTATCAAATCAAACAATCATGCGATACTAACATTAGTAGATTTCATGTCTCGAAAGATCAACTTCCTACCTGTCCTGCACTTGATTTTCAAACATGAACAATTGGGAGATCATAGCATAAAAGATTCAAAGTACGTAATAACACAAAAGTTCAAAAAGTTAAATATTCATGCAGGCTACTCCCAACTGTCAAATATCCAAAAGTATATATAAAAATAAAGCAAAATAACTTTAACTTGTCTAAGTCCTGTGGACAGCTGTCCAAATTAAGCAAGGCGCCCTAGGGCGACAAGAAAGTGCCGTTCAATGACCAAAAAGCAACCAATTGGCTATAGTAGATGTCATGCACTAGTCCAAAATATGTACAACCAGTTAGGAAACCATCACTCCCTCAGAAACCGTTTTCTGCAGCTCGAAGCAACATTAACACATAGTCTAGTCTCTTGACAGATGAGAGGTTCAATAACGCAGCTCCATTTGCCTCGTCCTTGGACAGTATTTGGGTTGCATTAACACCTCATGAGAGGTCAATCCCTCAATTTCTTCCAAAGTTGCTAAAATCATCGACATACGTAACCTCTCTTTCCCTTGGGACATACTAATCGCGACTGACTTTACCGCTGCAGCAACCTCGCTCATTCCGCCACCAATTACGTCGCAAGGTCGTCCTAGTCGAGCTCTTTTCCTGGAATTAACCGTGCTATTGAAGGTTGCCGAATTGTTGTCGTTTACTATAGCACTGTGATGAGAGTTATGTTTGGCATCCCTAGTTTGGTAAGACCAACAAATGTCCGGTTCACTGTCACCTACATCATCGGAGGACAATATGAGCGTGTCATCATTCAAATTTACAGGAGGAATGGGTGAAGATTTCCGATGTCTTGATCTTCCAGAAAATGCACCGGCAGGTATGTTCCCCGTATAAGAACCTCTACCGATAGCTCGGTCATTTCCGAACAAGAAGGTCATATCACCATATCGTCGCACTGGTTTTCCTGTTACGTGTTGAGCATATGGATGCGACTACGGATAACAAAACACAAGCAATTCAGATGTCAATAAAATTTCAGACCACGAAAAAATATAACAATGTTAACGACAATGAAATGTTCAATGAATCGTAACTCGTACCCGAATATAATCATCCCAGACATCATCAAGGGCAATAACAATTTTCAGGTCATCATCCCATCTAAAATCGGAGGCAAGTAATGCTTCACGAACCTCAAAATACACCTTTTTTTAAAGTTCGAAGGCGATTCCTAACATTGTTGGATATCAAATTGATACCCAATGTACTTTTGATGTTATCGACGAATTCCGAGGATGTTTTCCTGCCCGATGCGACTACCTCCATTAATGTATTGATAAGCATGTTGTCCATCTCTTCAGTCCATCGCATGGGTGTCGAAGAGTTTCCCTTCTCCTCAAGTGATTTTGGATCACGTTTTATTGGATATCGTCTTGGTGTGTCCATTTCATCTTCCATTGGTTTCTTTCCTTTATCCTTTTTAGGAGTTGATTGGTTATCGCGTTGGTTTGGAGACATTAACGTCAAAATCGGCTGTATTCTACATCAGGATTGACATGAAATAATGTGTTTAGGTATAAATATACCAATAATAGCTAGATGAATAATTCGCATATGATGACACTATAGATATGATTAAAATGACAACAAAAAAGACATGTACAACAGAAAAACTTTTATAATTCATGCTCTCTAAATATAACTGGTGGAAGAGAAATGGTTAGCATTAGCATTTGACACAAAATTCCACCAATAGAGTCTATCCCTTCTAAGCCCAATTTATCCACCAAACATGACTTCAACTTCATAACCGACGACTCATAGGATGCGAATAATTCCACATTCTAGTTGCGATCTCGTCTTGTTTGGCTGTCCACTCGTCTCGTTCACTTTACATAGCATTTACTAGCAAGCGCACATCATCAGCGTTACTTATGTCCAAGAGTGATGGATTCAGCTCGCCCGAAACATCGCACGCACCATCTTGTTCAGATATATTGTCATCAGTCTCATAATTACGAATGAAATTATGTAGCACGCAACAAGCTATCACAATCTTCACCTGCGTGAATATGCCATATTGAGGAGCTATTTTCAGTACTGCTCAAAGCAATGCTCAATCATGTTTCTAAGTTGGGCATGACAGTAGTTGAACAAGTCTTTTTTGTTTTGTGGTTGTTGTCCTGTACGGTATTCGTTAAGGTGGTAACGTACACAACGATATGGTGCCATAAAACCAGAAGAGTGTGCATAACCAGCATCAACAACGTAGTATCTTCCTACAGAGGGTTGTATAAATAATTAGAGGATGTTGGAGACAATGCCTTTTTAAACGATGCACAAAGACGAAAATGGATACTCATAGTGAAATTACGTCGGGTAGTCTAACATAACATCCTACGCGTACGGAAGCTTAAGGAGCAACTAGAATTATGGCTAAGTCCTAGAGGGGGGGTGATTAGGACCTTTTGAAATTCTTTTCACCTACTTAACAGTTTTAGAAAATTAAATTAAGTAAGCGATTAACACTTCGGCTTCTAAGCGTAAGTGGGTCCAATTAAAAGACTAGCAAATGATAAATGCAATAAACAACCTAGTCTAAGCAACACATGTAGACCATAGAGGATGGATTAATAAGAACTTAAGTCTACATGAGGAGTGAAAGTACATCTTGTGAGTGTGGATGTGTCTATCAAGTACCTAGCATACATTCCTAACTAAGCATTCATAATTAACCAATTAAACACAACGCATCATGAGAAATGTGCTCAAGAACAATCGCAAACACAAGCATGTATAGTGGTTCGACTACTTGTCTACTCTACTCCCGGTTCAAGTACTCAACTCCTTTGAGCACACTAGCATTCACTGGGGAGTATAAATCTGGTTCCTCCCAACCAAGTTGTTTTAACTCGAATCCACCCAATCGGGGAGTTTACAGGTTCCTCCTAACCTACAGGTTCACACCCGTGTTGGTGGCTCCCCTTGGAGACTTTGTTTAAGCCCGACAAATGAGCCAAGGAGTGCCGAACAACCCTTATTTTTTAGGCGGACAAACAGGCCAAGGAACGGCTAACGTCCCTAGACTTTAGGCAGACAAACAGGCCAAAGATCGGCAAACGACCCTAGTTCGAGTTTGTCAAACAAACTCTGCACTCAACTCCTACAGGGAATTATGTGGATGGACTCCTAACAAAGACAACCCTACTTGTCGGATTGAGCTCCTTTGTAGCACCGCTTTGGGTTGCTTCTTCTTGCTCACCCGTGCTTGAATCAGCTCCCATTGTGCTCCCTCGATCTTTGATACCGCTGCTTTGCCAAGGCTTCAGCTCCAAGATCAGCTACCTTACATGTGATGCTCCATTGGAGATGCCCAAGGTGCTAGGAAATGATAAATCCTCTACAAATGGTAGGAAATAGGTTTCCTAGAGGAATACACCTATTAGGACTCCTAGGTGATGTTTAGACAATAGATTTAACTGTAATAAAGGTGTCTAAAATCCTAGGAATCAAGGGGGAACAAGTCCATTCTCAATATGCCATTGAATGGCCTAAGCTTGTGATGAAAACACAAGGAGAATGACTTGTTATGGGTTTGGAATAGAGCCTCTAATGGTCTTTAGCAATGGTGGCTTCTATCTCCTCAAAATCCCCTCTTAACCCTAGAAACGAATTCCCCCACTTTTATAAACTTTCTCCAATGGTCAAATAACGGGCAGATTCGCGCAGGGTTGGGCACCCGATAAACTTGGGTCGGGCGCCCGGAATCCAGTCCAATTTAAAATTTTAAACTCTGGACATATAAAGAGTTGGTCGGGCGCCCGGTCAAGGTGTGGTCGGGCACCTGATGACCATACTTTTCATTGATCGGGCTCTCGGTCATCACTTTGGTCGGGCGTCCGGAATTCAATCCAGAATTTGGTCTGTACTGCTGGGCATGTTTTGCACTGGTCGGGTGCCCAATCAGATTATGGTCAGGCGCCCGATGACCATCTGGATATATGGCCAACTCCCTGGACGGATTCCTCTATAGGTCGGGAGCCCGGTGGACACTGGGTCGGGTGCCCCGGCCAGGCATGATTTTCTGCTGTTTTGCAGCAGATCATGCAACCTCTTAGCCATTCTTTTGGTGGTCTTTTGGGACACCTAAGGCCAATCTAAGATGACTAAAGATATACCTATCGGGTCATGGTCATCTAGAGGTTTATGATGGTAGGTACAAGTTAAGGCTCACTAAGACATCACTTTTACCTGTTCCTTCTTTCTTGATGCAGCTGGTCCGTTTTGAGTCTTCTGTCTTTGTCTTCATTAAGCTCAACCGACTCTAGACTCACTGACCTAAGTAATTGACAAACAAGGTGCACTAGTATGCCACAGAAAAGTGCACTAATAATCTCCCCATTTGTCAATTACTTACAAAAACCTATCCTACCAAAACAGAATACATTACATGTCAAAATTCAAATAAATTTTACAACTCGAAACACTAAGACATGTAACTAAGCAAGCTCCTCTTGAATGCTCCCCCATAAACTGTCAATCCTTGCATCACAAAACATAAAAAACTAGTTTTTGTAGGACTTGAACTTTCTCTCCCTTTTTGTCAGCAATTGACAAACCATTCTCTCCCCCTCAATGATACATCAATTTAGGTTAAGGTAAGAGAAGATAGTATGTCGCAGTTATAACTATAAGCACATGCTAACTAGAGAGGGTATAGGGTGCATGAACATATAAAACATGGAGCATGCATGGGAACATGATTAACAAGAAAATGTATTATTCTAAGCATAGTTAATCATGCAAAATTGGTCATCTATGATATACATTAAGCATTGAAAGCTCAAGGGCTTATAGCCCAACCAACCAACCTCCCCAAATGGTATATCAAGACCAATCCTAAGCAAAGATTAGCATTCAATTAAGCATAAAATTCAGCAAGATTAGCTAATCTAAATAGGATGATAATCTAGCAGCAAATATATTAAATAAAAGTAAGGCTACATTATCAAAATTTGGGCTAATGAGGCTTGAATCCTCTGATTTTCCCATACACACAGAAATGAGGCTGAAATCCTCAGATTTTTCTATTGAAGCATTTCTAGCTACCCTTACTAACTATGTTTAGTTTGATTAGCCTAATGGTAACTAATTTTCACAACACCCTCATAAAATGTAGCATGAGGTGAGGGGTTGGGAACTCCTTCTTCTCCTAGAAGGGAAAGCGGTCGGGATCCTCTCTTAGATTAGGGGGAAGAGAGGTAGTGGTGGAAGCCATGAGAGCTCTCACTATATCTTGGCTCTCATCACTATTGGAGTCGCTAGATTCAGAATTTAACTTTTTCGTATTATCCCACGTGGCTACCATGTCCTTTTTACCTTTCTGTTTAGGCATTTTTAGACAATCCGGGGCAATATTGCCACGTTGATTGCAACCGTAACATCAGACGGATGAAGTTTTGGATGATTTTCCTTTATGTTTATCACCCTTCTTGTCCTTCTTGTCACGGCTACTCCCTCTATCAAATTCGAAGAATCTCTTGAATCTTTAGTTAAGATCATCATCCTCATCATCGCTATCTTCGGACGACTCACTCTTAATTTTCTTTTGTCTATGTGAGTGTCTATGTGAAGATTTCAAAGCGAAGTCTTTCTTCTTAGAGGGGGGCCCTAAATTGTAGTTCATAAGTTTGTAGGGAACCTATAAGTTCTTCTACTTTCATGTTATCTATGTCTCTACACTCTTCTAAGGTTATTAACTTAGTACCGAATCTTTTTGGGAGGGTGTTAAGCTCTTAATTGTGCATATTCTGACCCCAATTCATCACTTACTATGCATGATTTTCATGTTTAAAGACTAATCTAATACATGTTTTTGTGATTGTAGGAATGAGAAGGAGATTTCACCAATTCATGGTTAAAAGAGTCACTTTGTATACATTGAAGATCAATAGAACAAGTGTCAAAAGGTGAAGGAAAGAAGCAAGAAAGAAAGAGAAGAGAAAAGGAAGAAAATCTGAAAATTTTGTCTTAGACTTGTCTGTAGATCGGTCGCTAGACAAGTCGACAAACAGGTCTACAGTTATTTTTTGGACTGTTTTTTTTCTCTTAGACCGGTCGCCAGACAGGTCTAAGGTACTCCAGAAACTCTGATTTTCAAGGCCAAGTTTTCAAATTGCAAAAGGACTCTGCGGATTCTCGAAGTTTCCAAGTTGATGCTGGATTTTTCTTATAAAAGGCTACCTCCACTCTCTTCCTGACCCATCTAGCAACGTAGGGAGCAAAGGATTCAAGACTTATGAGGCTTCCTAACCTCCTACAACTAATTTTCTTCTTCTTCTAGTTCTAGTTCTAGTTTTATTTTTAATATGATTTTCATTAGCCAATCTCTTAACTAGAGCTAAGAGGTGAACCTTATAGTTTTCTTAGATTGTTTAATTCGTTTTATTGGTTTCAAGTTGGATTTAATGAAGAACAATGGTTTTTAGAAGTTTGAATAAAGTTCTAGGTAGTTTTTCTTAATCTTATGATAACTCATGGATGTTTGGAAGAATTGCTTTAGTTCTTAATCATTTGCATGGCTCTAGACCTGTACGCTTTGAGGAATCGGATTTAATACGCTCTAGACTTGGATCATCATATGGGAACTTCAAACCAAAGTTCTACATTTTTATTCTAAATTCTAAATATTGTGTTGATTGTTCATATGATTTGAATGAAGTTAATATAATAATATAGTTAAGTCTTGTGATGGAGTTTGATGATTATTATGGTTATGATATTAATCTATTGGAACTACGATTGACCTATGCAATTGAGTGTGTTCAAGTCCTAACTTGATTTGAGGGAATCATGTTGATGAACAACACATGTGTTGGATTGCTTTGATAATATAACCGCTCTATCATCCGGCTAGATAGGATTTGATTTTGATTCTAGTTGAGTAATTGAGAAACCATATGAATTATACATCCAAAGAGAGCTATAAGTGGATCCTTGATGCTTTAGTTACCCTTTCATTATCAGATTTTCCTCTTTCATGTTCAAAACCGATTTCACAAACCTCTTAGATTTTAGTTATTAGGATAGTTCGAATTGTTTACTTCCTTCCCTGTGGATCGACCTCGGTCTTACCGAGATTATTACTATATCGCAGCTTTGCACTTGAGACGAGTGAACAAGTTTTTGACGCTGTTGCCGGGGAAGAGGTTAAACGGTTTTAATTGTTCTAGTAGCTATAGAGTAGTCTTAGTTAGGTAGGATTTTCAGTTTTTATAGAAGTAGTTTTCTGATTTTTTCTAGATTACTAACAATTTTCTGTTTTTGTGTTTTATACGTGTTAGTGCACTTTTTTGTGGCATACTAGTGCACCTTGTTTGTCAATTACTTAGGTCAGTGAGTCTAGTGTCGGTTGAGCTTAATGAAGACGAAGACCAAAGACTCAAGATAGACCGGCTGCATCAAGAAAGGAAAAACAGGTAAATGTGATGCCTTGGTGTGCCTTGCCTTGACCAAAACCTAGCCCATAACCTCTTAGATGACTTGGACCAACTAGGTATACCCTTAGTCATCATCATTAGTCTTAGAACTCCATGAAAAACATGATAAGTTAGACTAATTTAAGAGGTGGAAGCTGCTGTAAACAAAATAGCTCAAAACAGCAGTTTCCGATTGATCTCCGATCAATCGGACGTTGGCTCCGATTGGACTCTGATCAATCGGACAGAAGCTCCGATCAATCGGAAATTTTTTCAGCAACCTTGAAAATCCACTGAACATATTTCCGATCAATCAGACAGTCTTCCGATCCATCGGAAGGGGTCCGTCCGATCAATCGGACAGTGTTCCGATCAATCGGAATATCTTCCAGAGACTTCACTGGATAGATTTCCGATCAATCGGACTTGTCTCCGATCCATCGGACCTTCTTCCGATCAATCGGAGATGCACGAATCTGCCCGTTTTTTTACCGTTGGAAGAAAATCTATTTAAGATGGGGGGATTCGTTTTTTATTTAAGAGAGGGAATTTTGAGGAGATAGAAGCCACCATTGCTAAAGATCATTAGAGGCTCTATCCCAAACCTAAAGCAAGTCATTCTCCTTGTGTTTTCATCACAAGCTTGGGCCATTCAATGGCATCTTGAGAATGGACTTGTTCCCTCTTGATTCCTAGGGTTTAGACACCTTGATGATAGTTAAATCCTTTGTCTAAACACTACCTAGGAGTCCATTTAGGTGAATTCCTCTAGGAAACCCATTTCCTACCATTTGTAGAGGTTTCACCATTCCCTAGCACCTTGGGCATCTCCAATGGAGCATCACATGCAAGGTAGCTGATCTTGGAGCTGAAGCCTTGGCAAAGCAACGGCGTCAAAGATCGGGGGAGCACAAGGGGAGCTGATTCAAGCACGGGAGAGCGAGAAGAAGCAACCCGAAGCTGCGCTGAACAAGGGACTCAATCCGACAAGTAGGTTGTCTTGTTAAGAGTCCATCCATTCAATTCCCTGTGGGAGTTGAGTGTAGAGTTTGTTTGACAAACTCGACCTAGGGTCGTTAGCCGATCCTTGGCCTATTAGTTGGGCCTAAAATCTAGGGACATCAGCCGTTCCTTGGCACGTTAGTCGGGCCTAAAACAAAGTCTCCAAGGGGGAGCCACCAACACGGGTGCAAATGTGTAGGTTGGGAGGAACCTGTAAACTCCCCGGTTGGGTGGATCCGAGTTAAAATACCTTGGTTGGGAGGAACCAGATTTAAACTCCCCAGTGAATGCCGGTGTGCTCAAAGGGGTTGAGTACTTGAACCGGGAGTGGAGTAGACAAGTAGTCGAACCACTATACATCCTTGTGTTTGTGATTGATCTTGAGCACATTTCTCTTTAATGCATTGAGTTTAATTGGTTAATTATGAATGCTTAGTTAGGAATGTATGCTAGGCACTTGATAGGCACATCCACACTCACAAGATGTACTTTCACACCTCATGTTGACTTGAGCATTTCTTGATCCATCCTCTATAGTCCACATGAGTTGTTTAGACTAGGTTGCTGATTGCTTTTATCATTTGCTAGTCTTTTAATTGGACCCACTTAGGCTTGGAAGCCGAAAGTGTTATCGCTTACGTTGTTTAATTTGTTAGTTTGTGTAAGTAGGCGAAAAGAATTTTGAAAATGTCCTATTCCCCCCCTCCTATTGGTTTAGCCATAATTCTAGTTGCTCCTCAAGCTTCCGCACGCGTATGCGTAGGGTGTCGTGTTAGGCTACCCGACGCAATTTCAATACGAACTTAGTTGTTGATATAGTTCTCACTTCCACATATTGCTTGCCGTAGACTATGTGTCGAAGTGGATAGAGGCTATTCTATGTAGAACTAACGATCATCGTACGGTTCTAAAGTTCATTAAAGAAAACATATTATCTAGATTTGGAACGCCTCGAGCCATCATAAGTGATGGTGGTTCTCACTTTTGCAATAGGCCATTTGAAGCCTTAATGAGGAAATATGGCATTAGGCATAAAGTGAGTACCCCTTACCACCCACAGACAAGTCGGCAAGCTAAAATTTCCAATAGGGAAATCAAACAGATTCTGGAAAAGACGGTGAAATCGGATCTCAAAGATTGGTCACTGTGATTAGTCGATGTTCTTTGGTCTCACCGTACCGCTTTTAAGACCCCCATTAGAATGTCTCCCTATAGACTAGTCTATGGGAAGGCTTATCACTTATCTATGGAACTTGAATATAAAGCTTATTGGGTGATTCTGGCATTAAATTTTGATATTGACAAAGCTAGCTCGCTTCGGAAACTCCAATTGAATGAGCTTGACGAGATCCGGAACGATGCTTACGAGAACTCGAGGATTTACAAGAGTAGGATGAAGGCCTTCCATGGCAAACACATCTTCAGGAAATCTTTTCATAAAGGTCAGAAAATGTTCTTGTACAATTCCCGACTCCATCTTTTTTCGAGAAAATTGAGATCTTGATGGACCGGCCCATATATTATTAAAGAAGTTTTTTCACATGAGACTGTCGAGATAGAAAATGTGGCGAATGGTAACTGTTTTAAAGTGAATGGACAATGCCTTAAACTATTCATTGAGAAATTTGATTCAGAGGACATGTCCATCACTTTGAACGATTCTGTGTACCAGGATGATTGATCTCCTAGTCTGACGGAGGTATAAAGTAGATTAGGTTAGTTGTTTTTTCTGTTTTCTTGCTTTGGCAGATTTTGATACTGGAGGAAAACCCCCATGTTCGACTCTCTCAAGTATTAGCGTTCTCACACTCTGTTGTTTTACCATTGCTCTCATGTTCATGCTCATTACATATTTTTTTACATTGAGGACAATGTAAGATTTGGTTTGGGGGGTGAGATTCTCGAATCTAGCACTTTGTGACATTTCGAGTAAGGTTTTGTAGAAATTTTTCAATTTTTATGAAATATCAAATCTCTTTTGGAAAACCTCATTTCTATGCACTTGAGAGGTCATGAGTATGAAAGGAGGAAAGATGAACTGATATGATTTTGAAATCTCTAAATTATCTAAAGTAGTTTTTTTTTATGTGAATCTCCCCATTTATTTGATCGATAGAACATTTGAACGCTTTTTATTCTAGTCCACATTCCACATTACATGATTCTCATTATTTAAAGGGATTACTAGACTTGTAGATTGGTGAGACTGAAGATTCGAAGTGTTTAGGAACCAATCCGGGATACTTTGTCCATCCTTGTGAAATTGCGTCGGGTAATCTAACACGACACCCTATGCATACACGTGCAGAAGCTTAAAGAGCAACTAGAATTATGGCTAAACCTATAGGAGGGGGTGATTAGGACCTTTTTTAAAAACTTTTCACCTACTTACACAATTCAACAATTTAAACTAAGTAAGCAAGAACACTTCGGCTTCCAAGCCTAAGTGGGTCCAATCACAAGACTAGCATATGGTTTAAGCAATAAACATCCTAATCTAAACAACTCATGTGGACTAGAGAGGATGGATCAAGAAATGCTCAAGTCAACATGAGGTAGTGAAAGCACATCTTGTGAGTGTGTGTGTGCCTATCAAGTGCCTAGCACACATTCCTAACTAAGCATTCATAATTAGCCAATTAAACACAATGCATAAGAGAGAAATGTGCTCCAATACAATCACAAACACAAGGATGTATAGTGGTTCGACTACTTGTCTACTCCACTCCCGGTTCAAGTACTCAACCCCTTTGAGCACACCGACATTCACTGGGGAGTTTAAATCTGGTTCCTCCCAACCAAGGTGTTTTAATTCGGATCCACCCAACCGGGGAGTTTATAGGTTCCTCCCAACCTACATGTTTGCACCCGTGTTGGTGGCTCCCCCTTGGAAACTCTGTTTAGGCCGACTAACGTGCCAAGGAACGGCTGACGTCCCTAGATTTTAGGCCCAACTAATAGGCCAAGGATCGGCTAACGACCCTAGGTCGAGTTTGTCAAACAAACTCTACACTCAACTCCCACAGGGAATTGAGTGGATGGACTCTTAACAAGACAACCTTACTTGTCGGATTGAGCCCCTTGTTGCGCCGTCTTGGGTTGCTTCTTCTCGCTCTCCCGTGCTTGAATCAGCTCCCCTTGTGCTCCTCCGATCTTTGACGCCGCTGCTTTGCCAAGGCTTCAGCTCCAAGATCAGCTAGCTTGCATGTGATGCTCCATTGGAGATGCCCAAGGTGCTAGAGAATGGTGAAACCTCTATAAATGGTAGGAAATTGATTTCCTAGAGGAATACACCTAAATGGACTCCTAAGTAGTGTTTAGACAAGGGATTTAACTATCATCAAGGTGTCTAAACCCTAGGAATCAAGAGGGAACAAGTCCATTCTTAAGATGCCATTGAATGGCCCAAGCTTGTGATGAAAACACAAGGAGAATGACTTGCTTTGGGTTTGGAATAGAGCCTCTAATGATCTCTAGCAATGGTGGCTTCTATCTCCTCAAAATCCCCTCCCTTAGCTCAAAAATCGAATCCCCCTCTTAAATAGATTTTCTTCCAACGGTAAAAAAACGGGCAGATTCTCGTATCTCCGATTGATCGGAAAAATGGTCCGATTGATCGGAGACATGTCCGATTGATCGGATTTTAGTCCAGAGAACTCTCTGGAGGATTTTTCGATTGATCGGAACATGGTCCGATTGATCGGACGGACCCCTTCCAATGGATCGGAAGACTGTCCAATTGATCGGAAATATGTCCAGTGGATTTTTGAATTTTGCTGGAACAATTTCTGATTGATCGGAACTCATCTCCGATTGATCGGAGTCCTATCGGAGCCAGTGTCTAATTAATCGGAGATCAATCGGAAACTGCTGTTTGAGCTGATTTGTTTACAGCAGCTTCCACCTCTTAAATTAGTCTAATTTATCATGTTTTTCATGGAGTTCTAA
This sequence comes from Liriodendron chinense, assembly GCA_003013855.2. Taxonomy (NCBI): domain Eukaryota; kingdom Viridiplantae; phylum Streptophyta; class Magnoliopsida; order Magnoliales; family Magnoliaceae; genus Liriodendron; species Liriodendron chinense. The sequence continues at coordinate 8,143,572 of ML058360.1, read as the reverse complement.
GACTAATAATGATGACTAAAAGTATACTTAGTTGGTGCAAGTCATCTAAGAGGTTATGGGTTAGGTTTTGGTCAAGGCAAGGCACACCAAGGCATCACTTTTACCTGTTCCTTCTTTCTTGACGCAGCCGGGCCACTTGAGTCTTCAATCTTCGTCTTCATTAAGCTCAACCGACACTAGACCTACTGACCTAAGTAATTGACAAACAAGGTGCACTAGTATGCCACAGAAAAGTGCACTAACACCTTGTTCATGTGAAATAAGTGAAAAGAATGAAATATATGGATTTCTAAAAGTCCTATCTAATTTATAAGAAAAGAAAAGAAAGTATAGGTAGTAATGAATATTTGTGAAAAATTTCGAAATGGGCTACCTATTACCAACCAGGGGATGGTCTACCCGTAACCAAAGCTGGAAATGGGAAGTAGTGTGAAAGTCATCAAAGGAATGGCAAGACAAATTTCTGTCATAGGCAATTGGTTGATCTATACACTCTTAGATCTCTGGTTTACCTGATTTATGAAGAAGGTAATCCTGAAAAGTCATGAGATGAACATGCACAATGCACACTAGACAATTCATGTTCGGATTTGTCTATTTGTCAATAAATAGATGGAGATTCTATGTGAACACTTATTATGTTTGAAAAGTTTAGGAATTCAATCTCTCATCATTGAGTTTTTTTTTTATTTTTGCACTTATATGTTTTAAAGTCAATAGAAACATAGTTTCCAAGAGAGAGTTGAGTTTTCAGTGAAGAGGATTGTTTCACGCTTGTTTTTCTCAGGACTAGCAAAATGTTGGTTGGGGGGTGTGTTGAGCTCTTAAATTATACATATTCTGACCCCATTTCATCACATTTCATGCATGATTTCTATGATTAAAGGACTAATCTAATGCATGTTTGTGATTGTAGGAATGTGAGAGAGAAGTTATGAATTTGATGTAAGAAGGGTCCTTTGGAACTATATTGAAGACACTGAAAGGAAGCCCTAAAAAATCATGTCAGAAAGACTTGGATCGGCCAGAAGAAAAAAAGAAATCAGCAATTATATCAGACGGCCACTGGGTGCCCGACCATCACCTGGTCGGGCGCTTGAAATTGGGAGAAAATCTGCTGAACCTGCTGGACATTTCTGCACTTGACCGAGCTTATTCAAAGCGAATTTAATCAAAGCCGCTGGACCAAAGTGCAGCATGGCCGGGAGCCCGATGATCGGCGTAAGTGCGTAACTCCTTACGCAATTCTGAGGCGGTGCGTGGTTTTTCTTATAAAAGGATACATTGGCATTCTTGCTAAAGTATCCTAGAAGAGTTCTAGGTTCGTGGAGAGAAAGGGAGATCATCGTGGAGCGATCGCAACTCCTCCAACTCCGATTTTTTTAGTTTTCTATGCTTTCAATTAGTTTTTCTTTTGTTTTTAGTTCAAGTATGACAATGCTTGGCTAAAACCTCTTAGCTAAGGCAAGAGGTGAAGCTTGTAGTTAGTTTTCATGAAGAATTAGTTTATCAAGTACCTTTACTTAAAGTTTAGATTTTTAAGTTCTAGTTTGAATAAAGTTTGTATTTTTGGATGTTTTATGAGAGCTCATGTGCTTCGGATATGGGTTTTTTTACAATTCTCTGAGATTATCATCTTTGGATTGATTAGATTCGAATTGTAGTAACCCTAGAGCATACCATAGTCTCTTAACATGGTTGTTACTTCGAAGGCTACATGGTTAAATTCTATGTGCTTTATTAGAACTAGAATTTAATTTTTTGACTTAAGTGGGATTGTTTGTGTTTGAATGCTTAATCTTCCAACTAGATGAGAGATAGAACTTCGAATCTAGTTGTGTTTAGGCTTGGATGAATGAATTCACATGGAGCTACTACAAGTGGATCCTTAAGGCCTTAGTTCTATTAATTAATAGATTTTTAAAAAAAAATTGTTTTACCTTATTTTATAAAATCAAACTTCAATTTGCGAAATTCGAAGTTACTAGAATAGTTTGAATTGGTTTACCCTAATTCCTTTTGGATCGACCTCAGTCTTACCGAGTTATTGCTACATCGCAAGCCTTGCACTTGAGGCGAGCGAACATTATCTTCACTCAGTATACCACTATCCCAAACGAGGTTATCTTAACTCAGTCTACCACTGTCCCAAAGGTGTGGTTGTAACTTGATAAACTTTAAAATCAAAAGATTTAACAGTTCAATATGATTAATGATTGTAAAACCCTCTCAAATTTTTTTGAGATGCTGGAGAACCATTTATAGCTTGATGGAGTGTCTAAGAAGCAAGCAAGATATAGCCATAAACAATGCGATTGGTTGGTCCCTTGTTGGAGTACGTCGGGCTTCAACTGGATCTTAATGCATGTACTCGATCACACCTGTGTGTCAACTACATAAATGGCATCAAAAGGTGTGAAAGGCCATCATGCTAAGACTAAGAAGTCCCTCTGTAACCTCAAGTCAAGGGTAAGTCCAAGTAGGTGCATGATCAAATCAACCACACCAAGCATGATAGACCTCATGGTTGTTAGTTGTGGACATGTGGGGCCCACTTGTCGATTAGGGCCTATAGGTTGTTACCGCATCCTCTTCCTTCCAGGAATTTGATATTCAAATTCCAAAGATGGTTAGATGTGATAAGGATAAACCATATCTCATCTCACCTTCTTATCCCTCTTATCCCTCTTATGTGTTCTATAAATAAGGGAAACTCTCTCCCGTATTGACATAAAAAAGGTAAAAGAGAGATACAGAGAGAAAAGAGAGGAAAAGACTTTGAGAGTTCATCTAGCTCGTCCTTTTCGATCTAAGTCATAGATCGTGATCCAGGGACCTTCCTCACCGTAAGATCAGAGAGGTGATCAGACCCACTTGTTCCTGTAGTAAATAGGCGGATCACTGGACCGCATCATACATCCTCGGCTTTGCGAAGGTTCTCATCGTATAAACTATCGGATCCTGGAGGCCCATACTTCCGCAAATTACTTTCAGTGGTATCAGAGCAATTGAACGAAGGATCTCCGATTTAAAGATGAATAAATCGTAATCGAGGTAAGTGGCCTTAATCTAAAATTTTATTTTAATAATATGTCGATAATCAAATATTCATCACACTTAATTATTCTTTTTATTTATTAAATATATCTCATTTATTTGTCTCTGAGGTATGGAGGTTAATATAAATGAGATTAATAATTGAATCAATTAGAGATTTGATAAAACCCAAAAGTTTTTTGAGAAAGAGAATGACAGAATTTTCTGGGCCAGGGCCACCGTTACAAGTATCCATGGTAGACATGGCCCTTTAGTTTTCTGTATTAATAACCTGAGCAGGGACTTTAGAGTGGTGATGGATGGTGACAAGACCCAATTCGGGTAGGGCCCACATACTGTAGTGCTAGCTCATCCATTCCTATTCAATTACTGAGTCATGTGACCCTGATAGAAACCTAGGTGACTCGGTTCCTTGATTGAAGGGCATAGTATGAGGTTATTTTAACAGAACAGCTACAATGGCTGCCGTCATTTACAACAATGGCGCTAAACCAATAGCCACCACCGTAACCACCAACCAGATCTAGAAAAAAAAAATATGAGGGCAAAATTGATATGCAAAACCAGCAGCCCCCATCGCTGCCACCAATGCCAGCTGCAACCGTGACCGCCTCGGCCAGCGGTAGCAGCCATGGTCGCCGCCGTCACTTGCCAATCTGCCCCGTCGCAAATCTCCTCTCCATCTCTCTCTCTCTCTCTCTCTCTCTCTCTCTCATATTTTGGGGATCCAAGGGCTAGGCCACCTCTGCCAACAAAAAGAGGCAACCATGGCCGCCGCCAGCCTGCCCACCATCAGTCCGAGCAGTCGTGGCAATGCCCACCGCCACCGTAAGCAGCAGCAGCAAAGCCGTTGCCGCAAGCAATGGTAGCCCTTTGCTTCTTCTCTCTCTGTAAGATAGGTTTGTTTAAACCCTAAAACTGAAGAAGAAAGGAGAGATGGGCTTGGATAATGGGCCTTATGGGCCTGGCTTGGAGATGGGTTTAATAAAGTGAGTTCCTGGATTGATTACTAAAATTCTTATATGGGCCCGCTATCCAAGAGCCTGAACAACTCTTTTAATAATAAAAAAAAAGGGTTAAGTTAACATGGGCTTAAATAAAAAAATTATGAGCCCTTCTTAAAATGGAACAAATAAAATTTATGTCATTAGGCCCATTAAATTTCATTGAACTTTCCTTTAATGTTTTTAAATTTCTTTTATATCAATTCATTGAGCTAAAATAAAATGACCATCTTGAGATATCCATCAAGTGGTTTAACAAACTTAATGGACCTCACAATTAAGCAGAAAAGGCATTGGACCGAATTAGAAGCCCAATTCACTTCCATTCAAGATTAAGTGTATCTTGTAAAAGGACCTTTAATCGGTCTTTATGGACTGATTTAGACCAAGCATTGAGAACTGACTTGGGGTTTTTTCGGCAAGATCTGATCAATGATGCGGTCAGTTTTTACGATTAACTGCCCAAATCAATAGTTAAGATGATGATCAATGTATGTACTAAAATAAAAGCATATAGAATAAAATTTTATGTTTTATAATTGATTATTTGATGTGTATGCATATTACATGAATGTGAGCCAATGAATGTAGACCATGATTGATATCCATACAATTACTATTGATCACGGGTCCACAAGTGATCGGAACTATCATCAACCATGATGATCAACATTGATGAAAGGATCCATCATCAATGGTGAACATTAATGGTGATGATCAGATCCATCATGAATAGACACGATCAGTGGTAATGATTGGATTTTCCTTTCATCTTAGCTCTTGTTTTCTTTGTTTAATGGTAATGATGTTTTTCTTTAATCTAATGATTAATATAAATACTGGCTTTAATCTTTATGTGATTAGATCTAAGTCCTCCTTTCATTAAAAAATAAAAAACTTATCCCTATAATTCTAAAGTTGTACATAACCTAAGTGGGAGTTAAATTCCTTCACTAAATGATGCATAAACCCATAATGGTAGGTTATAAGTTATACAAAGAAATAGTCGTAAAAGCATCAACTTCATTTTATTTAGAGAACTTGAATGATCTGCACCGCCCATTCGGGTTTGTAAGCTTTCAGATCTCTTATAAGATTGATTGCATACTTTTATAAACATGAAAGTTTGAATAACCAGTAGAAATGTTGATGATTAGTGGCAATACCCTAGATTATAGTTAAGTAGTGATACTTGATGTGATGTAGAGTGGCCTCTAAAGTATTCATCGCCGATCAACTCAAAGGACAACATTTTGATGGCAATAACTACGAAGACTGGTCCTGGGTAGTGCGAAGCCTTCTGGACAAGGAAGACATTTCGCACACTCTGGATGGAGTTCAAGAGGAACCCATAATGGCTGAAAATGAAAATCTTAGTGAAAATAGGGCCGCGATGAATCGCTACAACAAGTAGCGTAAACAAAATTGCTCTGCCGGTAATGTTTTGATTATCACAATGCACAAAGAACTCATACCTACGTATGAAGTGCATGAGACCGCTAAGGGGATCTGGGATGCACTATTTAATGCCTATAAGCAGAAGTCAAATGCAAAGGTTCGGGCTATAGAATTAGAGTTCTAAGAATATATGATGCCAATAGGTTACCCCATCAAGGATCATATCCGTAAGATGAAGCAAATGATAGGCGCCTTGAGGAATGTAGGGTGCAAACTTACTGAAAATCAAAATATTACAGCAATGCATCGTTCCTTACTTGAATGTTGGGCCCAAATCAAAACGATTATGAATCATACTGATTCTATCAAAACATTCAGAGACTTTTGTGGCCATCTGGTACGAGAGGTTGAAATGAATGCTATTCAGCCAAGTTCGACCAAGGCTTTTGCAGCAGAAACTCACAAGTGGAAAACTAATAAGACATGGTTCAAAGCTCGCAAGAAGGCGATGAAGAACGATCAGGAATAGAAGATTGCTACACCTCCTCCAAATCCCAAGAAGGGGAAAGGAAAGATGAAACTTTAAAAAATAAACATAACCTGTTTCGTATGCGAAAATCCCGGCCATTATGCCTGTCAGTGCGTCCATAAAAAGACGATAATTCCTCTGTCATTAAGCACTTTGTTTGTAGGCGTTTGTTCTGAGATCCTTTCTGTTGATATCATATCTAACGAGTGAATTTGAATTCAGGCGCAACAAAGCACGTGACACGAGATCGTCGAGGACTCGAGGAATTTCGGCCTGTAACCACGGAGAGTTACAGGGTGTACATGAGGAATAATGCTACTGAAGACGTGCTAGGGATTGGCATTTACCATTTCCGTCCTCGCCTAGGGCACACAATAACCCTCCATGATACTCTTTATGCACCGGGCATGCACCCGAATTTAATTTCTATTTCTAGGTTGTTAGTTAATGGTTTTGAAATTCATTTTTTCAGGATTAGAGTTTCTTTAAGACTTAATAACCACATCTTTGCATAGAAAAACTTGATTTCAAATTTATTTATTCTAGATGTAGATAATGATGATGCACCTCTTGCTTTGTCTGCTACGTCGAATAAATATGTAATATCTGAATCTTTAAAATGGCATGCGGGGTTAGGTCACATTGTAAAAGACTGCATGGCAAGACTAGCACGTTCTGCTCTGTTAGGTTCATTATCTAAAGTTGATTTGACATTTTGTGAACATTTTGTGTCCGAGAAGACTTCTAAGAAACCATTCCCTAAAACGATGTTCACTTGCCTCAAGTGCAAGGCTGCGATGTATAACAATTTTCGGTAAGATCGAGGTCGATTCACAGAGAAAGAGGTAAACAATTCCAACTACTCTAATAACTTGAATCTAAGAAGATTTTAGAAAAATAGTTTTTAAAAACTAAATAGGAAATTTGAGATTTGGGAAGGACTAGAGCATCAAGGATTCACTTGTAGCAGTCCAATGCCATCTATTCATCCAAGCACAACACAATTAGAATCAAAGTTCCATCTCTCATCTGATTGGAGGATATAACATTCAAGCACAAACTGTCCCAGTTAAATCTGGAAATTAGTTTTTTTAATTCTAATGAAGCACATAAAATTTAAACTTGTAGCCTTCGAAGTAACAGTCATGCCAAAAGACTATGGCATGCTCTGGGGTTACTATAATTCGAATTTAAACAAACCCATTATGACAATCTCAGAGAATTGCAAGGAACTCATGTCCGAAGTACACAAACTCTCATAATTCATCTAAAAATCTAAATTTTATTCAAACTAGAGATTCAAAATCCAAAATTAAGTAAATAGTACTTGCATAAACAAATTAAAGCATTGAAACCAACTACAAATTTCACCTTTAGCTCTAGCTAAGATGTTAACTAAGAAAAAGCATATTAAAACTAGAACTAGAAGTAAGAAAAGGAAGAAAAACTAACTGTAGGAGGCTAGGTAGCCTTCCAGGACTTGAACTCATTGCTGCTCACGTCCTTGACTGCTTTGGAATAGAAGAGAGCACCTCCTTTTATAATACATCAAGAGTACAACAACATAACAGATTTTGTTTCGCTTCGTACGGCTTAACCAATGATCAAATTGCCTTCAAATTTGACTTGTAGCTTCCCTGGAACTTGATCTTCCTCATAGATAGTTTAAATTTTCAAGATTATCTTCTGTATGGTCCCACCAATCAGATCAGTAACCGCATATCAAAATCATGCAATTCAAGTACCTTAAGAACCAGTCATCTTGCTTTCAACGCTACGGAGTATACAGAGGTCGGATTGATCTCAAATTTAGAACATTAGTAGAAACCTTCCTCCTCTAGATGATAGACGGATTAGATTGTCCAAATTAATTCCAAAATTGGGTGTGAAAATTAGAACACTTAGGCCTTTTTATAAAATCTGCGCAGTTGAATCTTTCTAGATGGTCCATCTTTCTTCAACCGGTACGATCAAACCACGCATCCTTTTGACTTGAAACTTTGTGGTTATTCATATATAGATGTGGTCTAGAAGATGGCCAAATTAGATTTTTTTTATATCATCAATGATGGGCCATTTGGACCATTCCAGTGTTGAGCAGTGAAATCAGGAAACTTTCTGGACAATTCGTATTATTTTGGTCGCCACAGTCAATCCGTGGCTCTGATCGACACGAAACCACTTGGGTTATTTCGGCGTCGAGCTCCTCTTCGACATGGACATGTTGAATATCCAAATATCATAAAGATGGGCTCCACAAACTGGGCCGAAAATAAAAAACGGGACTACCTGTGTTTGAAATCTAATTTAGAAAGTGCATGGCCGACTTGTCAGTCGGCCAATCGGACCACAGGTCAGCCTACATAAAATTGGTCTAGAGATATTTGTATTTCTGGAGGGTTTGGCCAGCCGTCCTGTGTCCGGGGTCCAGCTAATCTGCTAACAGAGTTGCGTGCGGGTGAACCGTGATGTTTGTGAGAAATTCACTCCGTTCATCAATTTTTTTAGATGATTTTAGGAAAAATCAAGTGAGTCATAAGAATGGAAAAATGGAGGAAAGAAATGGATACGTTGAAACGTTTCTAAGTTTACTTTTATGAAAACCGTTTATAAGATCATTCCCACTCAGATGAATCTGTTTATCCACTCCGTCCATGCATTTTATAAGATCATGTTAAGATATAGGCCCAAAAACTACGCAGATCCAATGCTAAAGTGGGCCACACCAAATAGCGAGCTGAACCTGACATCGTCACCAGGTTCAGCTCGCTATTTGGTGTGGCCCACTTTAGCATTGGATCTGCCTCATTTTTAGATTCATATCTTAAAATGATATTATAAAATGAATATAAAATGAATATAAAATGAATGGACGGAGTGGATGAACAGATACATCACGGTGGGCCCCTCCACAGCTTGGTTTGGCCACTTTGCATGCACAGTGAGAAAGGACGCAATCCAAAAAAGAGACCTTGATGGAAAACTTTGTTGCCAGGCGAATGCTAAACGGTGGTCATTGAATCCCTACTGTTTCCTCTCGTGTATCCAACATCTGTTTTGTATCCGTATCATTTTTAGTCCCATGTCCTAAAATGAGTTCTCAGAGAACGGATGGACCGAGTGGATTTCTAACAAACATCACGGTGGCCCCAGCTAGCATCCCAGGAACTCCCGGGGGAAGGCTTTCACATGAAATCCGCGTCCCGTGCGGAAATGTCGGCGGCAACCGGAGGGACGCGGATCGCCTGCGAAAGCCTTTTGCAGGCATCTCCTGTGCTCGAAATCCAGGTGGGGCCCACCGTGATGTTTGTAAAAAATCTACACCATCCAACCGTCTTTTGAGATCAGTTTAGGCGCTGCAACAAAAAATGAACGGGATCCAAGACTCAAGTGAGCCGAAAATGCGACAATTGAACTCCTACAGTTGAAATATTCGTCGGGCCACATAAGTTTTTAATCAGGTTAATATATGCTTTTTCAGTTCATCTCAGTAGGAATGACATTATGAACGGTATGGATGGCATATAAACATCAATGTGGACCGCATATAGGTTTCAACGGTAGGAATTTCCCTACTCACTTTTTGATTTAGTGCGGCCCACTTGAGTATTAGATCCTGTTAATTTTCGGTCACAACACCTAAAATGACCTCACAAAACGTTTGGACGGCTTAGATTGCTTACAAACATCACAGTGGGCCCCCAACTGGATTCCGAGCGCAGGAGATGCCTGCAAAGCCTCGCAGGCAATCCGCGTCCATATATATATATATATATATATATATATATATATATATATATATATATATATATATATATATATAATCTTACAGAGTGCTTATTTTCCCACTGCAAAAGGGAGAGGTAGAGAATATCGCGAGCTCTGCAACCGGCATCGGAGAAGGTAAGCCCTCCGAACTCTTGCATCGGTATGATCCGACGGACAGCAACGACTTAAGTTTCTGCTCGTGCGTCGGGTCAAAGCTTTTCTTCTGCCAGTTTGTTTTTCCCGGTTGCACCTGTGTGGTCCTTTGTTGGGTTTCGTCCATTAATTTCGTTGGGTAATCCTCTGTCCCTGTCCATTGCGGTGCTTGCGAGGACCGTGTTTCTCTCTCTTTCCACTGTGCATGCCATCTCCAGAAAACGGCATCTGTGGAGCCGGAGTTCCGGCAACCTAAAAAAAATTCCACTGCAATCTCAGATAGAGATTCTTGCTGTAGGGATTCGTGAAAAGCCCCTTGCTTTGATCCAGATTCAGGGGCCACTTGTAGGTAAAGCTGAGCACGAGCCGAGCTTTGCCCTGTTCAAGTTAGGCTCATTCAATGACCACCCTAGTTCTTGTTCAGCTAGACTCAACCTTCGAGCTGGACTGACATGTTCAAGCTGGTTCGACTGAGCTTTGGAGCTGAGTTCGACCCCAATTTGAGCTTAATTCCAATATGGAGAGAACAAAATTTTAAATACGCCGAGCCCAAAAGCCCCACCTAAAACTGTTTAAAATCGAACTCAAAGGTAGTCCAAAGCCCATTGACACCCCACTTATTTTTATAAAGAGTTTCACTTGTCATTTCTTTGCTCACTTCTGACGTGGGACTTAAAGATATGATTCTGGATCCTCTACTTGTCTTCAACAGGATTTTCTTGTTTGCCAACGTGTGGTCCCACTCAATGCAGCAGTGCTACAATGTCAATGCTAAGCTGGACCAATCAAGTAGTCGACAAACGAGAAAATCCTGTTTAAGCAAAGCAATTGATCCAGACTCAAAAAACATACTTTTCCAATTGAGTTAGCTGAGTCGAACTGAGTCGAGCTTCAATCGAGCCGAACTTTGAGCCGAGCCTAATCGAGCTCGGGTTAGCTCGAGCTCAACTTGAAAATCATTTCGAGCTTGAAAAAGTGACTCGGAATGGTTCGAATCTAGCCTTCGAATCAAGTCGAGCGAGCTAATAGAGCTAGCTTGGCTCGTGCTCAACTCTACTTGTAGGTCCTAATCTTAGCCGTTCCACTTCAGTGATGTTTGATTGCATGGCATTTAGGACCGTTTGGATGGTGAGTTACTTTACATAAAGCTACTTTTTGTCTAAGTGACTTATCTTAGTTTCTATGTACTAGGCTGATAAGTATGTTTGGTAAATAGTATACTTATCAGCTAAAACGTAGATAAGTATATGGTTATCAACATTAATAATTTTCTTCTTCTTCACTTTTGTTTTGATTTTTTTTTTTCCCCTTTTTCTCTTGAAATGAATAAAAGGTAACATATGCATCTATGTGTAGGCCATAAATTAAAAGGTTGAGATTATTCTATCAATGAATTATTTTAAGGCATGGCCCTACCCGACAAGGAACAAAAGATCAACAATCTTGATTTACCGAACTACAGCCATGATTACTGGAACTGAAAACCCACGTATATTGAGCAAAGATGTTAGCACATATCATGTTTCCTCGTTCAAGAAGAAACCATAGGACATCAATCGGAGGACGTAGACAATATACTATGGCTTCTTTGAGCAAGTGAGGCCATTGATCGGTGAATCCAGACCATTGGTGTAGTGAGCTGCAACTTAGATGGACTGTTCCTAAAGTTTGTCTAAGATGATCTGTGGGGCCCACCATAATGTACATGTTTTATCCACTCCGTCCATCCATTTTTACAAATCATTTTAGTGCAAGAGCCCAAAGAGGAGGTAGATTGAAGGTTCCAGTGGGCCACACCATAAGAAGCAATGGGGATTGAGTTCCTACTGTTGAAACAATCTTAGGGCCATGATGATGTTTATTTGCCATCCAACCTGTTCATAAGGTCATATAGACCTGTACGAAGGGGAAACATAAATATCAGTTTGATCCAAAACTTTTGTGGCCTAGAGAAGTTTTCAATGGTAAGCTTTTAATCTCCATTGCTTCCTCTGGTGTGGTCACTTGTGCCTTCAATCTGCCTCCTTTTTTTTGTCTTATGCTCTAAAATGAACTTTCAAAATGGATGGACGGTGTGGATAAAATATATACATCACAGTGGGCCCCACAGAGACCCTAACAGGAATGTCCGTCTCTAGCTAGGTCTTGGTGGGGTAGTACGCAATCCGCGCCCGTGAGTTATATAGTTGTGGCCTTCGCTTTGTGTCAACCGAACCCATAGCCTAGCAATCCAGACCGTTGAAATGATGGTGCACAATGTGGATGGAGAATAAAAACAATCCCTACTTGAAAGATCCAGTCTATCGAATACTCAGTCTTTCTATAGTGGGCGTGAAACATTGCTTTCTTGATTGTTTATTTAATACATACCAGTTGAAATTGTAGGATTATTCCATAAAAGGCCGAGTGGCAGGCATGCACTCGGTTAGGCCGAGCACTTGTATGCATACACACTCGGTTAGGCCGAGCACTTATAGGTGTAGTAGTAGCGCTGGTTCATGAATCATGACACGAGATATGTTGACTATCATAGTTGGAGCCATAGCCTGTAAAGGTTGTCATCTTCAATCTGAACTGTCAGTCAGAGCTCACCAAATCCCCATTACACTCGACTTTTTTTAAAGTCCAGTGGCATTGTATTGCCTAATGTCTCTATCCATTCTTAATCAAGAAAATGTAAAAGACATACGAGCAGGTACAATCATAAGAAAAACACTAATTCAAGCACCTGGGTTTTTGTGCAGGTCAAGCAATATCTCAATTGTATATAAGAGAGGAGATTCAGTTCTCATTAGACACTATGAAAAGAGTGAAATTAATGAACATAGTTCCGGTCCTCCCTGATGATGTAATCATTGGTATACTCGCCAAACTTCCAGTAAAGTCGCTCTTACGATTTAGGTGTGTCTGCAGACTCTGGTGCTCATTGATCTTTGAGTCATATTTCATTGAAAGACACCATCTCGAACATGCAAAACAGAATCCTCATCTTATACTTGTGACCCCAGCAGATTGCATCCTTTATAATTATTCTTTGGAGGAAAGAAGACAGGACCCCTATGAGTTACCAAAGAGCATTCCTAAAAATTTGTTTGATTTGTCATCTTATTGTAATGGTTTGTTCCTTCTCTCCGAGGAGGAGCGAATTCATGTATGCAATCCCGCTACTCAAGAATTGATAACACTGCCAGAAGCCAGCCCACACTTTTCTTTTCATAAAGTTACAATTCAGATTGTTGGTTTAGGGTATGATCACGTGGCCAAAGAATACAAGATTGTCCGGTTCTTTAACCCTGACAGGTATCCTGTAACTCCATACCATATGGAATGTGAAATCTTTACCCTGGGTCTCTCTGATTCATGGAGAAGAGTTGGTAGCATCCCTTATCCGCTTGCTGTTTCCCCAACCACTTTTGCAAATGGCGCCCTGCATTGGATGGTTGAAAGCAAGTTTGTCATAAATATATCTGCATTCATCATTTCATTTGATCTCATAGATGAGAAGATTAGTGTAGTCCCTCATCCCATGTGTTGCTCAGATCCCAACAAGAATCCTCGTTATATGTGGTTGACGCAGCTGGGAGGGTGCCTGAGCCTTGCAGACAGTTCCACGAAGCCGCTGGTGGACATATGGATGTTACAAGACTACACCAAACACATTTGGATTAAAACATATAGCATCAATCTGGAAACAATGGATGGATATGTCAACGAATTGTGTTATGTTCTTCCTTTAGCCATTCACAGCAATGGGAATCTTTCCATATATATGAATGGAGTACATATGATTGGAGCCAAGTTGTCCCACTTCAATCCCCAGACCAAAACCATAATGAATGATGAAGGCTGGAAATACCATTTTTTCGTGTCTGCTGCCTATACTGAAAGCCTGGTCCAACTGAGGAGAAGATAATTTACTTTATTGATTATTTGAATTTCTTAGTTAATTAAGTTTTCGTCTGGATGTCTGACTAGAATTATTTGATGAAATTCCAATTATATATTTTTAAATTATACAGCTTGCTGTGATTATAAATGACTCGGATTCAGTACTGACGCTTCCTGTACGAGAAAAATTTTGCTACACCCACGCCTTAGCTACGGGTGTAGCAATGACCCACCATGATGTATGTGTTGTATCCACGCCATCCATCCATTTGGTGAGATCATTTTAGGGCATGACACAAAAAATGAGGCAGATCCAAAGGTCAAGTGGACCCAGCACAGAAAATAGTGGGGATTGAATGCCAACCATTAAAAACTTCTTGGGGGCACTTGAGATTCGGATCCGCCTCATTTTTGGTATAATGCCCTAAAATCATATCGCTAAATGGATGGACGGCGTAGATACAACACAGACATCATGGTGGGGTCATTGCCACATCCAGTGTTGCTAGCGTAGCTAAATCGTGGGTGTAGCAAAAATTCTCTCCCAGTACCCACCCCGGTGCTGGTCGAGGCGAAAAGCTAGGCCACCCTTGTATATGTGTTTTATCCATGCTGGCCATCCATTTTGCATCTAAGATGCATGTGTTTTATCCAATCAATCCATTTATTTCGCTAGCTCAATTTAGGGCATGATCCAAAAAGTGAGGCAGATCCACATCTCAGGTGGACCACACCACAAGAAACAAGGGTGATTGAGCACCCACCATTAAAAAAATTCTTAAGGGCTACAAAAGTTTTGGATCAAACTAATATTTGTATTTTCCCTTCATCCAGGTCTATGTGACATAATCAACAGGCTGGGTGTCAAATAAACATTACAGTGGCCCCAAGAAATTTTTAATGGTGGACATTCAATCACCACTACCACTATTTTTCTACGTTTGGTCCACCCTAGATTTGGATCTACATGGTGGGATCCGCATGGAACCCACCAGCGCGGTGGGTACTGGTGAGATCACTCTGGAATCCAAGTCCGCTTATAGCTGCCTTTTGCTTGCATGTACTTGCAAATTGGTTGATCGTCCTAACCATCCCATCCATGGATGATAAAAAATACTGGGTTTGTTGAGATTGTGGCAAATTGCATATAATCATCAATCTGGATCATCCATAATGTGGCCTCACCTTTGGCTGTATCTTCATTATATGGGACTTGTTGGGTGCGTTTCACACAAGCTTGAGGATCTTGCCCCCCAATGCACTAGAATTATGGACTAGGATAACGCAATGATCAAGAGTAAACAAATAACCACACGACACAAGGAGTTTTTACGTGGAAAACCCTCAAAAGAGGTAAAAACCATGGGACCTAGTCTAGATAAAAAATTCACTATCTCATAGAACTGTTACAACCGATCACAAGCATACACCGCTTGGATCAAACCTTCTTCACCCACACAGGGATGGATAACAATGAAAGGATAAGAAAACTGAGAGATCTCACCCGAGCACGAGGACGTTGAAGAGCCGAGACGTCGTTGCACCGGGAATCACCTTCTCGAGCAATACCTCCTCTACCAACAAGCTTCCTCTCCCTCTTTCTCTTCCTCTCTTTCTCTTTTTCTCTCTCTCTCACCTAGGACGTGTAGAATAACTTGTGAGAATCACAAATCCCGGATTAGAGCTCCATATATATAGTTTTGCAAGAGTCCTAGCCTGATTTGGAAACTGCAGTAACAGTCCGCGCACACTTCCGACCTATCGGCCAAAACCGCCGGCCGGTCAGACCCACCAAAAACAGTCCAGAGAGAAACTGTTTGTAAAAACACATGACCCGACCTGTCTGCCGACCAGTCGGCCAGGACCATCGGCCGGTCGGACGACCGGTCGGCCTTCACAAAAACAGTCCAGCGTTTTTGTGGTTTCCAGCCACTTTGTCCGGCCGATCGGACATGAAAGAGTTCCATCTCTCGCCTGCATGTGTGATGAGGAAAAGCCAACAGGACTTTGGTGAGAAAAGGGTCCAATCATCCATCTAGACGGGACCATCCATGATGGGACCCACTTGAGCAAAATGTACATTTTCGATCACATGCAGGCATTGTATCATACCACACTGTGGGACCCGCCTTCTCAATATCCTATGGGGCTTATCTTGTCAACCGTTTGAACCTCACGGTAGAATACCAGTAAGTCTCCAGTCCAACTAGTTGGACCACAATCTACAGTCCAACAAACGGATAACATCTAACCTATTAAGTGCATGTGACATCCAACCCTTCCAATAGGTTGGTCCCACCAATCATCCCTATCTACTTATCTAGTGGGCCACACTATATAAAACAATTTTTAGCCATTAGTAATAGTAGAAGAGAAGTATAGTGCACTCTCTGAGTAAATATTTTATTTTTATTTTTTACAAGGTGATCTCCGTGGAAATGCCAAACGAGTTGGATGTCATACTCATTAAAGGTTGGAAATTATTAGCTAGGTTGACCATAGACTTGAGACCTGAATGATTTCTTTACTTTTTCTACTTGAAAATGCATTGTGGACAGTGAATGGGGACCAAATCCACACCATCATATGATATGAATGTGAACTTGTGACATGACTTCCTAATAATGATCCATATGCTGCGTTCAAATGACCCGATTTCTTTTGGGTTGGTTAGTCTAATATCCATCCCTTGACCACGCCTCTTGGACGGGACCGGAGCCCTCTAGGACACGTTGCATGCAAACGGGAGCGAATTGGGTGTTACCCCTACCGTGTGGCCCACATGGATAGTATTTTGTATATCCACGCCGTTCATCTGTTTCTCCCGCCCATTTTAGGATGGTCTTCCAAAAATTATGCAAATCCAAATCTCAAACCGACCATACCACTGGAAACAGTGCTGATTGAGTGCCCACCACTAAAAATTCCAAAGAGCCCATCAAGCTATTCATAATGTCAAGGTCTGGATGAAGTGTAAATTTAAAGATCAGCTTGACCTAAAACTTTTATGGCCTGCAGAATACTTTTAATGATTATTCATCGCTCTTTCCATTAGTATGGTCCACAGGAGATTTGGATTTTCTTATAGTTTTGGGTCTCGTCTCAAATTAGGCATAACAACAGATGTACGGTGTGGATATACAATAAATACATTAAGGTAGGACCAACGGTAGGGGTAACACCCCCTAAGGTGTTACCAGGGTAACAGCTAATTCGCTCCCCATGCAAACATTAAAAAAATGACCTCTGTGGGGCCAACCATGTTGTGTGTTGTGCGCAAGGCATCCACTCCGTCCGTCCGGTGCTCATGTTCTTACAGGAAACGAGGCATCCAGTCTATCCATTCGTCATGTTCTTATGGAGAATGATATAGAATCATGCCTAAAACATATACATTCGCATCGATATTTTAAGTGCCTGATGATTCCCAACTGATAGACGGAGCAGATGAGCAGATGTTACACAAAGAACATGGGCCTAAGGACAATCTTAACCATCTGATATCTCCTTTTAGACTCTGCTCCATCCATCCTGGAGCATACGTATATGCCACGCTTTTCGTTTTCTTCTCTGGAGGGATGCAGACCGTTCATCATCATTACAGCAAAGAACTCGGCGGTTCCCTGATTGTGGGTCCCACTGCGATGTATGTGCCTTACATCCACTCCGTGCATCCGTTTTGACAGCTCATTTTAGGGCATTATCTAAAATATGAAGCTCAGTTTAACCATACCACAGGAAAGACGGGTGATTAACCATTAAAAACTTCTTGTGGGCCACGGAAGTTTTGGATCAAGCTGATGTTTGTGTGGTCCATCCAGGCCTTTGTAACCTTATCAACAGGTGCGGCTTTGGTGAGGTGGGTGGGACCGCTACTGTGGGGCTCACAGTGATGTATGTGCCTTAAATCCACATAGTCCAACCATTTTGAAAGTTCATTTTAGGGCATGATCCCCGAAATGAAACATGGCCAAATCTTGAGTGGATAACACAACAGGAAATAGTGGTGTTGAATCCCCACCATTAAAAACTAAATAGAGTCCACTGGTATGTTTATTTGCCATCGAACCTGTTGATAAGGTCACAAAGACCTTTATGAAGAGTACAGACAAATACCATTTGATCCAAGGCTTTTGTGAGCCATAAGAAGTTTTTAATGGTCTTCCTCTACTATGGTACATCTGAGATTTGTATCTGCTTAATTTCTTGGATCATGCCCTAAATGGAATTCGGATTGCGTGTCCGCATGCTCTTATTCGTGCCGAGTAAACTCTGTTCGGCTCACCTAGGATGTATGTGATTTACCTATTCCATCCAAATATTTTTCCAGCTCATTTTAGGGGTTGAGCTCAAAAGTTAAGCATATCTAAATCTCAAGTGGACCATGCCACAGGAAAAAGTGGAATAATGATTTCCACTGTTGAAACCTTCCCAGGCCCAACAGTGATGTTTATTTGTCATCCAACCTGTTCATAAGATCACATGGACATGGATGAAGGGAAAACACAAATGTCAGCTTGATCCAAAACTTCTGTGTCCCCTGAGAATTTTTCGATGGTAGACATTCAGTTCACACTTTTTCTGTGGTGTGGTCCACTTTAGATTTTGATATGCTTTATTTTTTACCACCATACCTAAAATTATTTGTTAAGATGGATGGACGGAGTGGATAAAATACATAAATCACGGTGGGCCTGACAGAGTTTACTCCGCACGCTTATCACGCGGAGTTACTCACTACGCGATTGCTTCCCCTAAAATGCGTTTACAATAAAGATGGACGGCATGGATGTAGTTACATACATCAAGGTGGGCCCCACAGTCAGGGGTCCCACACACTCCCCTTGTCAACAGGTTGGATGGCAAATAAACATTCCGGTGGTCTACCTAACATTTGGATCTGCTTCATTTTTGGTATCATGCCTTAAAATGAGCCGTTAGAACGGATGTAATTAAGGAAAAACACATCACGGTTAGCCCCCACATGGATACACCACAGCCGCATCTGGTTCAGACGGTTGAAAATGTGGGCCCCACATTGAGATATCATGCAAATTGCAATACCTCCGTTCACGCTTGTATCCTAAGTGGTTGAAGGTGGTTCATCGTAGCACTTCAAAATATATCTATATATATATATATATATATATATATATATATATATATATATATATATATAGAAATGGTACTATGAGGTCGACCTCATGGGAAGTTCCCATGAGGTCGAGCTGTGTGGGCCCCACCGTGATGTGGATGGGAAATCATCACCATCAGTTAGATGCACCATTCCATGATGGGACACGGGCTTGAATATCAAGTCAATTGATGACTTAGGTGGGCCACACCACAGGCAACAGTTGAGACGGGTTACCCGCCCATTAAAACCTTCATGATTGCTTGTTGGGCCCACTGAGATGTGGTTCACAAATCCAGCCCATCCATTGTGTGTGTGTCACTTGGATGAGGGGTTGGACCAAGTTTCAGCCACATCCAAAATTCAGGTGGGACCCACCAAGTGATTTTAGATAATTTAGGCATGCCTTCACATGGTTTTTGATGGTATGGCCCACCAGAGTTCCATATACGGCTGATTTTTGGGATATCCTATATCCTAAAGAGGACCTATCAAATGCATGGTGATGATTTCCCATCCACATCACAGTGTTCTAGCTCTCTCAGCCAAAGGTACGGAAGTGGGCACCACCATGCAGTATATTTTCTTGGCTGTCTCACTCAATGGCTAATGGTGTTGTAGTCCTTTGATGTCCATTGATACACCCTCCTATAACAACTGGAAGCGGATTGGCTGGTGCACCCTACACCAGCGAGGGTGCTGGTGTAGTGACGTCATCAAGTTCTGTGGGTCCCACCATGAGGTACTTGTTATATCCAAACCATCTGTCCATGTTTTGGGATCATTCTAAGGCTTGACCCAAAAACTAAGACAGATCCAAGGATCCAGTGGACCACACTGCAGAAAGCAGCGGGAGATTGAACGTATACCATTGAAACCTTTTTGGAGGTCCCAGAAGTTTTTGATCAGTCTTATATTTATTTTTACCCTTCATCCAGGTCCGTGTGACCTTATGAACAGTTTGGATGACAAATAAACATCATGGTGGACACTGGGTATGTTTTAACGGTGAGAATCATTGTCCCCACTGTCTTTATTGGTGTGGTCCACTTGAGTTTTGGATATGACTCATTTTAGGTATCATGAACTAAAATTATCTCGTCAAATGGATGGACGGTTTGGATGTGCTAAATACATCATTGTGGGGTCCACAGAACCTTAATCTTCTTTGAACCGTTCATACAAACACGGTGCTCGAGGACTGCACACTCGCCCTGCGTCCGCCACGTCCCTACACCAGCAACCTAGCTGGTGTAGGGTGCACCAGCCAATCCGTTTCCCTAACAACTGGAGACTTTAGATCAAGCGGTGATTTGACATGGAATTGAAACAGATGGTGTGCCCCCACCCAGACCATAATACATTCGCGTTGGGCTCTGCGGGTCCATAATGAATTACTGGTCATATAAACGTGGTCCAATCATTTTTTAGATCATTTTAGTAATGAGTCCAAAATTTAGGCATACTAGATCTAATGCTCAAGTGGACCGCACCACAAGAGGCAGCTGTAAATATCTTATGCTTAAAGGTCTATGAGGTCAGAGAAGCATAAAAATCCCCTTGAAATATGGAGTTCAGCAACGACTGGAATCTATGCCTATTTTGCATGTGCAAGCCACCTGTGTAGAAATTTTTTTCTATTTTTGTTATGGGTTAATCTGGAATGACCTCAAAGCTCCACGGTCAAAGTCAATAGTATTTTCGTACTCGATCACTAAAGCATTTGGTTGGTGATATTTGTCAATATGCGTAAAATATTTCACTGTCCTCAGTTATTTACTGGGCTCAAGCGGTCGGTTTTCTCCGTCTCCAGACTGACCGCATTAGACTTGAGTGGTCGGCTCTCTCATATTCACGACCGATCGGCACTACCGAATGCTCACCATAACATCACATCCGACTGAGCATTGTTTCCCGAACGTTATTCTCCGAACACTCGAGACTCGGTTAACGTACTCTGCAAGTCATGAGATTTAGCTTCCCAGAATTACTATGAGAAATATCCGCACTGCGCAGATATTCACGCCCATCTCTTTGAAGCAATCATGTATCTAGCCATGATTGTGACTCATCCTGCGTAAAGGATCAAATCTCGAAAGAATCAGAATCCTAGTCGAATACAGCAAGGATATACATTATAAAAGACCCTCCATGCTACGAACAAAGGTATGAGATACGAAAATACACATCTATTCAGAAATTTCTCTCACCATCACTAACTTAAGCATCGGAGGGCCATCAGCCGGAACCCCTGGCGGCCATCCTAATCCTTGGTGGTGCTTGCAGGCTTTCCAGATCTAAAGCTTTCACCTTCGATCATTGATTCAACGATTGAGATTCAAGTTGGTCCCTGATCAACATCTGGTGACGTGATTTAGCATTAATAGATTGGCACCCACCGTGGGGCCGACTTGAAAACTTCTTTGTGGTCATTTTCAGAATCACTTCGAGAAGATCCAATAATGCCGCCGAAGAAGAAACACGGATAAAAAACTACCACCCCGGTGGGATCCGTTCAAAGAAATAGAAACGCTAGCACCGCCTAAACTCAAACTTCTACAATGCACACTCACTCACGGACGATGCGGGAAGAGCCACAGAGAAGAGTGGGTGCAACCGCCCTCTCTCCGCGTCCACAGCATCTAGCAGCAGAAGACCCCATGTGGAGAAATATCGTGGAAGCCAATATTCAGTATATGTGAACAGAGATGCAGCGTTTCACCGACAATGCAGACCGACTGGAACGACATCTACCACCTCTACCTGCCCCGCAACAGGAAGAAGCTTTTTATCAGAATCGACCAAACAGCCGTGCTCCGTCCAATCTAGGGGCCCAACCATCTACGGATCCTATCCCAACACCAGCGGCTCAAGGTAATGTTCGCTTCCCCAAGTGTAGGGCTGCGATGTAGTAATAATTCGGTAGAGACCGAGATCGTTCTCAGGGACTTGTATAGGAATTCACAAAATACTTCTAATATTCTCTAATTGAGATTAAACTAAACAGATTTTAGAATTTGATTGTAGAGAAATATTCTTATACTAAAAGTGATTGTAACTAATTTAAAAGAACACTGGGGGTTCAAGGATCCACTTATAGCAATCCTTGAAACATAATTCGTTGTGATTTCCCAATTACACAATTAGAATCGAAATTATATCCTATCTAGCCAGATGATAGAGCAGTTAATTCATCAAAACAGTCCAAATCATGTGTTGTTCATAAACATGATTCCCTCAATTCAAGTTAGGACTTGAGCACACTCAATTGCATAGGTCAATCCTAGTTCCAATAGGTTAAGATCACAATCATGATAATCATCAAACCTGTTCGCTTCCCCAAGTGTAGGGTTGCAATGTAGTAATAATCTCGGTAAGACCGAGGTCGATCCACAGGGAAGGAAGTAAACAATTCGAACTATCCTAATAACTAGAATCGTAAGAGGTTTGTGAAATTGGTTTTGAATATAAAATAAAAAATCTGATAATGAAAAGATAACTAGAGCATCAAGGATCCACTTATAGCTCTCCTTAGATGCATAATTCGCTGTGGTTTCTCAATACTCAACTAGAATCGAAATTAAGTCCTATCTAGCCGGATGATAAAGCGGTTGTATTATCAAAGCAATCCAACACATGTGTTGTTCATCAACATGATTTCCTCAATTCAAGTTAGGACTTGAGCACACTCAATTGCATAGGTCAATCCTAATTCCAATAGATTAAGATCATAACCATAATAATCATCAAACCTTGTCACAAGACTTGACTATATTATGATTTAAACTTCATTCAAATCATATGAACAATCAACACAATATTCAGATTTTAGAACAAAAAGGTAGAACTTTGGTTTGAAGTTCCCACATGAGGATCAAAGGTCTAGAGCGTATTGAATCCAATTCCTCGGAGCATACAGGTCTAAAATCATTCAAAAATAATTAAGAACTCAAGCAATTCTTCTAAACATCCATGAGCCATCATAAGATTAAGAGAAAAACTACTTAGAACTTTATTCAAACTTTAAACCATTATTCTTCACTAAAAATCCAACTTGAAACCAATAAAACGAATTAAACAATCTAAGAAAACTATAAGGTTCACCTCTTAGCTCTAGCTAAGAGATTAGCTAATGAAAAGCATATTAAAAACAAAAGTAGAACTAGAACTAGAAGAAGAAGAAAACTAGTTGTAGGAGGCTAGGAAGCCTCCTAGGTCTTGAATCCTTTGCTCCCCACGTTGCTAGATGGCTTAAGAAGAGGCTGTAGGTGTCATTTTATAGATTGGCGCCGAAGATTTCAGATTGCGCAAGAAATCAAGCAATTGCGTAGAGAAAATCGAAGCTTCTCGGACGACCGGTCGCACGACTGGTCTCAAAAGTGTAAAAACAATCCAGTGAGTTTTGTTTCTCTGGACTCATCTCGACCTGTCTGGAGACCGATCTAGCTGTGTTGACCTGTCTAGCGACCGGTCTTGGGACAGGTCTTGGGACAGGTCTTGAGATATTTTCTTCTTTTTCTCTTCTTTCTTTTTTCTTCTTTCCTCCATCTTTTGGCACTTGTTCTATTGATCTTCAATACATACAAAGTGACTCTTTTAACTATGAATTCATGAAGTCTCCCTCTCATTCCTACAATCACAAATCCATGCATTAGCTTAGTCTTTAAATCATGAAAACCATGCATAATGAGTGATGAATTGGGGTTAGAATATGCACAATTAAGAGCTCAACAAAACCCTATTACAAAGCTTAACTATATCATGATTTGAACTTCATTCAAATCACATGAATAAGTAACACCTAAATCGAACTTTAGAACAAAAAGTAGAACTTTGGTTTGAAATTCCCACATGAGGATCCAAGTCTAGAGCGTCTTGAATCCGATTCCTTAGAGCGTACAAGTCTAGATCCATGCAAAACAACTAAGAACTAAAGCAATTCTTCCAAACATCCATGAGTCATTATAAGATTAAGAAAAACTACTTAGAACTTTATTCAAACTTCAACAAACAATTGTTCTTCAATAAAAATTCAAACTTGGAACCATATAAAATGAATTAAAACATCTTAGATTCACTACAAGCTTCACCTCTTAGCCCTAGCTAAGAGCTTTAGCCGATCATGATTAAAGGAAACATGAAATCAACTAAAAACATGAAACTAGAAAGCAAATTAGAGAAGGGAGTTGTAGAACTCTGAATCCGTCTTTCTTCGCCTCCCACCATAGTAGATCTCTTCTAGGATACCTTAGGAACAAGGAAGAGGAGCCCTTTTATAGATCTTAGCCTCCGGTTTATGCAAAATCTTTGAGAAAACACAAAAATAGCGTTTTACACTGCAAATTTCGGAGCTTGTAGAACAAGCTCTGTTACGCAGACGACCGGTCAGATGACTGGTCTGAGCTCATGGTCGACCGGTCGTCAGGCTAAAAACAGTCCAATGAGTTTTCAAAAAACTCATCCTAGCTTTTGAATTAATTGACCGATCTGAGTAGTGGACGACCGGTCGTGATTGGTCCAGCAAAGTTCAGTAGCAGGGGTCTTCCTGTTGAGTGTTTGGACCGGTCGGACGACCGGTCCTGGGCTATGGCCGACCGATCGAACGACCGGTCTACAGTGCAATCCTCTGCACTTCTTCCTTCTTCCCTTCTCTTTCTCCCTTGGTTCTTTCTTTCACCCTTTGGCACTTGGTCTTTTAATCTTCAATGTGTACAAAGTGACCTTTTAAGCATTGAATTGGTGAAGTCCCATTCTCGTTCCTACAATCACAAAACATGCATTAGAATAGTCTTTAAACATGTGAATCATGCATAATTAGTGATGTAATGAGGTTAGAATATATACATTTAACCAGCAAATCAACAATGCGGGGGGAAGACTCTTAGTTGGTGATCTACGTCATTCGTTAGACGCTCGACGTTGAAGCAATATGCGAAATAACATACCAGGTGGTGGCGATCAGGCACCTCCAGAACCAACAGAAGTTTCTAGAACCAGTAACGCCCCAGATTGGGAGAAAGAATTGGAAGATCTAAAGATAACGTTTGCCGTGATGGAACAGCAGCGCGCTTTGGGCATACCAACATCACTACAAGCCATGATAGATCAGACTGAATCACCTTTTACAGACGACATTATCTAGGACCCCCGACCTAAAAACTTCTAAGTGCCCAGCAATATGTCATCCTACAATGGATCCAAAGACCCAATTGAGCACCTCGAGGTTTTCAAAGCCTACATGCAGTTGGAGAGGGTCAGTCAGGGAATCATGTGTAGGGCTTTCTCCCTTACTTTGAAAGATGCGGCCCTTACTTGGTACCGCAACCTGAAGTCAAAGTCCATCAACTCTTTCACACAGTAGTGCACCCTGTTCGGATTGCAATTCATCGAAAGCCATAAGATGAAGAAAACTACCACCCATCTGGCCACCATAAAGCAGAAAAGCGACAAATCTCTCAAATACTTTCTCGTCTGATTCACATCCGAGGCGGTCGAGGTCGAGGGCTACACCGATGAAGTAGGCCTTCTAGCACTTCTTAACGGAGTGCGCAACAAGGAGTTTCGATGGACCCTAGACAAAAAAACTCCAAAAACGTCTTCGCGTAGTCACATGAAGATATACCCGGTATTGATCCAAATACCATTGTCTACAGATTACAAGTGGACCCAAAATTTAAATCGGTTCACCAAAGACATCGTGTGGTAAATCAGGAAAGGTAGGAAGCCACAAAAGAAGAAGTGAATAAACTTCTTAAAGCAGGATTTATCATGGAAGTATTGTACCTGGAGTGGGTAACGAATGTGGTGCTCGTTAAAAAATCAAACGGCAAATGGAGGATGTGCGTCAACTACACTGACCTAAACAAAGCATGCCCAAAAGACAGTTTTTCGACTCTTAGGATCGACCAATTAGTTGATGCCACGGAAGTACATGCGCTCCTCAGCTTCATAGATGCATTCTCAGGCTATAATCAAATCATTATGCACCTACCTAATATGAAAAATACATCTTTTATTACTGACCGAGGGCTGTATTGCTATAAAGTAATGCATTTCGATCTGAAAAATGCGGGTGCCACGTACCAGCGTCTTGTCAACAAAATCTTTGTCGACAAATTGGAAGAACAATTGAGGTCTACGTCGATGATATGCTGGTGAAAAGTTTGCAAGAAGAAAATCATCTGATCAATCTCCTAGAGACCTTCCAGATCCTACGAAAGCATAGAATGAAACGAAACCCGGGAAAATGCGCCTTTGAAGTTTCTTGTCACGCCCTGAAAATCAAGTGTCGAGCAGTCCGCGGCTCCCGACTCTTCCGGGCGGACTGTATTTTGCGAAAGTATAGTTTAATGGCACAAATCGATGGCATCAACTCATAAATAGAGATTTAAGCTAAACAGTGTATAATTCAGTTTGAATTTAAAGTATAAATACATACAATTATCCACACAATCAAGGAGTCCACTCAGCTGGGGCTCAATTTTATACATGTACAAAGAAGTCTTTAAGAATATCGACCTAAGACATCCAATTCAAGGTAGGAAATGAAACGTAAGACATAGGTAAGCCAATAGGTCCTGCATCTCATGCATCAAGTGGCAGCAACTCCTGCATCAAAATAACTGGTTGGTGTTTTAAAACACCCCCCCAGGTGGGAGTGAGTAATCATACTCAGTGTTACCATTCCCTAAGTTAAACATATTATCAATACAATCAAGTACAAATAGTGGAGCATAACAAATGGTGGGGCTCTCACACCTACCACCCCAGCATCAACAGATAGCATAACCCCACAATCAAGTTCTTATTTTAGTTGAATAATGCATACAGTCATGATATACAAATGTTATGTTCTGAAAAAATAAACTGTGGGGTTACCACCCAGCAGCAGCACCAGACCAATGCACGTGAAAATGTAATGCATGCATGTTTACCAAGTATTTATTTAATCCCGTATTCAATCAGCAGTATTGACGAAGCCAGAATACCTCAATTTTATCAAGAGTCTATTAAACAGGAACACAACCGATAGGAACGCGATAGAACACTGGACAACGATGAAAGTCGGACACTGGACAGTGGCCTTACCGAACACTGGACAATGCCAGGTCGGGGTACCCTCTACCAGGCCGGGGCCCACCACCAGGCCAGGGCGTCCTATACCCAGCTCCAAGAATCCTAATTTAGGTCCGTCACCCAACATAACTGAATAATGAATCAAACGGTAAGGGTCTCGATGCCCTAGAATATCATATGCATGGTAATGGGTCGTCACCTAAGATCAATGATGGTAGGCTCGTCACCTAGCATTGGTGCTCAAGACTCTCGATAAGACCATTAGGATCAATACCCGTCAAAGACAGCACAAGCACAGTTACCCATATACCATGCCTGGCCCATGAGCTTCAGTATGCATGATTCAATGCTCAAGGATATTGGAGGGCTCATCACCCACACCAGCCAAAGACAGCACAAACACAGCTACCCATATTCTATGTCTAGCTTATGAGACTTGATATGTACAGTTATAAGTGACTGCACAACAATGGTAATTGTGGTATTCAAGATTCTACAGAATATGTAACAATGATCAAACAAATATGATTAACCCTGAAATTGATTGATTTGGTAGGCCGAGCGAAACATCAACCAAACCGGCGTAGCTAGGGTCGGTCGATCATGTTACTTCAAGTCGACCAAACGAGTCCGTGACGGCCAAACCCAAGTAGGCAGTCCATAAATTGTGATTTTCATAGATTAATCCCAATCATGTCAATTAAATATTATACTAAGCATGTTGTGAGAAGAATAGAACATCATAGCATTCATTGTCTCAATCAGGTATAAAACCAAACAGTTGATATGCGATATTCTTCATTTCATATATGGGCGTAAAATCAAACACTTGGCGTGCTATTGTAGGCCAACTCATCAAATTCACAATCAGGCACTAGCCTGGGTGGATGGTAATCCACTTACTCAAGCATATGTGAACTTCTGTTCACTCAGGAATTTCATCAAACACTTGATATGCACAACACATCAAATCTCATATTTTCATAAAATCGATTCAAATGGGCAATCAATCCACACATCGAAGTAAGCATGTAATTAATCAATACATACAGAACATCAATCATAAACATAAATCATTCGGCACTTAACTTTGAATGGAATTCATGAAAAACCTAATTTTCACTATTTGGAACCCTCATGGGCTGATAATTGCCAACTTAGAGGAATAGTCCTCACCTGATTGATGAGTCCACGAGCTAGGAATGAGTATTCCTCAAGGATTTTGGAGAAAATCCAGCTCGAACACCTAAATTCGACAAAAACCCCAATTAGAAATGAGAATCCTTAATGAAACTTCTTAATTTCTACAATAGGAGAGATATCTTACTTCAAGGCATGGCCCGCCTACGATCGGTAGAAGGAATGGTGACAGAGTAAAAGGGTTTGAGCAAACCCTAGAAGAAAACCCAAGCAAAACCCCCAAATTCCATTTGAAATGGAATTCTCAAATGGGCTTGGTATTTATAGTTCCAGATGGTCCAAGGTTGAGGTGAGTCACACAACTCATCCTCTCTGGTCTTGATCTAAGTTGTACAGTTCGGGATAGGGTATCTGGTATCTGATATAGGGGAAAGGTCAAGCCCACTAAGGCAATCGATTCCGCGTAGATTCGTGATCAACGGCCCATTAACGAACGGTCTATAGCTGTTCTAAGTTTTTGAGACACCAATTGGATGATTTAGAGAACAGAGTTTAGTGAATCCTTTCACTAGTTCGTAACGGGCATAGCTAGGTACATGATGTGATATACGGGGTGCATTTATTTACAGGTTAAGGGTGGTTAATCTCATTTGTATGGTTTCATATGTCAAAAGGGTTATTTTGTCAAATCGATTTCTAAACTCAAGATAATCGAGATTTGATTCATTGATTAGGGTAGTCTAAGGTGGATCTGCATTGTAAGTCGGTTATATATGTTAATCCATTGTGATTTCGGTAAATCATAGATTGAGATTCATTAATCAACGGATCGAAAGTAGGATTAGACAATTAAAAAGGAATCCGTAGCCATCCATGATATCTAACAAAGAATGTACGGTTAGATTGATGTGTCAAAATGTCTTACGAGATTTCAATCAAATCGGATCGTCCAAACTAGGGTTTCATGTACAAATCTTCTAGATTATTGGTTCTAAATCAAGCGTATGCATTCTCATTTAAGAATTAAAATAGAAAATTTTCTAGAGGCGCTCGAATACTTTTAAGGATCGAGGATTGAAATTTCCAGGGCGTTACAATCTACCCCCCTAAAAAAATAATTTCGTCCTCGAAATTTTCTAGAACATTTATTAGTGGTCACAACAGTCTACCCCCCTAAAGGCTAAAGTACTTTCTTTAGAAGAGATGATCTTCGTCGAGTAAACAGAGAGCTCTAGTACATGGGTGGGGAGACTAAGGAACATAGTTTCAAATTATAATAGGTGGGCTCTTGTTGGGAAAACACTCATCCTCCTATCATTGGGTATCTTAGTCGTTGGATCTCTTCTATGTGTTGCCTTGCTACTGTTGTAGGAATGGGCATAGATTTCCTGAACAAGTTTAGAGAAAGGAAGGGAGTGATTTAGGTCGTTTGGTTGACATTCAGGTGATACGGCTTTTTGGGCATGCTTAGCCAAATCTTAACACTCCTATCGGGTTGCTAATGATTCAGCATAGTTGTCCTTGTCCAAAGGACGATTCACAACTGGGCTTGTACGGAGAAAACGGTTATAGTAGGCCTGAATCTGATACGTTGATCCTCTGCCTCATCAGAGCAAGAAGGTTGTTATAGCATTTCCTATTCCTGTTGGATCTTGGTCTTCTGCTCGATCCAAGCAGTGAGTCCATTGGTAATCACCCAGGATTGGGAATTGAGTCAAACCGCGAATACTTTGCATATGTATGGTCCCATAAATCCGTGATCTGATAATTCTAAATGCTTGGGGAGAATCAAGTTTCATTGTTCTAAGATTGTCCTTTGGGTCAAGTTCAAAGAGTGTCCATGATAGGTCTAAGCTCGATTCAATGAGGAATTAATTTCTCAAGATGCATAAGTCTAGGTGACTACTATAGAAAGGTTTCTAATGGTCAAAGATTAGTCAAAATTTAAAAGCTCCAAGTTTCATCAACCTAACTTGAGTCATTTGGGTTTATACAAATTATGCTACCCAGGGCCCGATAGCACACTACTAATCCTATTCATTTAATCGTATAAAAGCCATTGTTCTAAACTGGCAGGGGTTTGGTGTTGTTAGCATTCATCGTGGTGATGGTATGAGGGAAAAGGAAATGATGTCAGGCAGATGTATAAGTGACACACGAATGGGCAAGGAAATGAAAAGAATGACCGCTATCTTCTTTATGGGATGCTGACCTTGCATATACAAAGAGTTAGGGTTCTAGAATCCACAAGAACTAAAGGTAGCTTAGGAAAGTCTATAAAAATCAATTGAAACCATAAATCCCTACGCAATAGAAAGAAAACTCTAACTAAGAGTCCTAATGCCAAGTTGTGGACCCTCGCCGATTTTTCGCTCCCCACACGACGTTCTTCTCCCTTTCCTTTCGGAAGAAGAAGAAGAAGAGGTGCATGCGTGCAAAATCGCCGTTTGTGCCACTGGCTTGCCTCGTTCTCGAGGGCTTCGTTTGGTTGTCGTGTTAAGCTGGATATGTTTAAATGAGTTTATATAAGACCAGAGTCGCCACTAGCCAATTACTTCGAATCTACAGTCGGCTAGACCCTGTAGAAACATTAGAGAAGGGAATCCGAAGATTCCTTCCTCTAAAATGACTCCTGTTGATCTGCGGCCAGAGATTCAAGGTAAGGGATCACGGTTACAGGGTGGGAAGAGGTTAAGCACCCCACACACTGCCCGTACTGAAGTACGGTCTCTACTTCACAGAATCGATCGAATACTTGAAAGTCTAGTTTAATCCTCGTATATTCTCATGGATGACATGATGCATGAATGTGGGTCTGAACAGTAAGAGTTTCTGATGGGCAGGTTCCAACAACGGGCAAGCCTAGAGCGTACACTCAAACTGACAGGTGCTTAATGTAAGACGTATGCAGTGTGTTTGAATAATCAAGGTGCTTTATGGTGAAGCATGAATGCAGGTCTGAACAATAAGAGTTTCTGATGGGCAGGTTCCAACAACGGGCAAGCCCAGAGCATACGCTCGAACTGACAGGTGCTTAATTTAAGACATATGCAGTGTACTTGACGAATCAAGGTGCTTGCAGTGAAGCAGGGGGGTTGGAAGAAAAGTAAATGTTGCACTTATGCTAGATGCAAATGAGATGATGCTGGAAAAGAGTAGCCGGGTGGACGGAGGTGTCGCAAGGATTGGCTTCGAGTGGATGGATCAAGACTTGGATGGCTTGGGAGGCTTCGACCAGTGGTCAGGCTGGGCTGGACCAGGGCTAGACTCTCCTCACTCGGGCTCTCCTTGGTGGAGGAATGGGCTAAAGAGGATTCGAATCGCACTCGGGCTGAAGAGAGGGAAGTGGATTGATGAAATGAGAAGGGGAGGGGGGTATTTATAGCAGCGGAGAGTGGCACTCTCGTAAATTTTTTCGGGCGGCCTGCTATGGGCCGCCCGTACGGCCTCTCCTCGATTTCCAGCGAGTACGGTCGCTCCCTCGGGGCTGCTGTTGGACTCGCTGGTCGACTCAGTGAGTCGACTCGATGGTTTGACTCGACGGGTTGACTCAACGGGTTGACTCGGTGTTTTGTCTCGACGGGTTGACTTGCCGGGTTGACTCAGCGGGTTAACT
Organism: Liriodendron chinense; assembly: GCA_003013855.2. Classification (NCBI taxonomy): domain Eukaryota; kingdom Viridiplantae; phylum Streptophyta; class Magnoliopsida; order Magnoliales; family Magnoliaceae; genus Liriodendron; species Liriodendron chinense. Next base: position 8,111,809 of record ML058360.1, on the reverse strand, counting down.
CAGCGGGTTGACTTAGCGGGTTGACTCAGTGAATTTGACCTTTTTAGGATTTTTTGACTGGCTTTTTTCTGGTGGGTTTTTCAGGCTGATGTTTAAGACTGGGTTGACTGGGTTCAGACTTGATCTGGGCTATGGAATGGGGCTTACAAGGGTGAGTTTGGCTGAGTTTGGACTTGGGATTTAGGGGTATGGTCCTCCATTCAACCAGCTATCTCTACCAACAATGTAGCCGAATGTGGGGTGTCTACAGATGCCCCTCTTTGGCAGAGGTTGCGTGCAACCGAATGCCAAAGCGAGTGGACACCCCACTTCTGACCCGGTCATTCATGGATCATGGTCTGAAATCATTGCTTGCCTTTGCATCTGTGGCAGTTGATCGTTTGGAAATCGATCACTCGCACATACCACGGGAGTTTGGAGAAAACGTTGCGATTGTCCCTGCATGCGCTGCAACCTGGGTACCCAATCGCAACCCTTCCATTCCCGATCGGTACTAACATCAGAAAGGTACAGCAGAGCCTCTGCGTCGACAGTCTTACGAGGTTACTGACCCTGTGATTGATTGTATGTTCGATGTTCTCCCAGATCACTCCAGGAGTACTTGTTTCGCTTGACTGTCAAAGTGGTTAGACGCCCTGCGTCAGATAGTCTTACAGGATTCTACTACACCGACTTGAACTCAGTCAAGGTACTTCAGGCATCCACGCCTAGGTATGTGCGGGTGAACTCTTTCCACCCGATCTGCTGATTTCGATGCTTGGTTTGCAATTCATTCTTTCCTTGATTGTGGTCTGAAATCTTTGTTGTCCTTTGTATCTGAGTCAGTTGATTGTCTAGAAATTGATAACTCGCACATACCGCGAGAGTTTGGAGAAAACGTTGCGATTGTCCTTGCACTTTGCTGCAACCTGGGTACCCAATCGCAACCCTTCCATTCCCGATCGGTACTAACATCGGAAAGGTACAGCAGAGCCTCTGCGTCGACAGTCTTACGAGGTTACTGACCCTGAGACTGATTGTGTGATGTTTGATGTTTTCCCAGATCACTCCAGGAGTACTTGTTTCGCTTGACTGTCAAAGTGGTTAGACGCCCTGCGTCAGATAGTCTTACGGGATTCTACTACGCCGACTTGGACTCAGTCAAGGTACTTCAGGCATCCACGCCTAGGTATGTGCGGGTGAACTCTTTCCACCCAATCTGCTGATTTTGATACTTGGGTTACAATTCATCGTTTCCACCTGTTCAAATGGTTTCTGTGACCGAGCTTTTTGGCTTTCATCTTTTTTGTATCTTGGCATGTGGCACGACCGCACTGACACTGGAGTTCAGTTCGATCGTACTTTGAGTGCATTGGATCCGATGGTCTCCGGGGAAACCGCGAGACATCGGATCTTATTTGATTTTTGCGTTGGCTCCTTCCCAGAGATATGGAAGATCTCCTGGTGTTTTGAAGACAGAACACTCTACTGGGAAAATATTTTTTGGGTTTTTGAAAAGTCACCCAATCTGGGGAGTGATACTCCGTGGGGTTTTTATTTGCAAATGGAAATATTTTTTTTTATGAAATGGAAATCCGGTTTGCATGCGCCTCCACTAGGGATGCCTGTGGGGTCTTTGACTAACTGACTTTTATTTTGAAAGCAGGTAAACATGATGATTGATGCGATGGATGCTGATGCATGGAGATGCATGATGAATGCATGGCTTTGGCTCATTCTCTTTCAGTTTGATGATTTTGCTTTTGCTATGGGTGCAGAGAACTTTGAGCTTATTGCTTGCAGGGTTGTGCTCCCTGGGGTTTTTCTTTTTTACACGGGTGTTTGGTCAGCGGGTTGGTCAAGATCCCAACCCATGGTCGATCAGGTCCATCGTCCCAAGATGCTGTTTCTTTGCGAATGAGAATGTACGAGGATATTATTCGACTTCAAGATGTTCTTCTGGGCATACGTGTGATTGAGATGGTGTTTGGTTGCCCGTTTTGGTCAAGATTCCAATTTGCGGGCGATTGGATCCGTCATCCCATACTGTGAAGTGAGCGGAGTTCAAGACTCCTGAATTGTAGTGCTGGGGATACTAATTTTTGTGATTTTTTGTAAATATGTGGATCCGAATCTTTACCTGAGCGGTCAGGGTAGAGATCAGTTTATTGAAAACACAGGAAATATTTTTTGTGATTTTTGAAATATTTTTTATGAAAGCAAGAGAAATATTTTTGTGATTTTTGAAATATTTTGATTTGAAAGCAAAGGAAATATTTTTGAAAATATTTTGTTGAAAGCAAGGGAAATATTTTTTGTGATTTTTGAAAAGGTGATTTTGCAATATTTTTGTATTTTTGTGATTTTTATGAAATGCAGGGAAAAATATGGAATTTTCATCCACTTCCAACTTCTACTGCTGGTAAGGCACCCGATCCATTTTACGTCAGCGAGCAAGACGAGTCTCACACAGTTAAGTGCCGTAGTTTTACATCTTCGGATGAGGAGATTTTGAGGGTTTTCAGTCAACACACCCACAAAGTTGCCTGTTCCTCATGTGTAATGCACATAGACCACGTATCGTCCGACGGACTCCTTCGGCCACAAAATGAGCCACATCCTCACATTTCCTTTAGTCAATCCAGTTTGGGGTCTTACGTTGCTCACAATTCCGTGAGGGTGAGCTTCACCTCCCAACAGCCTTAATCCCCTTCATGAGTTCTAGGAACAGGGAACATCCGTCAGCTTCAACAACGACTTCCAAATCAAGGTTGTCTATCACGGTGCGTTCAACACGAACAGGATTGCGGAGTTCTGCCCGCCTCAGCCCTTACCTGTTTAAAGGATTCCGGACACCCGTACGATCAAGTGTCAGTCGTGTCCGGAACAGGTTAGGAAAGAAAGCCCCCGAGAAGTTAATCCCAGTGTAGTTTTAGGTCTTCGGACTGCTGGGGATGAATTTGTGCAGTTGAAATTGATGGCAAAATTTTTTTTATTTTTTATTTTTATATTTTTTTGTATTTTGAAAAGGTTCCAGAGTTCAACTCAAGTAATCGAAGATGACACTGGTTTTATGGAAAGCTTGAAATCTTTTTGGTATTTTTGAAAATGATCCAGGTTATCAAACCTTGATCCCAACGGTAGAGGCCGATGCCGGTTTTTTAGTTGAAAGCGAGAAAAGGTCCCCTGAGAAATTAATCCCAGTGTAGTTTAAGGTCTTCGGACCAAAATCTGTACATGCTGAAAATACGTTCCTTTTTTGTGATTTTTCGAAAACTGTTCCAGGTCATAAAATCTCAATTTTGAATGGTCAGGATTGACACTGGTTTTTATTGGAAATCTCTCGGGATTTTGTTCCCTACGTAGTTTAAGGTCTTCGGACCAAAAACTGTACAAAAGGGGGCAAACACTTTTTTTTTTTTTTTGGAAAATGTCCGGTGTCAACGGATCTTGATCAAGACCGATACCGGCTTTTATTGAAAATCCCTCGGGATATTGATCCCGACGTAGTTTAAGGTCTTCGGACCCAAAAACTTTAAAAGAGGGGCTGGTGATATATTTTTTTTGTTTTTCGAAATGATCCAGATCATCCGATGTTGGTCTTAAAGACTGGGATCGATGCTGGTTTTTATTAAAATCCCTCGAGATGTTGATCCCGACGTAGTTTAAGGTCTTCGGACCAAAAACTGTACATGTGAACAGTAATCAAGGGTGGAGATTCTTGGGATTCTTCTTGGAAATGGTTTGAATCATCTAGTCATGCCTTTGGATGGTTGAGATCATTGTTTGACCAAGTCAAATTTTCCTTTCTTTTTCTTGAAAATTCCATGGAACTTTTCCACATCATCAAGCCAATTTCTCACCCATTTCTCATGAGATGAGATTTTGGTGAGATTTCTTCCTTTTTCTCACCATTCTCTTCCATCACTTCATTCTTATATGGAGGTACAAGATTCACTTGCAACCACCCTTCCCAAGGAGGAGTTCTTCCCAAGGAGAGAGGGAGGGTGGTCGTTTCATGTAGGTAGGGGCTAGGACGGCCTCCCATGGGCCGCCCGGATGGTCTCTGCCTCCTGGTCTCTTCAGTGGGTTGGGTAAAAGGGTGCCCTCCCCTTTTCTATATAACATGGGGCACCCTTGCCCCCTCAAACGTGTAATCTCTCTCTTCTCTCTCTCATACTCTCTTCTTTTCAAGTTTTCTCTCTCTTCTTTGGTGGTCCTTTGCTCCTTTCAAGTGGTGGGCCTTAGAGGAGTTTTGGGACAGCAAGGTGGTCCTTCTTTGGTGAGTGGTAAAGGTATGGACCACTTCCTTTCTCTTTTCTTATCCTTTTCCTTCTTCATTGTCTCTTCTCATGACTCTTTTCTTTTTCCATGTAGTTATTCTAAGAAGAGTGAGGGTGGGCCCAAGTGTTTTTGGCCACTTTCTAGATCTCAAGTCCTTTTCAAAGGTGGTGCATGGAGAAGGACATTGCAAGCTTTCCACTTCACTTTTTTCTTTCTTCTTTTCACACTCCCTTCATGTGTATGTAAAGGGTGATTTTGCCATGTCATCAAGTGTGCATGGAAAAATACTCTATCTTTTTCATGGGAGTTGGGCCTCTTTTCATATGTATCAAATGGGCTCAAAGTGAAGTCACGACCCTTGGTGTATTTGATGGGCCTAATGCTTCATTTTGGGCTCCCTCATGCTTTCTTGCCCTTGTCATTTTTCCTTGATGCTCTTCCTTTCTTTTCCCTCTTCCTTTCAAGGTTTGGGCCCATGGGCATGGTAGGGCCCATCTCAAGTTTTGGGCTCATGGGGCCCACTTTAGGTGACCCCATCTTTCTTCACATGTGTATGGACCAAGGTGGCTAGCCCATTCTTCATTTTGGATCTCAAGTGGGCTAGTTTTCCTAGTTGGGCCTTTATAGACAAGTGGCCCAACTCTTCCATCATTTCTTGATTATGATGTACATCTTTGCACAAAGTGTGGTGGGCTCCTTGGAGTTTTTTATGTGGATGGGCTTTTGGGCCTTCATTGGAGCTTGGATTTCTTTGGACCATGTGTGCACCACTACACTTTGCCCATGTAGGCTTTTTCTTTCATGCTTTTTCCTTTGATGGATGGAGGACTTGAGTTACTTGACCATCTACAAGTCCCATGAGTGAGTTGTTCCCACAAACTTACTAAGTTCAAATGGTTTTTCCTTGAGGTAGGAATGGGGTTCTCAAGAGTTTCCCTTTAATGCCATCAACCTCAAATAGATGATCCTCAAGTGAGCTATCCATACAACTATAGCTCCTTGATCCTTTCTTTGGGGTTTGGTGGGTCATTCACCATCATACTCATGCATGAATGATTTTCCTTTAAATTTGTGGGAAGGAATGATACCCATAAGTTGCCCAATTTTGACCCATGCTTTGGGGTATTTTGGATTTTGATCTTTAAGTGGGCTATGTGTATCATTTTTAGCCATTTATGATGGTTGGGTGACTCATCAAGCCATGCTCCTTTGTGCTCAAATGGTCTCCCTTTTTGGTGGAGAAGTTGGTGCACATAAGTTGCCCAAACTTGCCTTTTCATGGGCATTTTCAACTTTGATTCTTCATGTGGGCTATGTGCATCAACTTTCTACCCTTAGCTTCTTTGATTCATATGTTTGTGGGTAGACCTCCTTGTTGTATTCTCATGGTCAAAATTTTCATCAAGATGAGGCACATAAAGTTGCCCATGATTAACCCATGAATGGGTCCTCATATTCTTCAAAGTGGGCTATGTGCTCTCTTCAATCCATTGAGATGAGGCATTTGGGTTGCTCTTGGGGGCCCGTTTCCTTTCTACCCCCCACTTGTCCATGCATGTGTGTAAAAAGATGGGAACATCTTAAGTGAGAAACATGGCCTTGGCATGAAAGTGGATCAATCCTTGGCCACATATGGACTTTGAAGAGGGACTTCTCATGTGAAGTGGGATTCTTATCTTTGTTGATCTCATGGCACTTGAGTGCATTTGTTGTCCAAAGTGTGTCTTTAGATGATGGACTTTCTTGCCTAAGGCATGCCATGCCACCTTCTTTAAGGTGGGCCTTACTTTTTCCAATGGGCTCAACACATATCCTAAGTGACACATGGAGTTGGACTTTAGATTTTGCATTTGAATGTGAGTCTAATCCCACGGGTTTCCTAGATGATAATTTAGATTTTAACGGGTAAGGGATAGGGACTTACCTTGCCAAGCTTGTAGGATTCAATGGCGGATGGTGCCAGAGGTCACCGAGTGATTGACGAAGATGATCCCGCCTTCATATTCCGCCGAGGGGACCACATGTGTTCCTTAGCTATGGAGCATCAACCTCTTCCCGCTATCAAGGGTCGAGGTACCAGGGATCGCTGGGACGACTGGATGAAGGATCCACGGCCCTTGCTTGAACGAGTACTGGATGGTACTCCTTTTGCTGGCCTCCTCACCCTACGTTTCCACAATAACGATGCTAACCACATGATGCTCGCGGCCCTTTACGAGAGGTGGCGGGATAAGACCCACACCTTTCAGCTCCCTTGTGGAGAATGGGGAATAACCCCCTTGGACATTTACATGCAGATAGGCTTCCCGTTTCATGGGACAATTGTTCCTCAAGTCAGCTCTCTAGCTCCTCTCACTTCCACCGACTGGCTACGGCTTGTCGGTGACGTCCCACCCGAGGGTGAATTCCAAGGCCATCAAGTGAAGATGCGATGGTTCTACAACAGTTTTGCCTCCGTCATCCCCACCACCGAGCGAGAGGCCCTCCACAAAGCGCGGGCCATGATTACTTATGCTTTTGGATCCTTTCTTTTCTGCCATGCGAATGAAGAGTTGACCCCAAATTTTTTCGTTTAGTCGAGGATCTTCATCACCCCTATAACTGGAATGGGGCTATCTTGACCCGTATCTTTCAGGGTCTGGACAAGACCTGTCGGCATAGCCGGTCCTTCACAGGTTTTTAGCCTGTTGTTGAGGCATTTCTTCTTTCACCTTCCTTGAAGTCATTTACCTTCTTTCCCTCTCTGATCATTAGATGTGCTTTCGTCCAGACCTGCTTTTATGACCATTTTTCCTATCTCGCGCCGAGGATGCGGGATGATGTTGAGCCCTCTCAGTATCGCCACATGTACTGGCATCAGCAAAACCGTCAGCGGAACTCCCGAGTTCCTGGGGACAATTGGCGTGCTGACATAGACGGGCTGACCGTTGAGGACGTAAGTATCTTGCTTGTCTTTGCCCTCGTGCTATGCTGTAATTGATTGTGGTGACTTCATTTGCTGCAGCATGCTCGGATGCCGTATGCCAGTTTCCCTCTCTATTATACCCCTCAGCCCGTGGAGGCATATGATGCTTTATGTCTCCGTATCATGCTTTCCGACGCTGAATCTTTTCAGTGGTACCTGGGGGAGAGGTTGCTTCGGCAAGTCACTGGGGTGGCTCGGGTCCCTTGTTCTGCACCTCCTCCAGCTGCTCGGATGCCAGTTGATGAGAGAGTTGGAGCTCTTGTAGGCCATCCTGAATTTCGTTTCACAATCCCGGATCGTGATTATGATGAGTGGTATTTGTTGTTCGGCCAGGGACCTCTGCTTCCTTCGCTTTATGTTCCAGGTGGCCGTCGCAGGTATGCTGGAGGTTCGGTGACTGCTCCTTTGATGGATCTTTATCGTCGGGAGCGGGACGCGAGGAGGGATGATGATGATTATGTTGGCGACTTGTAGTCTGCTTGGGTGCCCTGCTTTGTATGGCCTTGTATCTTTGCTTTTATCTTCTTTTGTATCAAGCTCTTTTGAATGAATATATAATCTTTGATTTGTCTCAAAATTCTTTGATGATGTCTAGACGCTTTGACCTTTGACTTGTTCCTTAATGATTTGTGGAAGATGAGGCTTCTTATGGTGTGGATGATGGCTTGAATGTCTCAGATCGCTTGACTCGGCTTTGTGGGCCCACTTGATGATTAGATCTTGGATTCTGGCCCTTCTTTTGATGATCGAACCTTTGATCTTGTTGTTTGATGGCTCATGTAGGTCCTTCAATGGTTTAGATCATGATGATCTAGTCTTTGAACGGCTTGGATTGCTTGGGGCCCCCACTTGATCACCTTTTCTTCTCTTTGGCCTGATCAGCCATGTTTTGGCCGCATTGCTCCGTGATTGGATCGGTGGGACACCTTTTATATGATCTTGATCAATCTCCATTGAAATCAGGAGTGGACCGGGGCCTTGGGCGGCCCATGGAGCGCCATCTGCTGACGTGGACTGTCAGCCTCACCTACCAAGAACCCTGGAGCCAATCCCGCGGAGAGAGGAAATCTGCGTCCGTACGGGCGACTCAGGGCAGGCCGCCCAAGGCTCGCCTCTTGAGCGGCCTGGGCTGGCTCTGGTTCAGACATCCTCTGCTGTCCCCTTCTCCTGTCCCCCACATTCTCTGTTCTGGGTTATTCGATTCAGCCATGAATCTTCTTTTCCCCTTGTCTTTTCTCTTCATTTTGTCCTCTTCCCATTTTGTCCTTTCTTGGGCAGCTTTAGATGATGATTTATGGGCCATAGTGGGAGAGGTTGGTGGGTCCCACACTCCAGCATTTGGTGAGGGCTTTAATGGTGGAGGGATTCCTTTAATGGAGGGTGTAGATGGTGCATTGAATGGAGGCATTGATGAGGGGTTAGGGATGGTGGTTGATGGTGTTTTGAATGGCCCCATTAATGGCAGCCATGCTGAAATTCCAGATTTGAATGGGACCTTCATTATGGGAGGAATGAATGGTATGGATAGGATGATGGGGTGGGACATAGGTGAGGCTATGCATCCCTTGAATGTGGGCCCCATGGGTGATGTGATGGATGGTGGTGATGGGACCATGATGGACATAGATGGGCTGATCTCATGCTTGGATGGGATGGATGGTTCAGATGGTACCTTTGACGGTTTGGATGCTCTAGATGAGGGCCAGGATGTGCGGTATACTTCTTTGGGTGGACTTGATGTGATCATTGATGATGTCCCCCTGATGATGGACGGTGTGGATGCCTCGATGATCCCTTTGATCGGCCAGGATGATGATTGGATTCATGATTTCCTGTTGGAGGGGGCCGCAGGTCCAGATCTGACCGTTGATTCTTCGATCGGGGCTGCCGGGACCCTTTTTGATGGTTCAGATGCTTTCTTTGACGGTCAGATTGGTCAGGATGCCACGATGTGCGGTGTGATCTTTACTGGTAGCCCTTTTGATGGAGAGCATTGGCCTTCCCCTGATCGTCGGTCTTTTGCGCACTCTGTTCATGAGGTGGGCGAGTCTTCTCATGCGGCTGAGATTATGACAGTTTCAGACAGCGATGCGACTATATCAGACATAGCCATCACTGAGGGCAGGTCAGGGGCTGTCGAGTCTGCAGAGGTTCCAGCTTTTCCTTCTCCTTCGCCCGTTGACCTTCCGATCCTTGATGAGTCATTATTGATTTCTGGGCCTTTTGTGCTGGAGGGGGTACCAGTGAGGACTTGTCAGCTGCTTCCTCGTTCTTCCTGCGACTGGGATGTTCTGAGATGGCCCCGTTGTTGTAGGAAGGTATTGAGAAGGATGCCCCATAGCAAAGGGCTGAGATGGCTGTTGTCGGTAGTCTTGGGCAGACTCCGATGGTTGCGCTTGATTTGAACTGGAGGCCGGAAGGACCCGGCATGGTTGCTGAGACTGCTGAACTGGGCCAACTTGATTGTTGGCTGCTGCGGTGGCTTGTGCTTGCATGAATTGCAAGAGCATTTCTTGCATTGCTCTCACTCCTTGTGCCAATTCCTGTATGATTGGTGTATTATCAATGGGCTGTTGCGCTGGAGGTTGCGCTTCGGTCATCTCAAGAGCAGGGAAGAGACGAGTTTCTTCTTCGTGGTCGGACATGGCTTGTTGAGCCCGAGTGCGGATTATGCTGCGGAAGGGAAGTTGTCTCCGCGTACGTTGAGCCCGAGGAGGCGCAATGGTGAGGACTATACTCTACTCTTTTTGGGTTTTGGAATTTTCTATTTTTTTTTTTTGGTTTTGGGATCTTCTATTTTTTTTTATTTTTTTTTGGTGGAATGCTATGCAGATGAGATTGTATGAGGGTTAATGACTTTCAAGTATATGAAGGATTCTATTTTTCAAGTCGGATCACGACTAGTGGGACTAGCTTATCCCCAGCAGAGTCGCCATTCTGTGGACCCTCACCGATTTTCCGCTCCCCACACGACGTTCTTCTCCCTTTCCTTTCGGAAGAAGAAGAAGAAGAGGTGCGTGCGTGCGAAATCGCCGTTTGTGCCACTGGCTTGCCTCGTTCTCGAGGGCTTCGTTTGGTTGTCGTGTTAAGCTGGATATGTTTAAATGAGTTTATATAAGACCAGAGTCGCCACTAGCCAATTACTTCGAATCTACAGTCGGCTAGACCCTGTAGAAACGTTAGAGAAGGGAATCCGAAGATTCCTTCCTCTAAAATGACTCCTGTTGATCTGCGGCCAGAGATTCAAGGTAAGGGATCACGGTTACAGGGTGGGAAGAGGTTAAGCACCCCACACACTGCCCGTACCGAAGTACGTCTACTTCACAGAATCGATCGAATACTTGAAAGTCTAGTTTAATCCTCGTATATTCTCATGGATGACATGATGCATGAATGCGGGTCTGAACAGTAAGAGTTTCTGATGGGCAGGTTCCAACAACGGGCAAGCCCAGAGCGTACACTCAAACTGACAGGTGCTTAATGTAAGACGTATGCAGTGTGTTTAAATAATCAAGGTGCTTTATGGTGAAGCATGAATGCAGGTCTGAACAATAAGAGTTTCTGATGGGCAGGTTCCAACAACGGGCAAGCCCAGAGCATACGCTCGAACTGACAGGTGCTTAATTTAAGACATATGCAGTGTACTTGACGAATCAAGGTGCTTGCAGTGAAGCAGGGGGGTTGGAAGAAAAGTAAATGTTGCACTTATGCTAGATGCAAATGAGATGATGCTGGAAAAGAGTAGCCGGGTGGACGGAGGTGTCGCAAGGATTGGCTTCGAGTGGATGGATCAAGACTTGGATGGCTTGGGAGGCTTGGACCAGTGGTCAGGCTGGGCTGGACCAGGGCTAGACTCTCCTCACTCGGGCTCTCCTTGGTGGAGGAATGGGCTAAAGAGGATTCGAATCGCACTAGGGCTGAAGAGAGGGAAGTGGATTGATGAAATGAGAAGGGGAGGGGGGTATTTATAGCAGCGGAGAGTGGCACTCTCGTAATTTTTTCCGGGCGGCCTGCTATGGGCCGCCCGTACGGCCTCTCCTCGGTTTCCAGCGAGTACGGTCGCTCCCTCGGGGCTGCTGTTGGACTCGCTGGTCGACTCAGTGAGTTGACTCAGTGAGTCGACTCGGTGGTTTGACTCGACGGGTTGACTCGGTGTTTTGTCTCGACGGGTTAACTCGCCGGGTTGACTCAGCGGGTTAACTCAGCGGGTTGACTCAACGGGTTGACTCAGTGAATTTGACCTTTTTAGGATTTTTTGACTGACTTTTTTCTGGTGGGTTTTTCAGGCTGATGTTTAAGACTGGGTTGACTGGGTTCAGACTTGATCTGGGCTATGGAATGGGGCTTACAAGGGTGAGTTTGGCTGAGTTTGGACTTGGGATTTAGGGGTATGGTCCTCCATTCAACCAGCTATCTCTACCAACAGTGTAGCCGAATGTGGGGTGTCTACACAAGTGCACGAGACTTCCTATAACAAAAAAATATATATACAAAAACTAGCGAGTCCTAATGTATCTTGGTCAAATGATTCCTAACATGATACAAACTAGGGAGTACAAATCATTGAATACTTATTCCTATTATGCAATGTTAACAAAAAAAATCATTATCATATATACATCATAGGTTTCAAATCATAGCACTCGTAGGTTTCAAAATAAAATTTTAGATTCGAAGTTGAAATCGTTTTGTTTTAAGTTCGACTAAAATCGTAAGTCATAAATCATAAATCGAATGATTTAACAACAATAATAGGATACAATACTTTCTCATGCATATTTTGTGATAAATGGGTCCAATTGAATATGTTTTCAAAGTACCGGAAATGACGGAAGGTTCACCCTACTAACAATCGTAACTATTTCCAAAAACTAAAATTTTGGGCAAGAAAGAATTATGTTCTGATAAAACAGATGGTTTGGTTGGCCTTAGAATTAAATTTCAGTAGGAATCCATATGTTGTGCGTCCCGTAACTCATCCCGAATCAAAAGTTATGGTCATTAGAAGTTTGCTACGCAAAACAACAAAATAAGCAAGTTTGGGCGGTCCATCGGTCAATTGAGAGAACCATCGATTTGAGAGAGGCCCCAATGAAATTTAATTCAATGGATATGATTTAAAATAGAAAATAATTAACATTGAAAAGCGACGAAAAATTCTCTAAAGAATCAAGTCAAAAGACCTGAATCGTCTAGAAAAGTCACAGTGCATAGTCGCAAGGCCAGAAAAATAAGATACAAAAAATTTAGAAAAATAGCCCTACAGTTTCGATAGATGTCCGATAGGTGTCCGATCAATCGGAGAGTATGGTTCCGATAGGTGTCCGATTAATTGAAAATTCCATCAGATTTTCGAATGTCTCTGGACAAATTTTCGATCAATCGGAGATAAGTTCCAATCAATCGGAGATAACAATCAAAATCTCAACTCTCTGGACACTTTTCCGATCAATCATAAAGGAGCTCCGATCAATCAGAGTTCTTTCGAAAAATTTCTTCGATCCATTGGAATCCCATCGAAAAAAATGGTATTTTATGGCTGACTTCAAAAAAATGTATCTTTTTGCATACAACTCCGATTAAGGTGATTCAAAAACCACAATGAATCTTGATGAGTATAGTTTTAGGGAAAAATAATTTAAAAATAAAAATAAAAATTAAATAAGGTTTATTTCTTATTATTTCAGAAACTATCCAGAAAATTATAGGTTTCAAGAAGCTGGTACTTCAGGAATTTTAGAATTTTCTCTAGAACTCAAAATCAGATGAAAATTTGAGGGATGAACTTAGACTTGTCAACAAGATACTAGAAAAGTTTAAATAAATATTTGAGTGATAAAATTTCTAAAATCATTTCACACGACAGACTTGTTGAAACTAAAGTCCACAAACACTTGTGATTTTCAGATTTCAACTTGAAAGTCCCTCTCTTCACTTCCAAAACCCTTCACACTGAACATTAAGGAATACAATGGCCCATAAGTTCAACACCTTTCAAATTCTAGGTTCGCAATCACTGTCTCAAGGGAATTTGGTCATAAGGTTCAAATTTCTATGTTTAAGTTCACAATCATCACACAAAGGTAAATTTTGTCCTAATATTCACGGTCGCTATGTTCAACATTCAGAGTACGTCAACGTGTATCTTATGGTGAGTCCCCCAATGTACTGACTCAGTTTATTTCTCAACTCATGCTCTGATACCAATTTGTCACGCCCCGAAAATCAAGTGTCGGGCAGTCCGCGGCTCCCGACTCTTCCGGGCAGACTGTATTTTGCGAAAGTATAGTTTAATGGCACAAATTGATAGCATCAACTCATAAATAGAGATTTAAGCTAAACAGTGTATAATTCAGTTTGAATTTAAAGAGTAAATGCATACAATTATCCACACAATCAAGGAGTCCACTCAGCTGGGGCTCAATTTTATACATGTACAAAGAAGTCTTTAAGAATATCGACCTAAGACATCCAATTCAAGGTAGGAAATGAACCACAAGACATAGGTAAGCCAACAGGTCCTGCATCTCATGCATCAAGTGGCAGCAACTCCTGCATCAAAATAACTGGTTGGTGTTTTAAAACACCCCCCCAGGTGGGAGTAAGTAATCATACTCAGTGTTACCATTCCCTAAGTTAAACATATTATCAATACAATCAAGTACAAATAGTGGAGCATAACAAATGGTGGGGCTCTCACACCTACCACCCCAGCATCAACAGATAGCATAACCCCACAATCAAGTTCTTATTTTAGTTGAATAATGCATGCAGTCATGATATGCAAATGTTATGTTCCGGAAAAGTAAACGGTGGGGTTACCACCCAGCAGCAGCACCAGACCAATGCAAGTGAAAATGTGATGCATGCATGTTTACCAAGTATTTATTTAATCCCGTATTCAATCAGCAGTATTGACGAAGCCAGAATACCTCAATTTTATCAAGAGTCTATTAAACAGGAACACAACCGATAGGAACGCGACCGAACACTGGATAGCGAGGAAAGTCGGACACTGGACAGTGGCCTTACTGAACACTAGACAATGCCAGGTCAGGGTACCCTCTACCAGGCCGGGGCCCACCGCCAGGCCAGGGCGTCCTATGCCCGGCTCCAAGAATCCTAATTTAGGTCCGTCAGCCAACATAACTAAATAATGAATCAAACGGTAAGGGCCTCGATGCCCTAGAATATCATATGCATGGTAATGGGTCGTCACCCAAGATCAATGATGGTAGGCTCGTCACCTGGCATCGGTGCTCAAGACTCTCGATAAGACCATCAGGATCAATACCCGTCAAAGACAGCACAAGCACAGTTACCCATATACCATGCCTGGCCCATGAGCTTTAGTATGTATGATTCAATGCTCAAAGGCTATTGGAGGGCTCATCACCCACACCAGCCAAAGACAGCACAAACACAGCTACCCATATTCTATGTCTGGCTTATGAGACTTGATATGTACAGTTATAAGTGACTGCACAATAATGGTAATTGTGGTATTCGAGATTTTACAGAATATGTAACAATGATCAAACAAATATGATTAACCCTGAAATTGACTGATTTGGTAGGCCGAGCGAAACATCAACCAAACCGACGTAACTAGGGTCGGTCGATCATGTTACTTCCAAGTCGACCAAACAAGTCCGTGACAGCCAAACCCAAGTAGGCAGTCCATAAATTGTGATTTTCATATATTAATCCCAATCATGTCAATTAAATATTATACTAAGCATGTTGTGAGAAGAATAGAACTGTGGACCCTCGCCGATTCTCCGCGCACCCACACGACGTTCTTCTCCCTTCCCCTTTCCTTTCGGAAAAGAAGGAGATGAGGATGCGTGAGTGCGAAATCGCCATTTGTGCCACTGGCTTACCTCGTTCTCGAGGGCTTCGTTTGGTTATTGTGTTAAGCTGGATATATTTAAGTGAGTTTATATAAGATCAGAGTCGCCACTAGCCAATTACTTTGAATCTACAGTCGGCTAGACCCTGTAGAAACGTTAGAGAAGGGAATCTGAAGATTCCTTCCTCTAAAATGACTCCTATTGATCTGCGGTCAGAGATTCAAGGTAAAGGATCACGGTTACAGGGTGGGAAGAGGTTAAGCACCCCACACACTGCCCGTACCGAAGTACGGTCTCTACTTCACAGAATCGACCGAATACTTGAAAGTCTAGTTTAATCCTCGTATATTCTCATGGATGACATGATGCATGAATGCGGGTCTGAACAGTAAGAGTTTCTGATGGGCAGGTTCCAACAACGGGCAAGCCCAGAGCGTACGCTCGAACTGACAGGTGCTTTATGCGAGATGATGCATGCTGTGTGCTTGAATATTCAAAGTGCTTATAGTGATATGTACGTGAATGCAGGTCTGAACAATAAGAGTTTCTGATGGGCAGGTTCCAACAACGGGCAAGCCCAGAGCATACGCTCGAACTGACAGGTGCTTAATTTAAGACATATGCGGTGTGCTTGAATAATCAAGGTGCTTGTAGTGAAGCAGGGGGTTGGAAGAAAAGTAAATGTTGCACTTATGCTAGAAGCAAATGAGATGATGCTGGAAAAATGATAGCTGGATGGACGGAGGTATCACAAGGATTGGCTTCGAGTGGCTGGATCAAGACTTGGGTGACTGGAGAGGCTTGGACCAGTGGTCAGGCTGGGTTGGACCAGGGTTAGGCTCTCCTCACTCGGGCTCTCCTTGGTGTAAAAATGGACTAAAGGGGATTCGGATCGCACTCGGGCTGAATGGGCTTCGAATGGATGTTGAAATGAGAAGGGGAGGGGGGTATTTATAGCAGCGAGGAGTGGCATTCCGCGTAATTTATCTCGGGCGGCCTGCTATGGGCCGCTCGTACGGCCGCTCCTCGGTTTCCAGCGATGTACGGTTGCTTCCTCGGGGCTGCTGTTTGACTCGTTGGGTCGACTCAGTGAGTTGACTCAGCGGGTCGACTCGGTGATTTGACTCGACGGGTTGAATCGACGGGTTGACTCGGTGTTTTGACTCAGTGTTTTGACTCGACGGGTTGACTCAGCGAGTTGACTCAGCGGGTTAACTCAGTGGGTTGACTCAGTGAGTTTGACCTTTTTTAGGATTTTTTGACTGGCTTTTCTTATGGGGGTTTTTCAGGGTGGTGTTTAGGATTGGGTTGACTGGGTTCAGGCTTGAACTGGGCTATGGAATGGGGCTTACAAGGGTGAGTTTGGCTGAGTTTGGACTTGGGATTTGGGGGTATGGTCCTCCATTCATCCAGCTATCTCTACCAACAGTGTAGCCGAAGGTGGGGTGTCTACAGATGCCCTTCTTTGGCAGAGGTTGCGTGCAACCGAATGCCAAAGCGAGTGGACACCCCACTTCTGACCCGGTCATTCATAGATCATGTTCTGAAATCTTTGCTTGCCTTCGCATCTGTGCCAGTTGATCGTTTGGAAACCGATCACTCGCACATACCGCGGGAGTTTGGAGAAAACGTTGCGATTGTCCCTGCATGCGCTGCAACCTGGGTACCCAATCGCAACCCTTCCATTCCCGATCGGTACTAACATCAGAAAGGTACAGCAGAGCCTCTGCGTCGACAGTCTTACGAGGATGCTGACCTTGAGACTGATTGTGTGATGTTTGATGTTTTCCCATATCACTCCAGGAGTACTTGTTTCGCTTGACTGTCAAAGTGGTTAGACGCCCTGCGTCAGATAGTCTTACGGGATTCTACTACGCTGACTTGGACTCAGTCAAGGTACTTCAGGCATCCACGCTTAGGTATGTGCGGGTGGGCTTTTTCCACCCGATCTGCTGGCTTCGATGCTTGGTTTGCAATTCATTCTTTCCTTGATTGTGGTCTGGAATCTTTGTTATCCTTTGTATCTGAGTCAGTTGATTGTCTGGAAGTTAATAACTCGCACATACCGCGGAAGTTTAGAGAAAACGTTGCGATTGTCCCTGCAGTTTGCTGCAACCTGGGTACCCAATCGCAACCCTTCCATTCCCCACCGATACTAACATCGGAAAGGTACAGCAGAGCCTCTGCGTCCGTAGTCTTACGAGGTTGATGACCCTGAGACTGTTTGTGTGATGTTTGATGTTTTCCCAGATCACTCCAGGAGTACTTGTTTCGCTTGACTGTCAAAGTGGTTAGACGCCCTGCGTCAGATAGTCTTACGGGATTCTACTACGCCGACTTGGACTCAGTCAAGGTACTTCAGGCATCCACGCCTAGGTATGTGCGGGTGAACTCTTTCCACCCAATCTGCTGATTTTGATACTTGGGTTACAATTCATCGTTTCCACCTGTTTAAATGGTTTCTGTGACCGAGCCTTTTGGTTTTCATCTTTTTGTATCTTGGCATGTGGTACGACCGCACTGACACTGGATTTCAGTTTGACCGTACTTTGAGTGCATTGGATCCAATGGTCTCCGGGGAAACCGCGAGACATCGGATCTTATTTGATTTTTGCGTCGGCTCCTACCCAGAGATATGGAAGATCTCCAAGTTTTTTGGAGGCAGAACGCTCTACTGGGAAAATATTTTTGGGTTTTTGAAAAGATACCCACTCTGAGGAGTGATACTCCGTGGGGTTTTTATTTGCAAAAAGGAATATTTTTTGTCTTTTTGAAATGGAAATCTGGTTTGCACGTGCCTCCACTAGGGATGCCTGTGGGGTCTTTGGCTAATCGACTTTTATTTTGAAAGCAGGTAAACATGATGATTGATGCGATGGATGCTGATGCATGGAGATGCATGATGAATGCATGGCTTGGCTCATTCTCTTTCAGTTTGATGATTTTGCTTTTGCTGGAGATGCAGAGAATTTTGAGCTTATTGCTTGTAGGGTTGTGCTTCCCTAGGGATTTTTCTTTTTAATGCGGATGTTTGGTCAGCGGGTTGGTCAAGATCCCGACCCGTGGTCGATCAGGTCCATCGTCCCAAGATGCTGTTTCTTTGCGAATGAAAATGTACGAGGATATTATCTGACTTCAAGATGTTCTTCTGGGCATTCATGTGATTGGGATGGTGTTTGGTTGCCCGTTT
Organism: Liriodendron chinense; assembly: GCA_003013855.2. Classification (NCBI taxonomy): domain Eukaryota; kingdom Viridiplantae; phylum Streptophyta; class Magnoliopsida; order Magnoliales; family Magnoliaceae; genus Liriodendron; species Liriodendron chinense. Next base: position 8,093,538 of record ML058360.1, on the reverse strand, counting down.
TGGTCAAGATTCTAATTTGCGGGCGATTGGATCCGTCATTCCAAATTGTGAAGAGAGTGGAGTTCAAGACTCCTGAAGTGTAGTGCTGGGGATACTGACAATTTTTGTGATTTTTACAGATATTTGGGTCCGAATCTTTACCTGAGCGGTCAGGGTAGAGATCAGTTTATTGAAAACACAGGAAATATTTTTTGTGATTTTCGAAAATATTTGATTTGAAAGCAAGGGAAATATTTTTTTGTGATTTTTTTGACAATATTTTGATTGAAAGGAAGGGAAATATTTTTGTGATTTTTGCAAAAAAAAAAATTTTATTTTTTTTATTGAAAGCAAGGGAAATATTTTTGTGATTTTTTTACAATATTTTGATTGAAAGCAAGGGAAATATTTTTGTGATTTTTGACAATATTTTGATTGAAAGCAAGGGAAATATTTTTGTGATTTTTGCGAATTTTTTGATTGAAAGCAAGGGAAATATTTTTGTGATTTTTGAAGAGGTGATTTTGCAGTGTTTTTATATTTTGTGATTTTTCTGAAATGCAGGGAAAAGTGTGGAATTTTCATCCACTTCCAGCTTCTACTGCTGGTAAGGCACTCGATCCATTTTACGTCAGCGAGCAAGACGAGTCTCACACAGTTAAGTGCCGTAGTTTTACATCTTCGGATGAGGGAATTTTGAGGGCTTTCAGTCAACACACCCACAAAGTTGCCTGTTCCTCATGTGCAATGCACATAGACCATGTATCGTCCGACGGACTCCTTCGGCCACAAAATGAGCCACATCCTCACATTTCCTTTAGTCAATCCAGTTTGGGGTCTTACGTTACTCACAATTCCGTGAGGGTGTGCTCCACCTCCCAACAGCCTTAATCCCCTTCATGAGTTTTAGGAACAGGGAACATCCGTCAGATTCAACAGCGACTTCCAAATTAAGGTTGTCTATCACGGTGCGTTTAACACGAACAGGATTGCGGAGTTCTGCCTGCCTCAGTCCTTACCTGTTTAAAAAAAATTCCAGACACCCGTACAATCAAGTGTCAGCCATGCCTGGAACAGGTTAGGAAAGAAAGCCCCCGAGAAGTTAATCTCAGTGTAGTTTTAGGTCTTCGGACCGCTGGGGATGAATTTGTGCAGTTGAAATTGATGGCAAAAAATTTTTTATTTTTTATTTTTATATTTTTTTTGTATTTTAAAAAGGGTTCCAGAGTTCAACTCAAGTAATCGAAGATGACACTGGTTTTATGGAAAGCTTGAAATCTTTTTGGTATTTTTGAAAATGATCCGGGTTATCAAACCTTGATCCCAACGGTCGAGGCCGATGCCGGTTTTTATTGAAAATCTCTCGAGATATTGATCCCGACGTAGTTTAAGGTCTTCGGACCAAAATCTGTACATGCTGAAAATACGTTCCTTCTTTGTGATTTTTCGAAATGATCCAGGTCATCAGATCTTGGCCTGAACGGCTGGGATCGATGTTGGTTTTTATTAAAAATCTCTCGGGATGTCAATCCCGACGTAGTTTAAGGTCTTCGGACCAAAAACTGTACATGCCAGGGAAAACCTATTTTTTGTTCTTTTTTTTTGGAAAATATCCGGTATCAGCTGATCTTGTTTTGACGATCCAGACTGCTACCGGTTTTTATTAAAAAGTCCCTCGGGATCTTGATCCCGACGTAGTTTAAGGTCTTCGGACCCAAAATATGTACAGAATAGGGCAACACATTTTTTTTATTTTTTTGAAATGATCCAGATCATCGGATCTTAGCCTGAACGGCTAGGGTCGATGCTGGTTTTTATTAAAAATCTCTCGGGACGTTGATCCCGACGTAGTTTAAGGTCTTCGGACCACAAAACTGTGCAAGCGATGCTGGAAATCACACTTTTTTTATTTTTTAGGAAGTGTCCGGAGTCATCAGGCCTTAATGAAGACCGATGCCGGTTTTTATTGAAAATCTCTCGGGATATTGATCCCGACGTAGTTTAAGGTCTTCGGACCAGAAACTGTACAAAATAGGAAAACCATTTTTTTTGTTCTTTTTTGGAAAATATCCGGTATCGACAGATCTTGATTCGACGATCCAGACTGCTACCGATTTTTATTAAGAAGTCCTTCGGGATCTTGATCCCGACGTAGTTTAAGGTCTTCAGACCCTAATATGATTGGGCATACTTACCTTGCTTTGTTTAGCTTTTGATAGGGTCGATTGTGATTCGAATGGTCTAGATTGCTTGAGTGGGCCATGTGGTCCCTTTCCAAACTTCAGCTTGACTTTGGAGCACCTATCCTTGATGTTTTGTGAGGCTAAGAAGGCTTTCCATGGTGCAGATGATGACTTGAACGTCTTAGATCGCTTGATTAGGCCTTGTGGGCCCACTTGATGATTAGATCTTGGATTCTGGCCCTTCTTTTGATGATCAGACCTTTGATCTTGTTGTTTGATGGCTCATGTAGGTTCTTCAATGGTTTAGATCATGGTGATCTAGTCTTTGAATGACTTGGATTGCTTGTGGCCCCCACTTGATCACTTTTCCCTCTCTTTGACTTGATCAGCCATGTTCTGGCCGCATTACTTCATGATTGGACCGGTGGGGCACCTTGTATATGATCTTGATCAGCCTCAATCGAAATCTGGAGTGGACCGGAACCTTGGGCGGCCCATGGAGCGCCATCTGCTGACGTAGACTGTCAGTCTCACCTACCAAGAACCCTGGAGCCAATCCCGCGGAGAGAGAGGAACCGCGTCCGTACGGGCGGCCCAGAGCAGGCCGCCCAAGGCTCGCCTCTTGAGCGGCCTGGGCTGGCTCATGCTCGGACATTCCCTGGTCTCTGTTGCTGCTGTCCCCACCTGCTCTGTATGTTCAGGTTCGATTCCAACAATGAATCTTCTCTTTGTCTCCTCTTTCCTCATCATCTTGTCATCATCTTGCTTTGTCCCTTCTTGGGCCATGGATGGTGGAGATTTAGGGGCTGTGGGGGCTGCCCATGGTGGGTCCCACACTTCAGATTTTCAACTGAGCTTTGATAATGGGGAGATGCCTTTACTGGATGGGGTAGATGTGGCATTAAGAGGGGGCATTGATGAAGACTTAAGCTTGGTGGTTGGTGGAGATTTGAATGGCTCCATTAATGGCAGCCATGCTGAAATTTCAGATTTAAATGGGGCTTTGATTGTGGGAGAAATGGATGGCATGGATGAGATGGGAGGATGGGACATAGGTGAGGCTATGCATCCCTTGAATGTGGGCCACCTGGATGATGTGATGGATGATGGTGATGGGACCATGATGGACATAGATGGGCTGATCTCATGCTTGGATGGGATGGATGGCTCAAATGATACCTTTGACGGTTTGGATGCTCTTAATGAGGGTCGAGATGTGAGGCATACTTGCTTGGGTGGACTTGATGTGATCATTAATGATGTCCCCTTGATGATGGACGGTGCAGATGCCTCGATGATCCCTTTGATCGGCCAGGATGATGACTGGACTCATGATTTCCTGTTGGAGAGGGCCGTAGGTCCAGATCTGACTGTTGATTCTTCGATCGGGGTTGTCGGGACCCTTTTTGATGGTTCAGATGCATTTTTCGACGATCAGATTAGCTAGGATGCCACGATGTGTGGTGTGATCTTTACTAGTAGCCCTTTTGATGGGGGGTATCGTCCTTCTCCTGATCGTCGGTCTTTTGCGCACTCTGTTCATGAGGTGGGCGAGTCTTCTCATGCGGCAGAGGTTATGACAGTTTCAAATAGTGATGCGACTATATCAGACATAGCCGTTACTGAGGGCAGGTCAGGGGCTGTCGAGTCTGCAGAGGTTCCATCTTTTCCTTCTCCTTTGCCCGTTGACCTTCCGATCCTTGATGAGCTGTCATTGATTTCTGGGCCTTTTGTGCTGGAGGGGGTACCAGTGAGGACTTGTCAGCTGCTTCCTCGTCCTTCTTGCTCGCCACGACTGCTTGCTTGCTTTGACAGCTTGTCAGCTTATGAGATTCGGGAGTTAGAGTCCTATGGCTTTGGCAGTCTGGTCCATATGGCTAGAGTTGATATTGATTGGAGGATGCTTGGAGCTGCCTTGATTGACTGGGTCCCTTCGTTGAACTTGTTTGTGTTCAACGATATGGAGATGGGGCCTTCTTTGGAGGAGCTTACACGCTTGATAGGCTTGCCCTGGGATTATACTCAGTATTTCTCACCGAAGACGTCGCCGAAGACTGTCACACCGCTGAACTGGTTCGGGATCCCTTATCTTGTTCATCCTGCAGCTGCCGGCCAGGATGCTGCAGTGTTCTCCTTGGATTTACTGTATGATCTTTTTTCCGGTCTTCGGAGTGTGGCCGATTCTACCTTTGCTCGGAACGCACTGATGTTCTGCTTGATTGCTGAGGTGCTGTTCTCGGGATGGCGCAGGTCCCAGACTCCTCTGCCTTTTGAGGTGATGAGCCGAGCTATCCGTCAGCAGGGGATCATTTCTCTTACCTTGGCCGAGCTGTTCAATGGGCTGACTGACTGCGCCCTGGGCCGCACTCGTGTCCTTCGCGGCTGTTGTGCCTTTCTTCAGGTATCTTTTCTGCACCCTTTTCTTCTTGCTTTGTTGGGAATTGCTTTGCTTTAGCTTAACTTCTTTTCCTTTTTGTGATCAGGTCTGGCTATGGGAGCGTCTTTCTTTGACCGTTCCTGTATCTTTTCCTGACACTCGTTGCCCAGACCTTATGCGACACATCATGGAGTTTCTTCCTCATATAGTTCGGATGAGCGAGCCCTTGTATCGCAGGATGGTCGCTGAACTTCGTGACTGGAACATTCGTTGGGAGTCATCTTGGCTTTCACTTCCTCCAGTGCTTTGCGATGCACACCGCCTTCCTCTGATGTTGGTAGGCTTTCGATCCTACTTTTCTTATCACCCTATCCGGTTTCTGCGGCAGTTTGGATACGAGCAGGATGTTCCTCTTTTTGCTTTCACGGGTATCGGGCGTCGAGTGCTTCCATCTAGGTCCTCTGACTTCAGGACCCGGATTGATTGTTCCTGGGCGAGTTATTTGACAGCTGATTTGTTGGGATTTGAGCTTGGGACTTTTTCGATGGCGACCGCTCCGTATCAGTACTGGGTTGCTGAGCAGTCTTTGTATCGACGTATCCCTTGCTGGCACCATACTGCTGATGAGGATGAGCAGGATATCCTTGGAGATGCTGGCTCTTCATCTGGTTCATATGAACCTTTTGAGGAGCGCCCATTCATTGATCCTTGCTTCCTTTTGGCCACTCATGGCCATCTGCTGTCTGAGATCTCTGCACTTCGGTATCATTGTGAGATGATGTCGAGGAGATTGGCTGCCGATCAGAGGTTGACTGATGAGGAGACAGCGATCTGTACCCTTGAGTGCGATGAGGCGCATTACCTGCGTATGGAGGTGAGCAGGTTGAGAGCGAGACTATCTTTTTATGAGTCAGAGGACTCACCTGATGTGGCCGAGGAGGAGGGTAGAGATTGATTGTGTTGGCCACCTGCACATTCTTTTTTGCATATATGATTGATGATGATGCATTTTTTTGTATTTTTTGAAAAAGATGATATGATGTGTAAAAGAAATATGATGCATTTAATTAAAAAAAAAGAAAACTGTTTGAAAATCTACTGTGCCATGAGTTGTCTTGTGAGTGTGTCTGGATTTTGTGTCAGGATATAGGAATCAGAACTAGGGCTCGGCCAATGCCTTGACCGATGTCTCGAGATTTGACTTGTGTTCTCCTTTAGTTCCCTCAGAGGTGTAGGCAATGGAAACTGTTACTTCTTGAGATTGTCAGAGTTTGTGGAGCTCTTCGCCCCTGACTGCACTTCTTGTTCTTGAACTGTAACTGCTTGAACCGATCTGGACCGTCTGCTTTCTTGGTACCTGCACTTTTTTTTTCTTTTTTCATTCAAGCCATTTTTGCCTGCAGCGCTCTTTCGAGTTTTCACTACAGCCGGCCTTTTCCTGTCATTTTTGCCCGTGGTGCCCTTTCGGGTTTTCACCACGTCCCGGGTGTTTGATCTTGCCTGCCCCTTGGCAGCTATGCTGTTTTTACCCTTGGCGCCCTTTCGGGTTTTCACCAAGTCCGCTGTATGCCCACTGTTTTTACTCGGAGCGCCCTTTCAGGTTTTCACTCCGCCCTCTTTGTTTAGGTACACATTTTCTTCTTTTTTTTTTCTTTTTTTTTTATTTTTTTTCTTTTTGGATCTCTGGATAACTGTGGCGGCTAGAGGTCGGGAATCCGTCGTTGCCGGCCAATGGCAGTCTTTCAGCCCTTATCCTGAGCTACGATAATAGAGCTGTCGGTCTTTGCTAAAGACCCCTCTGAGATGAATGGATGGATGACTGTGTTTCTTCTTGGACTGATTTTTTTTCTTTGGGTGCCTTGCTTTTTTCTTTCTCTTTTCTTTTTTTTTTCTTTTTCTTTTGTATTCTTTTTCTCTCTCTTTTTTTTGTATTTTTCTCTTTTCGAATCCCTTTATTTGAAACACTTGTTGGTGGACGGGAATGATTTCTCAGAGGTCTTAGCTTTGACCTCTTGACTTCAGCTCTATTAAAGTAACTCTTGATAAGGTCAGAATAACTTACCCGTGAAAGATCTTCACGTTGTCGGCGTTGGTTGGCTCAGGAAGATCCACCCCTCTCATGCTGGTGAGTCTGAGGGCGCCTCCGGGAAGTACTTCTCTGATGATCAGTGGCCCGTCCCACGAGGGTTTGAACTTTCCTCTGGGATATGGAAGGTGCGACGGTAGAATCTTCTTCATGACCATGTCGCCTACCTTGAAACTTCTTTTTCGAACTCTCTTGTTGTAAGCCCGAGCGATCCTTTTTTTATAGCACTGTGAATGACTTAGTGCACGCATGCGCTTTTCATCTGCTAGCTGCAACTGATGGAACCTGGCCCTTTGTCATTCTCCTTCTTTGATTCCGCTTTCGAGTAACACTCGTAGTGATGGTATTTCCACCTCGACTGGCAAAACTGCCTCCATTCCATAGGTAAGCTCGAAAGGAGTAACGCCCGTAGCAGACCGTACAGACGTTTGATAGGCCCAAAGTGCATATGGGAGCATATCTGACCAATCTCGATAGGTCACGACCATCTTCTCGAGTATCCTGACGATTGTCTTGTTTGCGGCTTCTACCCCACCATTCATCTGGGGACGGTAGGGGCTTGATCGATGACGTTGGATCTTGAATTTGCTAATGAAGTCATCCATCTTCTTGTTGACGAACGGGGTCCCATTATCTGTGATGATAGCATTGGAGATTCCATACCGGCATATGATGTTGTTCTTCATGAATTTGATCACTTGAGATGCTACAATCGTGGTGTAGGAGGCTGCCTCTACCCACTTGGTGAAGTAGTCGACTGCCACAAGTATGTACTCATGACCATTTGATGCTTTGGGACTGATCTTGCCGATGATGTCGAGCCCCCACATGGAGAAGGGCCAGGGGGTGGTCAGGTTGTGTAACTCTGATGATGGGGCATGGATTTGATTCGCATGTTCCTGACACTTGAAGCATTTTCTGACGTGCTGGCAACAGTCTGTCTCCATGGTGAGCCAATAGTAGCCGAGTCGCAGAATCTTCTTTGCCATCATGTGCCCGTTCATGTGTGGGCCACAGATTCCTTCGTGTATTTCTTTCATGATCTTTACAGCTTCTGTTTCATCGACGCATCGAAGGAGGATGTGATTATAGGATCGCTTGTAAAGAACTTCGCCACTGATGGTGAACTGGCCGGCCAAACGCTGGATGGTTCAGCGATCTGTTGCTGTTGCTGACTCTGGATACTCCTGGGTTTCGAGATATTGCTTGATGTCGGCATACCAGGGTTTGTCAGGGACAGCTTCGGCTTCTTCTATTTGCAGGCAAAAGGCAGGTTCTTCTTGAACTTCAACTGTGAGCTCCCATTCTGAAGCTCCTTTTGGTATCTCGAGCATTGATGCAAGTGTGGCGAGAGCATCTGCAAATTGGTTCTTGGCTCTGGGCATGTATGAGAAGGTGATTTTCTTGAATTCTTCGATCAGATTGTCAAGATACACATGATATGGTATCAGCTTCTCGTCCTTGGTTTTCCATTCGCCATTGGTCTGATTGATGATAAGCTGTGAGTTTCCAAATACTCGCAGCTTCTTGACGCCCAAGATTATGGCTTCCCTTAAGCCAGCGATGCATGCTTCATACTCTGCCATGTTGTTGGTGCACTCGAATGCGATGCGCCTCGAGATAGGAATAGGGACATCACCTGGAGAGTAGAGGATTGCTCCAATACCACTCCCTTTAGAATTTGCTGCGTCGTCGAAGAATAACGTCCACTCACCTTTCTTCTTTTCTTCTTCTTCAATGAGCAAGAGATCTTCATCAGGGAAGAATGTCTTGAGCGGTTGATAATCCAGGAGGGAATGGGCCGCAAGATGATCGGCGAGGGCCTGTCCCTTGATTGCCTTCTGAGTGACATAGGTGATGTCGAACTCAGACAAGAGTAGCTGCCATTTAGCTATCCTTCCAGTGAGTGCCGGTTTCTCGAACAGGTACTTGAGCGGATCCATGTGAGCGAGGAGGAGAATAGGGAATGCAATCATGTATTGACGGAGTCCCTGAGTTGCCCAGACTAGGGCGAGGCAAGTCTTCTCGATCGGGGAATACCTGGTCTCATAATCGGTGAACTTTCGACTTAAATAGTATATTGCTTGTTCCTTCTTTCCGGTCTCGTCGTGCTGGCCGAGGACACAGCCAATGGCTTCTGCTGCTACCGAGATGTATAACAATAAGGGTCGTCCGGGGGCGGGCGGCACTAAGACTGGAGGATTCATGAGATATCTCTTGATGCGATCGAAGGCAACTTGGCAATCATCATCCATTCTTTTGGAACATTCTTCCGGAGGAGCTTGAAAATAGGTTCACAAATAGGTGTGAGCTGTGCGATGAAGCGACTGATGTATTGAATTCTACCGAGGAAGCCACGGATTTCTTTCTCCGTTCTAGGAGGGGGCATCTCGATGATTACTCTGGTTTTGGTCTCGTCGACCCTGATGCCATCCTCGCTCACCATAAAGCCGAGGAGTTTGCCTCCCATTGCACCGAAGACACATTTCTGTGGGTTGAGGCGGAGCTTGTACTTCTCTAATCTGTTGAATAGCTTCTTCAGATCTTCAAAGTGTCCTTCAATTGTGCGAGATTTGACGATCATGTCGTCCACATATACTTCAAGCTCTTTGTTCATCATGTCATGGAATAATGCTGTCATTGCTCGCTGATATGTTGCACCTGCGTTCTTCAGACCAAACGGCATTACCCCGTAACAGAAGGTTCCCCAGGGAGTGATGAACGATGTCTTCTCGCGATCTTCGATGGCCATCTTGATCTGATTGTAACCTGAGAACCCGTCCATGAATGAGAAGATCTTGTATCCAGCAGTGTTGTCGACTAGAGTGTCGATATGTGGCAAAGGGAAGTCATCTTTAGGACTGGCTTTGTTGAGATCTCGAAAATCGATGCACATTCGAACCTTGCCGTCCTTCTTTGGTACTGGCACGATGTTGGCGAGCCATTCAGGGTAGTTGGAGACTACCAAGAATCCCGCGTTGTACTGCTTGATGACTTCATCTCGGACTTTCAGAGCCCATTCTGGCTTCATTCTTCGAAGTTTCTGCTTCACTGGCTTCATATCTGCCTTGGTTGGCAGATGGTGTACAACGAGCTCTTCATCGAGCCCCGGCATGTCTTCATATGAGAACGCGAAGTTGGACAGTCTTGGAGCTAGGAACTCTATCATTTTCTGTTTCATCTCAGGTGGCAATGATTTTCCAATGCGTACTTCCCTAGGGATCTCAGGCGTCCCCAAGTTTACTATCTCGAAATCATCGGCTACAACATTGGCTTTAGATTCGAACTTTTTGAGGAGATCCTCTAATTCGGGAGCTGGATCATCATCTTCCTCATCCCGAGCTTCGTCTAGACCCATGAGCTCGAAGTCTAATTCGATGTCGAAATCATATGATTCGACTTCAAACTCATGCAACTCTTTAGACGAACTTGGCACACTACTGAATGCAGGAAAAGAAATGTTTTTTGGTTTTTGAGATTTTTCTGAAATTGAAATGCTAGATGTTTTTGGCTTTTGAATGTTTTTTATTTTTTTGGGTTTTTGAAATTCATGGGACTTTGAACAAGTGGGCATTGCAGACTATGATTGAGCCCAACTTGTTCCAAAGTTCCGGTCGCTGCTTAAACATGCATTTTTTTTTAAGCCAGAGCCCTCAGATGGCTCTTTGGCTGATTCAAAAGTTAGGGGAACAGATGACCATTCAGGACCCCACATTTCCTCCCCTTGAGAGGTGGGGGTTGATGATTTGGGCGAAGAATCATGATCTGGCCCAATGACCATGACTTCTCGCTAGTCGGGTTCGAGATCTGAGTCGCACTCAGTCCCTCCCGGGTCACTTACTTCGCATTGCAGTTCATCTAGTTCCACGGCTAGACACAAGTTTGGAATCTGGACATCAAACCAATCTAGGGCTAGCCACTTCCCTTTCTTGGTCCAATGGATAGGCTGCTTCTGCCCCTGGCTGATGATTGATGAAGTTGACTTTGCAGAGATGGGCAAGTCGTGCCCCTTGCTAATTGGTGCTGAGATGGGCAAGTTGTGTCCCTGGCTGATTGAAGTGGGTAGGTTGTGCCCCTGGTTGAGAGAAGTGGGCAAGTTGTGCCCCTGGTTGGGAGCAGGTGTCAGAGAAACCTGGTCCTGAAGCTGCTGTGTTTGACTTCTTTCTTCGTCTTCATCATTTCCTTCTACTTCTGGAGGCTTAGATGGTTCGAGAATCTGATCCCATCGAATGGGGGGCCACGTGGCCCAAACTAGGCTCATCGGGAGGCCTTTGTGTAGTGCAGTCGGTTAATTCCCTCCTGGATCTTTGCAAGGTTCTCCTGGCTTGACGAACTGGATGGGTGAGCACCGAAATTTCTTCCTCCTTTTGTCCATGAAGGTTGCCCTGTATCCGAGTCCCCATTTGCGTTGGTTATATACCAGCAGTACCTTTCTGGACTTGAAGTGATTCTTCATTCGGTATTTGAGGCTCAGACGCTCTGCCGGTGAAAAGACACGGTCCACCCTTATCGGTTCTGGATTAGCGATAGAGTTCACAGTCTCGAATTCGAAACTGTGAAACGGGATGTCTTCCTCAGAGTGCTGGATATCGATGATTGGGATGTCTGGTTCAGTGGCAGCAGCATTGGAAGGAATGATGAGCTCTTTCTCTGCATGGATAGAGATCACTTGATTTCCATAAATGTACTTCACTCGTTGATGCAGGGTTGATGGCACAGCTCCAACCTTGTGCAGCCATGGTCGCCCGAGCAACATGTTGAAAGAGGCTGATATATCCAGGATTTGGAATTTGATGGTAGAGATTTTCGAACCTATCTGTACCTCTATGTCAACCTCCCCTTCCACTGATCGGCGGGTGTTGTCAAATGCTCTGACACATATGCTGCTGGGTCGGAATGAAGAAAGATTGATTCCCAGACGTTCTGCAGTCTTGAGCGGGCAGACGTTTAAGCTTGAGCCATTATCGATAAGGACCAGCGGGACACAAAGGTCTTTGTATCGTAAGGCTATGTTGAGGGATTGCCCATGATCGCGCCCTTCTGGTGGCAACTCATTATCTGTGAAGGTGATGGCGCGCGGAGCCAGGAGTTGTCCAATCATCAAAGCTATCATTTCTGGTGCCGTATCAGAGGAGACGTGAGCATCGTTCAAGGTCTTGGCAAACATTTCTCGGTGTATGCGAGATGTGCAGAGTAGCTCCCATACTGAGATTTGAGCAGGGATCGACTTTAGCTGAGTCGCCACATCGTATGCGGCTTCATTTTTGTTGCCGAGGCCTGAGAGAGTGCCTTTGGGATCTCCTCTATTCTGATTATCTCTTCGGATGCAACGCCCATTGGGATTCATATTCCCTACTTCCGCACATTCTGGATAGTGCCATGGAACCTCTTTGTAGTTTTCCTCCCTTTTGCCTTCTAGGACCACCGGTTCTTACAACGGTGCTGGTGTGGGTACCAGATCTTCCTCGTATGGAGCTTTTGCCTTGAGAACTACATTGTTGCCTGTGCTGAAGGAGTAATATCGAGGCTTGTCTTCATAGATCACATAAGGTCGTGGTCCTGGCTCTACTGTTCTTGGAGCAGGAGGCTCCCATGGAATGAATACTGGTCCTCTTGATATGGCAAGAGGTTTCTCTGTTCATCCCAGCTGTCGTAGTGTGATTGACACGCCTCCGGGATTTGCCCCTTGCAATACGACTGGCTCAACTAGAGGAGCTCCTTCCAAGACAATGGGCTCTTGCTGCTGATGAGTATAATCCTTCCCTCGTGGATTGGATTGTTCTTGAATTGGGGTTGCCCCATGTAAGATGACAGGTTCGTATGTGGGCTCGACGTATGATTGTGCTCCTTCCAGGACGACTGGTTCCCAACATGAGGGGCCGTAAGATGCCCCTTGCACAACTGGCACATCGTATGGAAGTGCTCCTTCGAGTACTACTGGCTCGAGGACTGGAAGAGGAAAGGGACTTGCCCCTTGCATGATCGGAGGAGGACTTGTTGGCCCATAAGTGTAAGCATGAATGGACTGGATAGGGGAGAAGAAGCGATCGAGATGGTCCCCTTCTTCTATGCTATTGACTGCAGGGCCACGAGACGAACTGGGGTCCGTCGGATGTTGAGGCAGAGGATTCTGAAGGATGTTGGTGGAAGCTGCTGGAGAAGTTCCAGGGACTGAGATGACGATCTTGCGGTAATCAATTAGGTCTTGTATAGCATTCTTCAAAGTATAGCATCGATCAGTGGCATGGCCTCGTCCTTGATGGTAGGCACAGTACTCATTTTCTCGGTAGTTTGGTGGCAGAGGATGAGGCGGAGGCCGAGGTGCCATTAGAGTGAGTAACTGCTTTTGTACCAGCATAGCCATGACTTGACTGAGTGGTTGAGAGAGGGGAGTAAATTTCCTGGACTCCCTATAGTTTTGCCTATTTTGATATGAGTATTGTCCGTTTCCTCTGAATTGCTGCTGTTGTCGAGGTGGTTGTGGCTGAGGATTCGGTTGTGGCTGATACCGCTGAGGCTGATGCTGAACTTGATTCTGCTGATACTGTTGACGTCCCTGTGGGGGAGCATGTTGATTTCCTTGAGCAGTGGTGTTGATGTTGTTTACCTCTGTTGGGCGGGGAGGAGAACCACTACGGTTTCCATTCCCGTGCCCGATAGGTCTTCCTTCCACTCTGTTCCTTTTGATTGGAGTGGCTTGATGAGGCCATGGGGAGATTGTCCCGGCACGGATTCCTGCTTCGACTTGCTCTCCAGCACGGATCAACTGTGAGAAATTCGCATATGGATGCGAGATGAGATATCCAGATATGCCCGGATATGTTGAATGGACAATCATGGAGATTTGTTCTTCGTTGTCGATAGGTGTCCGCATTCTGGCTGCCATAGCTCGCCAACGCCCCACGTAAGCTGATAGTGTCTCATCACTCTTTTGCCTGAGAGCCGCAAGGTCGGCTCTTCTGGGTGCCATGTTGAGATTGTACGCGAATCTGTCGACGAAAGCCTGGGAAAGTTGTTCCCATGTCCTGATGTGGTGGCAGTCCAATGAAGTGTACAAATCTAGGGCATCGCCCTTCAGAGACTTTTGGAACAAACGTATGAGGGCCCCTTCATTTCCTGAGATGGCACTCAATTCTCCACAGAAGGCTTTGAGATGTGCTGTGGGACAACCGCTGCCGTCGTATCTTTTGAATTTTGGAACTTCAAAGTTTTGAGGTACTTGAGCATCTGGGAAAGGACACAAGTCTCTGAACTTGGTCGAAGGTAGATCGATTCCTTGTTGTCGCTGAAGCTGATTTTGCAAGATCTGGAACTGCTTCCGCAACTCGTCCAGTCCTGAGTGATCTGTTCGAGCGACTGGTGCCTCTTGGAGTAAGGCACGTTCTTCTTCGGCATAGTGGTCGATGTCTTCGACCCTATGGGCTTGCTGAAAAGCAACCGCGGGTTGCTGAAATTGATTTGATGACTGAACTGGATTCTGATGAACTGGTGCTTGAAAGGATTGTAACTGAACTGGAGATTGTACTGAAGGTTGAACTGGAACTTGCTGGAGATTGCTGGACTGAAGATTGCTGAAAATTAACTGGATTTTGCTGAATTGAAGATTGCTGGAAATTAACTGGAATCCCATCGGCGGGGATGTGCTGGAATTGAAAAGTGCTCCTGTTTGCAGGAGGCTGAGATGCTGGGAAGTGACCCCCTTGTTGGGTATTCGCCACTGTCTGCTGATTGATGTGGGCTTGACACTGACCCCCATTGTGGGCATTCGCCAATGCTGTCCCTGTTGCTGGAAATTGAATTGAAATCCCATCGGCGGGGATGTGTTGAAATTGAAAAGGTGTCCCATCGGCGGGGACATGCTGAGATCTACTGAGATTGTTGCTTGCAAGATTGACTGGAAGCTAACTGGAAGTCCCTGCGACTGGGATGTTCTGAGATGGCCCCGTTGTTGCAGGAAGGTATTGAGAAGGATGCCCCATAGCAAAGGGCTGAGATGGCTGCTGTCGGTAGTCTTGGGCAGACTCCGATGGTTGCGCTTGATTTGAACTGGAGGCCGGAAGGACCCGGCATGGTTGCTGAGACTGCTAAACTGGGCGAACTTGATTGTTGGCTGCTGCGATGGCTTGTGCTTGCATGAATTGCAAGAGCATTTCTTGCATTGCTCTCACTCCTTGTGCCAATTCTTGTATGATTGGCGTATTATCAATGGGCTGTTGCGCTGGAGGTTGCGCTTCGGTCATCTCAAGAGCGGGGAGGAGATGAGTTTCTTCTTCATGGTCGAACATGGCTTGTTGAGCCCGAGTGCGGATTATGCTGCGGAAGGGAAGTTGTCTCCGCGTACGTTGAGCCCGAGGAGGCGTAATGGTGAGGACTATACTCTACTCTTTTGGGTTTTGGGATTTTCTATTTTTTTCTGGTTTTGGGATCTTCTATTTTTTTTTTGATTTTGGGATCTTCTATTTTTTTGTTTGTTTTGGGTAGAATGCTATGCGGATGAGATTGTATGAGGATTAGTGACTTTCAAGTACGGGAAGGATTCTGTTTTTCAAGTCGGATCACGACTAGTGGGACTAGCTCATCCCCAACGAAGTCGCCATTCTGTGGACCCTCGCCGATTCTCCGCGCTCCCACACGACGTTCTTCTCCCTTCCCCTTTCCTTTCGGAAAAGAAGGAGATGAGGATGCGTGAGTGCGAAATCGCCGTTTGTGCCACTGGCTTGCCTCGTTCTCGAGGGCTTCGTTTGGTTGTCGTGTTAAGATGGATATGTTTAAGTGAGTTTATATAAGACCAGAGTCGCCACTAGCCAATTACTTTGAATCTACAGTCGGCTAGACCCTGTAGAAACGTTAGAGAAGGGAATCCGAAGATTCCTTCCTCTAAAATGACTCCTATTGATCTGCGGTCAGAGATTCAAGGTAAGGGATCACGGTTACAGGGTGGGAAGAAGTTAAGCACCCCACACACTGCCCGTACCGAAGTACGGTCTCTACTTCACAGAATCGACCGAATACTTGAAAGTCTAGTTTAATCCTCGTATATTCTCATGGATGACATGATGCATGAATGCGGGTCTGAACAGTAAGAGTTTCTGATGGGCAGGTTCCAACAACGGGCAAGCCCAGAGCGTACGATCGAACTGACAGGTGCTTTATGCGAGATGATGCATGCTGTGTGCTTGAATATTCAAAGTGCTTATAGTGATATGTACGTGAATGCAGGTCTGAACAGTAAGAGTTTCTGATGGGCAGGTTCCAACAACGGGCAAGCCCAGTGCATACGCTCGAACTGACAGGTGCTTAATTTAAGATATATGCGGTGTGTTTGAATAATCAAGGTGCTTGTAGTGAAGCAGGTGGGTTGGAAGAAAAGTAAATGTTGCACTTATGCTAGATGCAAATGAGATGATGCTGGAAAAATGATAGCTGGATGGACGGAGGTATCGCAAGGATTGGCTTCGAGTGGCTGGATCAAGACTTGGGTGACTGGAGAGGCTTGGACTAGTGGTCTGGCTGGGCTGGACCAGGGTTAGGCTTTCCTCACTCGGGCTCTCCTTGGTGGAAAAATGGACTAAAGGGGATTCGGATCGCACTCGGGCTGAATGGGCTTCGAATGGATGTTGAAATAAGAAGGGGAGGGAGGTATTTATAGCAGCGAGGAGTGGCATTCCGCGTAATTTATCTCGGGCGGCCTGCTATGGACCGCCTGTACGGTCGCTCCTCGGTTTCCAGCGACATACGGTTGCTTCCTCGGGGCTGCTGTTTGACTCGCTGGGTCGACTCGGTGATTTGACTCGACGGGTTGACTCGACGGGTTGACTCGGTGTTTTGACTCAGTGTTTTGACTCGACGGGTTGACTCAGCGAGTTGACTCAGCGGGTTAACTCAGCGGGTTAACTCACTGAGTTTGACCTTTTTTGGGATTTTTTGACTGGCTTTTCTTATGGGGGTTTTTCAGGGTGGTGTTTAGGATTGGGTTGACTGGGTTCAGGCTTGAACTGGGCTATGGAATGGGGCTTACAAGGGTGAGTTTGGCTGAGTTTGGACTTAGGATTTGGGGGTATGGTCCTCCATTCATCCAGCTATCTCTACCAACAGTGTAGCCGAAGGTGGGGTGTCTACAAGAACATCATAACATTCATTGTCTCAATCAGGCATAAAACCAAACAGTTAATATGTGATATTCTTCATTTCATATATGGGCGTAAAACCAAACACTTGGCGTGCTATTGTAGGCCAACTCATCAAATTCACAATCAAGCACTAGCCTGGGTGGATGGTAATCCACTTACTCAAGCATATGTGAACTTCTGTTCACTCAGGAATTTCATCAAACACTTGATATGCACAACACATCAAATCTCATATTTTCATAAAATCGATTCAAATGGGCAATCAATCCACACATCAAAGTAAGCATGTAATTAATCAATACATACAGAACATCAATCATAAACATAAATCATTCGGCACTTAACTTTGAATGGAATTCATGAAAAACCTAATTTTCACTATTTGGAACCCTCATGGGCTGATAATAGCCAACTTAGAAGAATAGTCCTCACTTGATTGATGAGTCCACGAGCTAGGAATGAGTATTCCTCAAGGATTTTGGAGAAAATCCAGCTAGAATACCTAAATTCGACAAAAACCCCAATTAGAAATGAGAATCCCTAATGAAACTTCTTAATTTCTACAATAGGAGAGATATCTTACCTCAAGGCACAGCCCGCCTATAATCGGTAGAAGGAATGGTGACAGAGTAAAAGGGTTTGAGCAAACCCTAGAGGAAAACCCAAGCAAAACCCCCAAATTCCATTTGAAATGAAATTCTCAAATGGGCTTGGTATTTATAGTTCCAGATGGTCCAAGGTTGAGGTGAGTCACACAACTCACCCTCTCTGGTCTTGATCTAAGTTGTGCAGTTCGGGATAGGGTGTCGGGTATCTAATATAGGGGAAAGGTCAAGCCCACTAAGGCAATCGATTCCGCGTAGATTCGTGATCAACGGCCCATTAACGAACGGTCTATAGCTGTTCTAAGTTTTTAAAACACCAATTGGATGATTTAGAGAACAGAGTTTAGTGAATCCTTTCACTAGTTCGTAACGGGCATAGCTAGGTACATGATGTGATATACGGGGTGCATTTATTTACAGGTTAAGGGCGGTTAATTGTTGAGCTCTTAATTGTGCATATTCCAAACCCAATTCATCACTCATTATGCAAGGTTTGTATGGTCTATAGGCTAATTTAATGCATGTTTTGTGACTACAGGACTGAGAGTGGTTCCACCCAATTGAAGACAAAAATGGCTCATTTGGCATCATTTTGATGAAGATTATTTGAGGATCAAAGAAGAAAAGAAGAGAGAAAGTGAAAGAAAGAAGCAAGGAAAGTAAGGAAAAAGAAGAAAAAGAAGCTTGGAAGACTGCCGACCGGTCATGACTGGTCGGCTAAGAGAGCCAGACCGGTCAAGACCGGCCAGCTATGAAGGCTAGAATATCAATGAATGAGGCCGACCGGTCATGACCGGTCGGCCAGGACTGCTGGACCAATGATAAACAGGCCCGACCGGTCTTGACCGGTCGGGCATACTTGCTAGAATGATATTGAAGAAGGCCGACCGGTCTTGACCGGTCGGCCATGGTCACTAGAATGTAGCTGAAGACGTCCGACCGGTCATGACCGGTCGGACATGGTTGCTGGAGTGGTCAGATAGACCGGTCGGCCATGCGTAAGAAGTTAGAAACTTCCAATTTCAGCCCGATTTTCTCTGCGCTGCGTAACTCTTACGCAATTTCTCGATTCTTCCGAAGTTGTGGAGCCTCCAGACTATAAAAGGACACCTAGGGATCGTTCCTAGGGTATCCTAGAAGGGTTCAAGCAAGGTTGGAGGCTGTGGAAGTGGAGATTGGAGTTTCACAACTCCTTTTGGTTTGCTTTGCTGTTTTCATGCTTTTTATAGTTGTTTCATGTTTCCTTGGATCATGAGCAGCTAAACCTCTTAGCTAGGGCTAAGAGGTGAAGCTTGTAGTGGATCCAAGATGTTTTAATTCGTAGTTAAGTGGTTTTAAGTGTGGAATTCATGATTATGAACTAAGGTTTGAAGTTTATACAAGTTTTTGAGTAGTTTTTCTTAGTCTTATGATGACTCATGGATGTTTGGGAGAATTACTTAATTGCTTAATTGGTTTGTAATGGTCTAGACCTGTATGATCCGAGGAATTGGAGTGCGCTCTAGTACTATGATCTTCATAAAGGAACTTCCTACCAAAGTTCTACTTTTCTGTTTTTCTGGAATATGTATGGACTGTGCATGTGATTTAAATCAAGTTCAAATCCTGATCTAGCCTTGTCTTGTGACAGGACTTGAGGATGGTTATGATTGTGAACTCGACCTTTTGGAAAGGGGAATGACCTATGCAATTGAGCATGCTCAGATCAGCCTGCATTGAGTGAATCTTATGCATAGAACTTACATATTACAGACTGTTTGGTTTAATAGCTCTATCATCCGACTAGATAGACCTAAACGTTGATTCTAGTTGAGAGAATAAGAAACCACAGCGGATTGAACATCAAGGATTGCTACAAGTGGATCCTTGAAACCCTAGTGCCTTCTTATAATTAGTTACTTTCGATTTAATTCAACTTCTGTTACTCATATCAATTTCATACAAAAATCCGATTAGTAGATTTCAATAGACACTTGTGGATGAGTTTTGTGAAATCCTACATCAGTCCCTGAGGATCGACCTCGGTTTTACCGAGTTTATTACTACATCGCAACCCTACACTTGGGGAAGCGAACATTAATCTTATTTGTATGGTTTTACATGTCAAAAGGGTTATTTTGTCAAATCGATTTCTAAACTCAAGATAATCGAGATTTGATTCATTGATTAGGGTAGTCTAAGGTGGATCTGCATTGTAAGTCAGTTATATATGTTAATCCATTGTGATTTCAGTAAATCATAGATTGAGATTCATTAATCAACGGATCGGAAGTAGGATTAGACAATTAAAAAGGAATCCGTAGCCATCCATGATATCTAACAAAGAATGTACAGTTAGATTGATGTGTCAAAATGTCTTACGAGGTTTCGATCAAATCGGATCGTCCAAACTAGGGTTTCATGTACAAATCTTCTAGATTATTGGTTCTAAATCAAGCGTATGCATTCTCATTTGAGAATTAAAATAGAAAATTTTCTAGAGGCGCTCGAGTACTTTTAAGGCTCGAGGATTGAAATTTCCAGGGCGTTACATTTCTTAAGGAAAATTCATCGGCTTCATGGTCGGGAGAAGGGGATTGAAGCTAATCCTGAAAAAATAAAAGCCATCATCGACATGAAGGCACCTAAATCTCTTAGGGACATTCAGCGACTCGTCGGGCGAGTCGCCTCACTCAGCAGGTTCATTTCACGAGCTGGTGACAAGTGTCTACCATTTTTCAAATTATTCAAAGGGTCGGCAAAAACAATGCGGTGAATAGAAGAATGAGAGCAGGCGTTCAGTCGGCTCAAAGAATACATGAGCAATCCCCCCATATTGTCAAAACATGTTCATGGTGAGACACTGATCCTGTATCTTGCCACCTCGCCGACTGTTGTGAGCTCCACTCTCATTAGAGAGGATGACAAAATTCAGAAGCCAGTCTACTATATCAGCAGGGCAATGGTTGACACAAAGACCCGCTACCCGACCATTGAGAAGCTCGCGTTAGCACTAATCACTTCCAAAGGAAGATTAAGGCCCTATTTCCAGGCTCACACAATTATGGTCCCTACGGATCACCCATTGAGGCAAGTCGAGCAGACTGGCCAAGTGGGCCATCGAACTAAGCAAGCACGATATACAGTTCTGTCCTCGAACGTTAATTAAGGGCCAAGTAGCTGTCGATTTCATCGTCGAATTCACCCACTAAGCTTCACCCGAAATTACTAAACCCGTCATCCATCCGGCCCAATTTGCCGATCGGCCACTATGGACACTTTATGTTGATGGGTCAGCATCTTCACAGGGAAGCGGGGCTGGAATCATTTTGATATACCCCGATGGTTCTAAATTGGAATATGCACTTCACTTCGGTTTTGCTACGTCTAATAACGAAGCCAAATATGAAGCACTCTTTGCAGGACTCCGGATGGCCAAATCCGTAGGAGCTTCAAATCTAAGAATCCACGGTGACTCTCAGCTCATGGTTAATCAACTATCCGATGAATACGAAGCGAAAGATGAAAAAATGATGTTATACAAAGAGCGAGCCCATGCATTATTGAAAGAATTTGAAAAAGTATGAGCTTTTACAGATCTCGAGGGAGCAGAACCGAATGGCCGACACTCTCGCCCGACTAGGTTCATCCTCGAAAAATGACATCGATCGAAATAACCCGATCGAACATCTCTTTGAACCGAGTATCACTCGAAATCACGCCCTAGGTATGTTTCTGGTCGACCACCCCCCTGCTGGATGGATCCGATCTTCGATACCTCAAAGATGGACAACTCTCAGAAGATAGGAAACACTACCAGAAAAATGACTATTCCCGACGGCCGAAAGCCGTCGGCAAATGGCTTTCCCGACGGTTTTTAGCCGTCGGATGGGCCGTCGGGAAAGGGGGCGTCACAATTGCTTTCCGACAGTTATGGGCCGTCGGAATTTCCGACGGCTATAAGTCGTTGGTCGGCCGTCGAAATTTCCGACGGCAATGAGCCGTCGCTCGACCGTCGGAAATTCCGATGGTGATTAGCCGTCGGAAATTCCGATGGTCATAAACCTTCGGTAATTCCGACGGCTCCACACCGTCGGAACTGTCGACGGTGATTAGCCGTCGGAATTTCCGACGGTTTATGACCGTCGGCGTTGCTTTAGAATATGAAAAAAATACTGTTAGCATTTAAGCATGGCCACACGTGCACCTAGAAAAAAGTTCCTTAAAGCAATTCATAAGAGTTGATACAGCATTTAAGCATGGCCAACCATTAGCATTTAAGCAATTAATATTTTAAATATGTTACACATCTGTATGCAGATTGCAGAGTGCCTTGTTTGTGACAACTCAAAAGTGTTGTAAAAAGACAATGAGTGAGATAAGATCAACTTACAATAAGAGTTGATACAGCTGCAATCGCCAGGCTAGTAAATGCTATAGAGGTCTACATGAATGAGAATGACTCATCACATCAGTATAAATAACTGCAGTCAAACCATATCTTACAATTACTGAAATGGTACACAAGCATTTGGTGTAAAACAATTCATATGCCATAGTAAGAACATGATTATTACAAAGCAAAATCTTCATCTCTCTTTCGCAAAGGGTGATGGGAATTTTATTTGTTTTAACTAGTTTGTATAACACATATTATCTCGAGTAATGATCACTTCAGTCTTATTTGATTGAGTACATGTATGCCTCTAACTTACAGATGTATGCCATGTTTCTCTGCTCATCAGTTGAAGAAAAAAAAAACAGCAATTAATATTTTGAAACATCAAAATCCACTAGAATATCAAAGACGAGCAACCTCTCTCTCTCTCTCTCTCTCTCTCTCTCTCTCTCAAAAACAAAACTAATGCTATTGTTAGATGTTTTTCTTACGAGGCATTTGATAAAAAGCATAAAATTTTCAAATCTTAATATTACATCCATGAGAATTCCAAATGAAATCCTTCAAACAAATGGTATCAGTTCTAGAATTTTACAATTGTATGCTTTTGCTATTGAGAATATTTGATTCCATCATTGCTTGACAATTGACACAAACTATCATAATTAACAAATCTTAATTTGAATAAAAAAAACCATATTAAGGAGAATTTCAAAGACATCATTCTCAAATCTATGTTAAAGAAAAATGAACCAAGCGTCTTTCAACAATTTACCCCTTTCAGCATGTAAATGCAGTGATTCATATGTGGACGAGCAATTTACCCCTTTTAGCAACCAGGTTCGCTACAGCCGTTCTGGAACATTTGTCAGTCTCATGGGCTACCATGAGAAAATCATTCTAAATATATAATAAAATTCTCACCATCTGACTGCAGCACATACCATGGCCAGCCACGTATTGCCACGAAAAATTCAGTCCGAAAATATCAATTTTTGTTATTTCCTTTTCAATCCCCTCTAAACAGTGAGAGAGAGCCAAAACCACCTACTGCAGCCAGCCATATGAATTACACAAAAGTTAGTAGCTCTGGCAACTAATACAAGTGAGAGACATACCTACAAATAAATAGCAGTAAGAGACATCACCAAACTAACACAGAGAGGAGAGGAGACAGCATAGTAAGGAAATGTGGCTCTCTCTCTCTCTCTTTTACAAAAACCAAATATCTGTTGAGGGAAAAACCCTAAAACGGATGGACGTGAGAGGCAAAGGCAAATGGCCTCATACGCCCCCAACCATCTGTTTCATATCTGATGATGATGATGTACACATTAGATTTTTAATCTTTTGGCCCCTGAAAATTAAACAAAAAAAAAAAAAAAAAAAAAACTTTACAATGAGAAAGATTATATGATGTCCCTCTATTGGATGGCGTCAGATGAGAACAAATAATAATAATAATAATAACAAAGACCGCCTCTGCATATGCTCGAGAGGGCTCATCTTTTTGGCTTCTTTTCAGAGTCCTGGTTTCCTGCAACAGTCACCTTGTAGGAGGTTCTGATGCCTGGCTATTCAAAACTGCATTCGAGGGGAGAGAAGGGAGAGTCCCATTGTCTTGAGGGGGCGGGGCACCCCATTTTGGCTCTGCATCTGGGGGCTCCACCACATGAACTGCACCATCACTCATGCCTAGAGCAATCTGGTTGGGTTCAGATGGATGAGCCGCAATCACCAAAGGATAGACAGAGTTATTGCTGCAAAATCCAACATGATACGAAAGGATCATCAGCTCCAATAGACAATTACAGTATAGGGATCATTATCCTTTATATTTTCCAAACAGGAAAGAAGAATAAGCTTAACTACTTATCCAAAACCTACAAATTAGAAAAATTCCTCTTTTAAGTTAAATTGCAAAATAATAAAAGATGGTTTGGGATTAATGCCTCAACATATATACCTACATAGCGGGGATTATAGAAAGAGATGTTCCAACTGCTTTAGTCAGAAGAAGCTCACAAAAGAGTTTATGAGATTCATTTGCAGTGAATTTTTACGGAAAACATTATAAATTAAGTGGTCAAAGAATGCTGCTCTCTTTACAGGAAGCACCTGGTTCTTATTAATTAATCACGAAAAATTCATATAGGGATTAGGGAGTAGAGCATGCAATCTCCACTTGTTGGAAAATTTTGAAAAGACAGGTCCACATCAACGGTTTCATTTGTTTGAACAACCAAAATAAATATAAATAAAAACAGAGAAGAATATTACACTAGCATACCTTGGCACAGAAGGCGGTATGTAAGAGGTGGGTGCTATACAACATCGGAGCCTCAAGCTGTCTGCATCATAGACTCCAACTGCACCATCACAGAACCCAGTGTATACCAGCAAACCATCGCATGAATAGATTGCGCTTGATATTGGAGCTGATAGCAATTCTCTTGGAGACCACTGCATGACAGGGTGAAAGAACTGTAAGAGAAACGAAAAGAAGGCTGAAATAATAAGAGCATCAGAATATCATACTCTCCGATCACGAAAAGGCAACCAGTTGCTATGATAAACACTAAGGCCCTGTTTGCTAGATCCCTAAAAATAAGTTCATCTTGTTTTATAGTTAATGGGAATTTACATGTTAGAGATCTTTTAAAAAATGTTCATCAGGCTTGGCAGATGACTAAAGTACCTATCAGGTGACTTTCCCAACTCCCAACACATGAGCATAGAGTCATTGGCCCCTGGCTACAGCATCACAAAATGCCTACTGATACCTATTTTCTTCTCTCTTTTCTGTGATGAGGAAGCTGAGCTCATATCCAAAACAAAATGGTAAAGGCCCTCTTCTTCTTTTTTTAATTGGCAAGAACAAAAATTCTATTGCAATGAAAAAGGGTAAAAAAAAATAGAACTATGGAAAATTATCCATCAAGAAGACAATGGATGTGCCCACAGATAAGGGTTTTAAACTCTGTGTTATGACCCCCCAAAAAGGCCAACTGGTGTTTTCATTCGGTAAGGGCCACTCCAAAACATGATAACAGAAAGAAAAAAATGGAAAACGTCTTGCCTGAGGAGAATATGAGATTTTCTATTTTCCTTTTCACTGAGAAACGGCATTATAATGGAATGTAATGATGTTATGATTAAAAAGACAGCCTTCATACATACTTAGCCCTTATTCTAAAAATAAGGGCCATTATTTAACAGGAATTTTATGTTACATAAACACGACGGAGAGTGACAATTCCTGTTACAACAGGTGTCATGACATCTTTTAAACTTTGCCACAAACAGACATGATTTGGCTAGTGACCCCAACACTAGCCCGCTAGCTGGTATCAAAGCGTTGTGGGCCCCACCATGCCATATGTGCTTTATCCACACCGTCCATCCATTTTGCCAGCTCACTTTAGGGGGCATGAGCCCAAAAATGAGGCAGATCCAAATCTTGGGTAGACCACACCACAGAAAAACAATGTTAACCGAATGCCCACCATTAAAAACTTCCTAGGGCCCATTGTAATGTTTATTTGGCATCCAACCTGTTGATAAGATCACAAAGACCTGAATGAAGGGAAAACACAAATATTGGTTTGATCAAAACTTCTGTGGCCCCAAAAGGTTTTCGATTGTAAGCATTCAATCCCCACTGTTTCCTGTGGTGTGGTCCACCTGAGATATGTATCTTAGCTCATTTTTGGGCTCATGCCCTAAAATGAGCTGGCAAAATGGATAGACGGCATGGATAAAACATGAAAGTCGTCATGACCTGAGATTGCATGTTACCAGGTATAATTCAGTGCTTTAAGAATCTCTACTAAAAAAAATACGTTACCACTAAAGAAAATGGAAATTGAACCAAGAACCAATCTGCAAAGTTTCAAGTGGGTGAAACAAGAGAAAGAGCAAGTTATGAACCTTAAATGTCATCATGTTGAACAAGGAAACCTTCCCACCAGATGCAGACATGACATATGAGTCATTCTTAGACAAAGCAATACATGCAGCCGACTCTTCAGCTGGGTTGGATTCACTTGTGTCATTTGTCATAGGAGTTCCACTATTGGGTTGCCACAACTGAGGCGCGACGGAAGCAGTAGACTGAAATGTACAAGTGACAGCACAATTATGAATCAAGGAATCGAGTAAATTTACTTCTTTTGAAGTTTAAATATGATGAAAGCTAACCTTCCCAGATGGATTTCGATCAGTTCGCTGCCATTTCCATAGCTTATGAACTGCATTAGAGGCAAGGGCTAACACAGCTAGGCCGGAGTTTGTGTATATCAGCTGTACAATCTGCAATTCACAAAAAAATAAAATAAGAATCGAAATGCAAACAGCACCCTAAAACCAGTTTGATTAAAAAACTGAAAAGATAGCATCAAGACATAAATCAATGATGTAAACAATTGAACAAACTTTAAACTCAATAAGAGTCCTAATTTCAAGTCCCAAACAATGCAATGTATCCATAGTCACTGATTTGGATTCTTAAAGTCCAATAGTACAACATACCTTGCCAGATGACAATTGATCAGGCAAACGTAGAGCTTTGAGCTGTGCTGAATCAACAATGTCAGCCAACTTCCAGCTTTTAATCTTGTCAACATCATCTGAAATCCTTGGTTTAATATCTGTTGTCAGGCCTGCTGCTCTCCATGGTAGCCTGCAATTTCGTTGAATATTGGAATCTCAGAACTACTAACCCAAAAAAAAAAAAAAAAAAAAAAAAACTGAATATTGGTTAATATCAACAAGTATAAGGCAAAAGTCAAGGAACTCGTACCAGACTACTCATTGATACTGGCGGTGGAATTCTATCAGACCGTTCATGGGAGGCAGCTAGAGGAGCAGAAACATTTGTTGCAGCAGCCAGTGCATTGACAATTTGCGGCTACATGAAAGGTAGCAAAAAACATGTTGAGGCTAGCCTATGGAAATGGAACTTAATCAACAGCCTAAGGATATTTTTTTCCTTTTATTTGTAAGAGAAATAAAAAATACCTTTGTGTTGATTGGCTCGGATGGTCCTCGAGACCCCTCAAATGCTCTGCTCTCCAGCATCCTTATCAAGCGTTGGCCATCAGTATTTGCTAAAATCTTGATTCCATTATCACTAGTTGTAACAGCGAGCAACATTAAGAAAAAAAGAGGAAAAGAACATTATACATTACTTTAAGAAAGAGGATTAAGAAAAAAAAGAAAAAGAAATGATAGCTAGATTCAGTCATTCAAGGAAAAAAGATCAATCACTCACAATCTAAGATTCTGACAGACAAAAGAAGATGAAACAAATCAAATCCCACTCAAATCAGTAGCAAATTCAGCAGCAAGGTGGGTTTTATACCCATAAATAAATGCCCAGGTCAGAAGTTCCATTAAAGAGGAAAGAAAAAAAGAAGACAGATTTGCATTCCTCAGTTTTTAAGTAATCACAAATAAGCATTAATTGAATTTCAAACATAATACATTTACTCTCACAATTGAGCTCCTAGACACTCTATTTTACTGTGAAATGAAAATTTTCCTTGTTGCCTAGCAGGAAAAGACAGAAAAAGAACCTGTTCTTTGTTTGCACTTCTGCTTACAACGATTTTCCAACCACCACCCTGTAACCAATGGTCCAAATCCAACCAAATAAAGCCAAAATGTATGGTTCAAAAGAATTTAATGTGGTATACTGCACACAACAATAATGCTTGATAAATTCCACGGAGATTGTAGGAAAAGAACAACCTGATGAGATTTCAAATTCCAAGGATCATGATAATCAAGTGATATACAGTCACTCTTCATCTACCTAAATGCAGAACAAGACCACACACATTCAGGCTAACACCATCAATGGCTAATTTGGATTTGTACCCAAAAGGCAGCAGGGTTGTTTGGCCAGCTAATTCTTTAATGGAATAAATTTAGCTCCTAGCTGGAGTTAGTTTAAGAATTCAACTAAAAATGGTCTCATCTCAAAATTTAAGAGAATTCCAATTTGTTTGCAGTTAAACTCCTATAAATTACTATACTAAAGCTGAGGAAAATTCAGTAAACATTATCCAAGGCAATTGTCCCATTCTAAACCTTCTATAATAGGATATTGAGATTGAGCAAGATTACTAAGAATCATACCAGTTCATCAGCGAGAATGACAGAAACTAGAAGTATGTTCTGCGCAACATATTAAAACCATGACTACGCAGTTGATCTATGTTCATATGTAAAACCAACAATTTCAATTCAACAGCCAGGTCCCGCCATAAATGGAGCATGCCCCAAAAATTTTCAGTTCAAATGCCATTGTTGCAAATTGTCTGAAACAACTGAAATTTTCAGCAAGCTTCCATCAGTAAACAGAATGTATATAACAAAAGAAGCAGAAAACAAGTGCACCCAAATAACAGGAAACAAAAAGCTCATAGACGCACCAATGGGCAATTATACTGGTGGCATGTCATGAGATTAGTAAAGCAATGAATCTATAAGGTAGTTTTAACAGGTAGTCCATGCAAAATAGCTAAGAAGATTGCTGCATTTCCTGAAATTTGGGAATCAAATTCCATGGAATGTCCCCATTTGGTAATGACTCCCATAAGATGCAACATGAAAGACATACGAAATTTCCAATTGCATGCCGTTCTTAGAAATGGGAGATTTTTTCCCTGTTTAAGTTATGGAGTGTGTGTGTGTGTGTGTGTGTGTGTGTGTGTGTGTGTGTGTGTAATCCCGACTAAAACTACTTGCCATCGGAGTTGCATTTTCATTCATTTTCAGCCTGTACTCATGAATTATCCAATCTGACTTTTTCCCATTCAGGGCTTGACCTCCATATAAGACTAAGGTCTTCCTCATCCCAATCAAGTTATGCTTAAGAGTAAATGGCCTTGTCCCTTCATGTTGCTTTCCAAAACCCTGCTGTCGTTGCTCTATTAGTATGACAACAGTATTAACTAAAATGGAAATTCCTTCAAATAATACAAAATTAACATGATCTTCGAAGAGGTGATAAATGGGAAGTTGTACCCTGAAGATCCCAAGCTTCCTCTGTTTTGATGTTGTCTTCTAGAGAACAAGAAGTCATCAAAATCACAAAATTCCATCACATATGCTCCTGTCCGTTGGCTTCCTCTAGAAGAACCACAAAAATAAGAAAAGGAAAAGAAAGAAAGCTACTTTAGAGGGCACAAATTTCAAGGTACTCATGCTGTGCTTTTATATACCTCTTTTAGGACAAGCATAGTTCTTCAAGCACGGAACGACTCCACTCCTAGATCAATATGAGGTCAAGAGTAAGTAATATTGTAAGATTATATTCAAAGGTGTTTTACATAATTTTAAGAAGAACAGAAGCAGCTGCAACAAAACAAACAACCATCTCTAACAACTCATTTTGCAATTTTATAATAAGAACACTAGAGCTTACGAATTGTTCAGCATCAGAGAGGTCCCGAACAAGTTGCTGGAAATACAAAGAGAAAATTTCAGCTGCAGAATATAAGAAACCATCAAACAAACATGTTATATACATTATAGCCGCGGATTCTTACCGACTTCCCTGTTGCAGCAACACCACCATAACTCTGCCGTGAAGCCCAAACCCACACACCATCCCTAGCTGAAACCTCCCGCACCACCATCCTTGTTTCAATCCCAGCCAAACCCAATCACTATCCTCGTCCAGCCACAAAACCCAAACTCATCCTTGTCTAGCCGCCATCTCCAAACCCACCACTAATCGCAAAACACCTACTCATCACCCGGACCAGATCCGTACATATACCTCTGTTATCTTCTATGCTTCCTGGCATCCGTTCTTACGTACGTTTCAGAGAGAGAAACCAACTGCAGGATATGGGGGCTGCAAGCAATGACGGTTTTTCGAAGGGTTGCGAGAAATGGGGGCTGCTAACATGGGCTGCAAGATGATGCCGATGGTGGTCGAAGGAGGGAGAGATATCGAGAGTGAGAGGGGGCGAGAGCGGGAGGGGCCAAGAGAGGGAATAGAAAAAAATAGGGTTTTTTCACACTAGCAAATTGGGGGAGGGAGAGAATTGGGCGCGGGCTTTCTTGGGCGCAGTGAGGAGAATGATGTCCACCGTTGAAACCATCCTAGGGCCCACGGTGATGTTTATTTGTCATCCAATGTATTCATAAGATCACAAAGAGATAGATGAATGGAAAACCCAACTATCAGCTTGATCCAAAATTTATGTGGCCCCCGAAAATATTCCTACGATGAATGTTTAATCACCACCGTTTCCTATGGTGTGGTCCATTTGAGCTTTTTACCTGCTTCATTTTCTGTTTCATGCCTTAAAATGAGCTGTACAAATGTATGGACGGAGTGGATAAAACAAATACATCATGATGGGACCCACATAGCTATGACACCAGCTTACTGGCTGGTGTTCGCGTCACCAGCCAACCCGCGCCCGTGGTGCCCCACTGGAGCTAGAGACGGACGGTCCAGATAGGGGCTTATGGCCCCACTGTGATGTATTTGGTTTATCTACTCCATCCATCCATTTTAAAAAAGCATACTAGGGCATGACTCGAAAAATGAGGCAGATTGAAGGCCCACGTGAACCACAATACAATCAAGTCTGGTCACCATCATCAACTCTTTCCGACAGTGTGGTCCACTTGAGATTTTGATCTGCCTCCTTCTTTGGGGTAAAGCCCTAACATAAGCTTTCAAAATTGATGAACAGCAGGGATATACATGATAAAATCATTAAGGTGGGCCCCAAGGGAAGGGGAACATGGACAAGGAAACGCGGATTTCCTTGGAAAGCTTTTGGCACGAAGTTCGTGCGCTGGGAACCTAGGAGGGGCCCACCGTGATGTTTGTGAGAAATCCACCCCGTTCATCCGTTTTATGAGCTTATTTTAGAGCATGCGAACAAAAATGAGCCAGATCCAGTACTTGACTGGGCCTCACTAAAGGAAAAGGTAGTTAGGGAAATTCCCAGTGTTGAAACCTCCCTGAGGTCCACTGTGATGTTTATATGCCATCAATATCGTTCATAGCTTCATTCCTACTGGGATGAACTCAAAACACAAATATTAGCCTGATTCAAAACTTGTGGTCCCACGAATATTCGACTGTAGACATTCAATCCTCACGTTTTCGGCCTAGTGGAGTCTTGGATCCAGCCCATTTTTCATCTTATATGCTAAAATGAGCTCCCAAAACGGATGGACGGGGTGGATTTCTTGCAAACATCTTGGTGGGCCACAGTTAGGTTCCCAGAAGGGGCCTTTTCTTCTGTGGTGTGGTCCAATGTGTTAACTCAAAGTACTGATCAGATGCTCTAATCTATAGGAATAGCTAGCCATCCATTTCATAAGCCATGGACTGATGGTCAGGATTCTCTTCTTAAAGGAGCTATTGAGAACTAAGAGCGATCCATGGTAGGGCCCAACAAATGAAGGGTTTAAATTGTTGATCGAACCTCCTTAATTTTCTGTGAATGATCCTAATTGCCCATTTTAAAGGCAGTTGATCGGTCCGTTGGAATCACATTTGGTTGGTGTAATTTTAATTTACTTGGTAATAACACAAGAAATGGGCCCTTGATCATTTAATGAACGATCCAGATCAATCAATCTGACTGATCAAGGGCCCGTAAGCTACTAGGAGCAGTACAACTTATAGTCATCCGAGAGCATTGGATCTTCTTATGGAAAGACAAAAAAGCCCTTGATGCTTTTGGCATCATGATGTATGTGTTTTATCCATGTTGTCCATTAATTTCTACTGATCATTTTAGGGCTTTATCTAAAAAATTAGGCAAATCTAAATCTCAGGTGGACCACACCATAACAAAATAGTAGTGATTGAATGTCCACCAATGTTTATTGACATCCAACCTCTTGATTAGGTCATACAAACATGGA
Source organism: Liriodendron chinense (assembly GCA_003013855.2). Lineage (NCBI taxonomy): Eukaryota > Viridiplantae > Streptophyta > Magnoliopsida > Magnoliales > Magnoliaceae > Liriodendron > Liriodendron chinense. The sequence continues at coordinate 8,061,891 of ML058360.1, read as the reverse complement.
TGCAAGGAAAAAACAAATAACAACTTGATCTAAAACTTTCATGGCCTCCAAAGAAGCTTAACGATGGGCATTCAATTACATTGTTTCTTGTGCTGGTCCAGTTGACATTTAGATCTACCATTACAATTAATATTCCATACCGTTCGCAACATCTCAGTCCTCCTGGGATGAACATGAAAAAACAAATTATATTAATTTATATTAGCCTGATTAAAAACTTTTATGATCCTACAAATATTTAAACCATGGTCATTCAATCCTTATATTTTCAGCCCACACGACTTTTGGATCCCAGCTCATTTTTTGTCTCATGCATGTCCTAAAATGGGCTCACAAAACGGATGGACATGGTGGATTTTCACAAACATCACAATAGGCCCCTCGGTTCCCAACAGTTTGGCTATTGACATTGGTGATCAGGTGCTAGTGGTCGGGCTCTATGGACCCCACGATTATTGTGTTTAATTTATCCATGTTGTTCATTCATTTCTCAAGATTAATTATAGCAAGACTTCATCCTATAAATGAGCCATATCTAAATCTCAGGTGGACCACAACACAAGAAAACAATAGTGATTGAATGTCCACTGTCCATTAAAAACGTCCTAGGGCCCTGTAATGTTTAAGGCATGTTTAATGGATAAAACTCATAAATCACGGTGGGCCCCACAAGCACCGATCAGTACCTGCTACAGTAGTGGCAAGGTCGAAGACGATATGCAAATTAATCATCGTATAAGATATTCAACAATGTGTTTTAACAGCGTTCAATTAGTAAATGCCATTATAAAGTGGATCTTTAACAATGCTAGATTGTGCACGCCATAAAAATAGGTAATTGATGGTGTTCTTTGACCGCATGCCGTTAACACCTACAATTTTTTGTAGTTGAATTAGAAGATAACAACTTAGTAGGTGTTACCTTTACCGTGTGCGGCCTACCTTGATTTTTTTTTCTGTATATCCATTCCATCCATCTATTCTTTCATCTCATTTTAGGAATCGATCCAAAATTATAAGAAGATCCAAATCTCAGGTGGACCATACCACTAGAAAGAGTGATGAATCACCATTAAAAACATTGTTGTGGGCCACAAAAGCTTTGGATCAATATTATCTTTCTAATTTTCCTTCATACAGATCTTCTTGACATTTATCAATAGGTTAGATTACAAATAAACATCAAGGAAACGTTATAATAGGCCAGCCTTTGGAAATTTTAATGGTGAGGCACTCGAATCAACATTTCATGTGGTACTGATCCACTTGAGATTAATCTCTCTATAAATTTTGGCCATCACATCTTAAAATGGTCTAAAGAAAAAGGATGGACAGTGTGGATATATAAAAAAAACATCAATGTGGGCCCCATGGTAGGGGTAACACCCACTAATCTGTTACATGCATATATGGGTAACACCAAGCTAATTCGCACCCCAATTCGAGTGATGATTGGGGTACTAGAAACAGACGATCCAAATAGGGGATCATGGGGTCCATGGTGTTATATGTGATTCATCCATGCTGTCCAACCCTTTTTACATATCATTTTAGGGCATGGTCCAAAAAATGAGGCAGATTGAAGGTCCAAGTGAGCAACACTAAAATCAACAATTGACGACTTGGATATGGCTCCATATGGTGTGGTCCACTTGAGCTTTCAACCTACCTCCTTCTTTGGGGTAAAACTCTAAAATGAGTTTTTAAAATTGATGGGCGGCATGGATATACATTAAATCATGTAGGTGGGCCCCAATGTAAGGATAACAGGGTGGGTTCGTTTCATTAAATTATGAAAATAAGCATATTTTCGTTTTCCGACGGTTCCAGACCGTTGGAGATTCCGACGGCTAAAAGCCGTCGGAAAAAAAGGGCGGGACCTTCAGGGAAGGTATTTTGGGTAGTTTTTCCCGACGGCCGATAGACATTCTCTGACGCGTTTAGACCGTCGGAAATTCCGACGGCTCAAAGCCGTCGGGAAAAGTCATTTTTTTGGTAGTGAAAGCAACTAGAAAATAAAAATTGTATGCCCCAAAGTACTTTTTGGGATATGGGGTCCTTTATAGAAGAGGATATTCACTCTCACTCTTGCGGTGCATTTAGCCAGAAGAAGCCGATTACACCCTAAAAGAAATTTACGAGAGAATATGAGGAAACCACCTCGTCGGTCGATCCATGGCGTACAAGGCAATTCGTCAGGGATATTTTTGGCCAACAATGAATGCTGATGCAGAAAAATATTCCAAATCTTGTTATAAATGTCAGCGATTCGCTAAGATCCCGCGGAACGCTCTAGAGGATTTGACGCCAATGACAAGCCCTTAGCCATTCGCACAATGAGGAATAGACATCATTGGCCCTCTCCCAAGAGGAAAAGGTCAGCTCAGGTTCGCCGTTATTGCGGTACACTATTTCACCAAATGGGCTGAGGCCAAGCCGCTAGCGATCATTACCGACCAGTAGATCAAGAAATTCATCTTAGAATCTATCATCCGCAGATTTGGGATCCCCCACACCATAATCATAGAAAACGGTCGACAATTCGATAGTAAAAAGGTCAAGGAACTCTGTGAGGAATTGAAGATTCGGCACATGCTGACTGCCCCATATCATCCCTAAGCAAATGGCCAGGTCGAGGCCGTCAACAAGATTATCAAGCACCACTTGAAGACAAAGCTGGAAGAACGCAAGGGTGATTGGCCAGAATATTTACCCGAGGTGCTATGGGCGTATCGGACCACCGTCCGGACATCAACAGTGAAAACCCCATTCTCACTGACCTTCGAAGGCAAAGCAATGGTTCCTATTGAGCTCTGAATTGTGCATAATCTAACCCCAATTCATCAAAATTATGCATGACTTTTATGTTTAGAAAACTTATCTAATGCATGCTTATGTGATTGTAGGAGTGAGAGAGAGACTTCACCAAATTGATGATAAAAGACCTTCCTAATACATTTTGAAGATCAAAAGAAGAAAGGCCAAGAAGGGAAGAAAGAATCCATGGAAGATGGAATTGAAAGATAAAGAAAAACATTGAAGAAATCATGTTAAAAGACCTAAAAGGGCCAGAAAAATCAAAGTGCAGAGCTACAGGCTAGGAAATTAATATGTAGAAAGTTACAGTTCTAAAGATTGATCTAGAGATTGATCCAACGATTGATCTCCCAGCTTGAGCGATTGATCTCCCAACCTAAGCAATTAATCGCCCAGCCTGATCGATTAATCGACAAAGCCTGTAAATCAATCAACATAATGCTAATTTTGACAGATTTATTGCTGGACTAAAGTGTGGATTTCGATTGATCTCCCAACTTGAGAGATTGATCACTCATCCTGAGCGATTGATCAACAGAGCCTACAGATGAATCAACAAAATGCAGATTTTTGAAGATTTGTTGCTGGAACTCTCTGAACACTTTTTGGACCCAGCGATCAATCGCCTAACCACTTGTGATTGATCACCCGACTGCTCAAATGTCCAGATTGCAGTTTTTACAGTTGGCCCAAAAAGTCGATTGATCGCCCAGCCCAACCGATCAATCGCCCAGACCTAAAAATAGAAATTTCTAAGTTTGGCTTCCGATTTTCTCTACGCAGTGCGTAACTTGTATGCAAATTCTCGAAGATTCTTCGTTTATGGAGTGTGAAAGCTATAAAAGGAGACCTCCACTTCATTCCTAGGGCATCTAGAAACGTGGGGAGCAAAGGATTCCAGACGTAGGAGGCTTCCTTGCCTCCTACAACTAGTTTCCTTCTTCTAATTCTAGTTCTAGTTTGTTTTTATGCTTTTCATTAGTTAACCTCTTAGCTAGAGCTAAGAGGTGAAGCTTATAGTTTTCTTAGATAGTTTGATTCGTTTTTAATGGTTTCAAGTTGAATTCTTAACGTTGAACAATGGTTTGTTGAGTTTTAATAAAGTTCTAAGTAGTTTTTCTTAATCTTATGATGACTCATGGATATTTGGAAGAATTGTCTTAGATCTTAGTTGTTTTGCAAAGCTCTAGACTTGTACGCTCCGAGGAATCAAATTCAAGACGCTCTAGACTTGGATCTTCATGTGGGAACTCCAAACCAAAAGTTCTATCTTTTCCAGAAATTCTGAATTATATGTTACTTGTTTATATGATTTGAATCAAGTTCAAGCTATGATATTAGTTAAGCTTTGTGACAAGGTTTGATGATTATTATGGTTGTGATCTTAATCTATTGGAACTAGGATTGGCCTATGCAATTGAGTGTACCCAAGTCCTATGTTGAATTGAGGGAATCATGTTGATGAACAACACATATGTTGGATTGTTTTGATAATATAACCACTCTATAATCCGGCTAGATAGGATTTGGTTTCGATTCTAGTTGAGTAATTGAGAAACATATGTGAATTATACATCAAGGAGAGTTATAAGTAGATCCTTGATGCTCTAGTTATCCTTTTATTATCACATTTTACCTGTTTTATGTTTAATCCTTAAAGTTTGTTTTCTTAAACTTCATAGATTCTAGTTATTAGAATACTTCGAATTGTTTACCTCCTTCCCTGTGGATCGACGTCAGTCTTACCAAGATTATTACTACATCGCAGCCTTGCACTTGAGGCGAGCGAACAATTCCCACGGAGATCAATATGCCATCATACCGTGCGACTCATTACAATCTAGAGAGGAATGAAAGCATCATAAATCTTTAACTCGATCTACTTGAAGAACGGAGGAATGACGCGCAACTCTGACTCATGAAATATCAGCACAAGGTCGCTCGGTATTACAACTCACGCGTCAGGCACATGCCCCTCTGTATGGGCGACCTCATCCTAAGAAGGAAAATTCCGAACAGCATTCGGCACCCGGGCTCTCAAGTGTTCAGCCCCAACTGGTAAGGCCCATACAAGATCACTAGGATGATAAAGCCCGGGACCTACAACCTGGAGAACATGGAAGAAAAAACACTTCGCCGACCATGGAACGCAATAAACCTATGCAAGTACTATCAGTAAGAGACCCAAAGTTGGGAATCATGCAATAAAGCTTTTGAAAAGCTAAAGGTCAATAAATGCTAGCAATTTCACATACGCGATTCTACTTATGATCATCTACTCGGTGGCTGATGCTACCTAAAATATTAATGTCGCCTATGCAACCATACTTTAAATGTTCGCCGATTCAGTTGGTAGCCGATGCTACCCAAGCGAGGGACAAGGCCGACCAGAGTGTTCCCTAACTAAACTTTAAACGAACACATTCGATATCAAAAATAATTTTCTGATTACATACCATAAAATTTACGAACTACAAAAAATTGTTATTTTTGTTCAAAGGTCAATAATAGCGGGAGGACCAGCGACAACGACATCAGCAACAGGGATAGAGGCAGGAGGCACTTGAGTGGTCGGGTCGGGAGGCACAAGAGTAGTCGCATCGGGAGTTGCTTGATCGGTCGTCTCCAGAGCATCAGGAATCAGACCTCCGCTGGAAACCTCAAGCTCCCCCTCAGGTTCTTCATCAGCGGCCTCAGTCACGATCGGGGCCAGGTCTTCCTAAGAAAACTCCATCTCCACCTCTTTGAATCTAGACAAATTCGAGTTGGGATGTAGCCGCCCAATTACCTTCAACGTTCGACCCCTACCATTCTAATAGTCCTTGAACCTCTCCATGAGATGCTCCCCAGAGGCCCGAAAAGCCTTGACGGCTTGAGCCCTCTCCTACTGGATACTCGACCTCAAGGCGGTCTTCTCTGCCCTCTCTGCCTCCAAAGTTGAAGCCACCTCTACCAGTAAGCACTCAGACGTCGCCTTC